>OY978510.1:9781264-10381264 GCA_963854855.1 Nasturtium officinale | reverse complement strand
ATAAGACATTCTGATGGCAAGCTAAGTTTCTTGGGTTTTGTCAGACTCTTACACGGTGTGTCCTCTCGGACATTGCAGAAAGCGTAGAGAAGCGTTCTTTCCTTCACCCACATTGGCCATTGCCACACATCTAGTTCTCCTTGAATCTAAAAAGGGCTGCCTTTAGGACAGGAACCTTGCACCAACCAAGTCTAAAGATTATGACCTTAAAGTAACCTGAAAGCAACTCGTGAACAAATCCAACTGTTGCAGAGCAACTACATTTGTTCGATAAAAGTGCAGCCTCTAGTTCGATCTTGGTTTCTTTTTGTTACGTTTTCTTGGTAGTCCTTTGTTTTGGTAAAATTGAGTCTTGAAGATTTAACTTTTAAGAATGGTGTTGAATTGTTGATGAGATAAGAGGATTGTACATAAGCAGAAACATATCCATAATTCCCCTAAAATGTTCCCCTTTCTAAGTCCTTGTTCCTTTGTAATAAGTAGTAACTAATAAGAACACACCTCAGTTCTTACCTCAACAAAATTCAACCATTTTGCTTGTTACCACTTACCACCATTAAATTTGGATTCTTTTTTTTTCCATGAACAAAGAACTTGGTTGGTTTGCACAAAAAAAAAAGATCTTGGTTGGTTTATCAGATGAACCGAGTCTAAGTGTATCCAACCGAATTGTTTAAATTTCAATTCGGTTTGATAAAGCGGTTTGGTCAGGCGTTGTACGGCTTTACGTGTCGAGCTCGAGACAGCCTTTTTAATGGCCGCTAAAGCCGAGAAGCATCATCTGAGCCATCTCTAGATCACCTCAACGGATGTTGGTATCCGCTACATCACTTTGTGTCAGCCGCCGGAGACTCTGACGTAACCATTCTGTGTCAGATCGGATCATCTATGTTTAACCGTCGAGGAGAATTAGGATTTTTCGTTGGCACTGTTCACTCTTGAGAACACTTAAATGGCGAAAATGAGTAAAGCTCAAAGGAAAAAACCCAATCCTCGATCTCAGCGTCTTATTCTGTTATGTGTAGTTGTGTTCGCATTCCTCCTCTTGCTCTCTTCTGTGATCTCCACCGGAAAATTGGGGTTGCCGTATCAACAAACTCTAATCGATTATTTCGTTAGGGCATCTCGTGGTAAGAGACAGCATACGTTGTCGGAGAAGTACTTGTATTGGGGAAACAGAATCGATTGTCCTGGCAAAAACTGCGAGACCTGTGCTGGCTTGGGTCACCAAGAATCTAGTCTGAGGTGTGCTCTTGAAGAAGCCATGTTTCTCAACAGGTAACAAAAATGGGTAATTTAGCTGTGAAATTATCAATATTCTTTGGTTCTGAATAAGAGTTCTAGTATGCTGAATTGAAGGAGATAAAAAGTTGAGTTGTTTAGGCTTTCTTTGTGGAGGTGATTTTAGTGTTGGACATGTACAATTCCATAACAGTGTTCTTGTTGCAGGACCTTTGTAATGCCTTCTGGAATGTGCATCAATCCAATACATAATAAGAAAGGTATACTCAATCGATCTGATAACAAAACTACTGAGGAAGGGTGAGTTCTGCTATCCGCTTGACTTGCTTTGTTTTCATAAGATATGCGCATAACTTGGGAATGTGTCTGTCTCTTAACACAAGGGTTCCTTTTGGATTTCTTAGTTGGGTAGGGAGTTCTTGTGCAATGGACTCCTTGTATGATATTGACCTCATATCTGAGAAGATACCCGTGATATTGGACGATTCCAAAACATGGCATATTGTTCTTTCCACAAGTATGAAGTTGGGAGAGAGAGGGATTGCACATGTTCGTGGAGTCAGTAGGCATAGGCTAAAAGAGAGTCACTACTCAAATCTCTTGATCATTAACCGAACCGCAAGTCCTCTTGCATGGTAGTTACTTCTTTTATTCTTTTCACTGTAGTTCTTAGGAAAAATTGCATCTTTGAGATCAGATCATAGTATCATGATCAAGCTGATGAAATCCTATATACCTTAATTTGGGAACTCGATTCACAATCATCAGTTTTCTAATCCTCTTTTAAGCTATTTTATAATCCTTGTAATTCATTTGAAACTGTTGATTATTTTGAGTGTAGGTTCGTTGAGTGCAAAGATAGAACCAATCGTAGTGCTGTCATGCTTCCATATTCATTCCTCCCTAATATGGCAGCTGCAAAGTTGAGAAACGCTGCAGAAAAGGTATCATGGAATATGCTTCCTTTAACAAATATTCACCTGCACTGTAATGGTGGCTTTGCTTGACAAATCTCTTGCAAACTAAGCTTAGTGACCAATTTTTGGCTACTCTGCATCTTGATTCTTGAGTTTTGGTGTTGTTACAGATAAAAGTCCAACTTGGTGATTATGATGCCATCCACGTTCGTCGAGGGGACAAACTTAAAACTAGAAAAGATAGATTCGGAGTTGAAAGGATTCAGTTTCCTCATCTAGATAGAGATACTCGCCCGGAGTTTATCCTTCACAGGATAGAGAAGCGGATCCCAACAGGGAGGACTCTTTTTATCGGTTCTAATGAGAGAACACCAGGATTTTTCTCTCCTCTTGCCGTCAGGTAAATTACTCTTTATCAGATCCCTGAACAGTCGATAACAAATTTAGGTGCAAGCTTATACATATGCAGACTCATTTGCGAAATGTTGTTGGATTTGCTTACGCTACAGGTACAAACTGGCCTATTCTTCGAATTTTAGCGAGATACTGGATCCTATCATCGAGAACAATTACCAATTATTCATGGCTGAGAGACTGGTAATGATGGGAGCGAAAACATTCTTCAAAACATTTAAAGAGTACGAAACAGATCTCACCTTAACTGATGATCCTAAAAAGAACAAGAACTGGGAAATACCTGTGTACACCATGGATGAAAGTAAAGAAGAGGCAAACTAAGCCTTTACAAGCTCTCATTGCAAATTACTCAAGACTGGTTGCGAACATAGTGTTAACACTTCCTACTATCTTGGAGTCGAAACATAGTGTTTTTGAAAACGATAGCAGAGTTGTTGAGTTTTTTTTTATCGCTTCCAGGTGGTTCTTATGTAAATGGGCTTTATAAGAACAGATGTAAGATCTTTGTTTTTAAAAGAGTCGAAGTTTCACATAGAGATACTTCTTTTAGTGTTTCTCTTAGCTTGCAAATCTGTTCTAAATAACATAAACTATGCAATTTGTCCTAAACTACAAAAGCAAAGTGAGAAGGTTGGTCAGATCTTTGGTTGGATCATGTATGGTGAGAGACATGTTGGCCCCAAAGGTTGGCCCAACGGCGAAAGAAGTATTCATCACTGTAATGTGCCGAAATCAATCAACGATGTTTCTGGTTCTTCCCACTCAGAGTATAACCTGTTACTGAATTAGTGGGATTGTGCTTCAAGAAGAATGTTCGTGGCAGCATTGACATCATTTCTCGCATGCACGAGCGCCTGTCTCGCTGCGTTTCTGTCAAAACCCATTGATACCAGTGTAGCTATGACTTCCTCAGATGGTTCCACGCTTGACGCTATTGAAGCTAGCTGAGATCTCTGTAAACGAAGAGGCGGTTTAGATGGCACTAAAATTTGGCTAAAAGGCAAAACAGATGTTATTGAGAAAAAAAAACGAGAAGGATGAAACTTACCTCTGCTCGGCGACCTGTATTTGGTGTTGAAGTCCCAACGATGTTCCTACTTGGTGTGGGAGAAAAAGAGTTACCGAAGGCGGGAAAAGAAAACCGGGAAAAGAACGAAGCCACAATCTCAGGGAACTGTGATATGTTCAGGCATAATGTTAATGTTATTCTAGTGACATTAAAAAGTAAGAAACCAAAAATTTAACACAGATAAATAATGATGTTATGTTTCTATAAAATGCTTAGAAATGTATAACCTTTGCCTTGCGGATGCCAAGAACGTTCAAACGATACAATGAACCAGCAACTATGCCGCAAATTCCAGGAAAGATGGATCTTTTCCAAGAAGATAATAGAAGCTGCAAAATAAAAAACCTAAGAAGATTATCAATCTAAGACTAAGTACACTACTCGAACAACAAGAATCATACAATTAAACTTATGGCATTGTGTTTACCTGAACTCCTGCAAGATAAATGAACGACTTATCAGAGAAGTTGACACCAAATACGCGAAACCTCGTTGAAACAGGAATGTCCAAGTAGAAGGGCATAAACGAAGCAAATATCAGTCCATATGGTCCAGAGGTCAGTAAATTTTCTGTGGTATCTGTGTAAAAAGAAACAACAGGTAGTTACGTTAATAAATTACAAGGCACAACATATTCCTTAGTGAGCTTTAGTTTTAAAATGTATAAAATCCATAATAGCAGACACACATAAACTAAAAAACCTATGAACTGAAACACAAAATCAAAATAATGGACCAGCAGAATAGCCTGTAAGAGATCTTCGAGAGAATTAGAATGAACAGGATGGATATTGACACCAATTAAGATCATCACCGTAATCTAATCATAATTCCTAAGCACCTATATCATAATCCATCATCGTGATACTAAAATCTTTCATTGTGCAATTTTCCTTCCATATTTTTGAAGGAATAGTAATGAAGCTATATCAAGTAAACGAACATCTACAATCCTTATAGTAAGTAGTAATCTGCATTGGTACACTGTTGCAAATCCTAAGTAAAAAGCCAAAGACGTAGACTTTGGAGGGGTTGTCTTGAAATAGAATGATACATACCTTTAAGCAGTGATAGCAAAATGACCTCTAGTAGTAGAGATACAGTCCCTGAGAACAAGATAAAAACCTGCGGCAGAAACAGTGTCTCATTAAACCTTTAGTTAGAAACAAAAAATAGTCACCGTTAAACCTTTCTAGCTACCAGTTTGCCAAGCAGAACACATAAGACAAGAAAATGTATTTCTACCAGAAAAATAGAGTCAAGCTACAAGCATCACTTACTGAGTATTTATTTGAGCCAATCTGTCTCTCAAAAACTCGGAAGTAGTAGAGCAAATAGAATCCAAACATTAATTCTGGTGTAGAAGAGAAGGCAAAAGTGGACATAATTAACTTCCAAATCCGAAACTTGTCAAAAATATCCTGCAATGAATTTGATAATAGATTATAACAAGACATTGTATTTTGAGAGATGGGGTTTACATAGTATCTAGAAATAACTTTGAATCCTAAACAAGGAATAGCTAGAATCAAATATCTTTCAGGTGTCAAGTCAGTAGAAACACAAACATATAATGAGAAGCAAGCTATCGAATTACTTAACACACTAAGTAGCTCGAAATCGTATTGTTCTCAGTATATATAAAAACGAACACAAATAGGATCTCTTCGTTCACAGAGCAGATTCTAAACGAGCAAGTTATCACAAAATGTGAAAACCTGGTAAGACAAACCGAGCTTGGAAGAAGGGCCTTGTATCCCGAAGAAGACAGTGAAAAGGGCGCTGGTGATGACGAATGCTTTCGTTACCGGAGCATTATCTGCAACAACGACAACAATTCAACATAAAATCAGGAAACAGTAACGAGTGAGAATCGGAGAGAAGAAATTGATCAAGCGATGGAGAACGTAACGTACGGAAACCGGAGGGACCGCCGTTCATCGAGACGGCGACGGAGAAACAATCGGTGAGCTAATTCGTCACGAAATCAGTTACGATTCGGAGATGGATGCAATAACCTTTTGATCTTTCTTTCTCACAAGGATGCTTGAAGGGAATTCAATATAATCATTTTTGCTTTTTAGGCTTTAATTGTTTCTGAATTAAATGAACGAAGAATACCAAACCAAAATAAATACCAGAATCATTTTCACGTTAATTTGATATTCTTGTTTTAATTTTTAGATTTTTTTTATGTAACAAAACTGTTGCATCTCAAGTATCAACTAAAGTTACGTATAAGAGCTTTTCACCTAACAAATCTGACGTTACCTTCTAAGAAGAATTCATCTCAAGATGGCTTTCAAACTTTAACATGATAATTGATTGATAAAGTAAGATGTAAAACAACCCCACAACAACTATCGGAATCAACATCAAACTCGGATGAAATTAATTCTTACACACATGAAGATAATTGTGATTGAGGGCTTTAACAAAAGTAGTAGAGTACAAAAAGGATATGCCACAAGATTCCTTGAAAAGAAACAAGAGTACGAGCATAGTTTACCAAAGAGGTTCAAAGACCTAACCCTACCGTGCGTCCGTCTCTCCTCCTTAATCCCGCTGTGTACTGCTTCTCTAGATCCATCTGCAACTCTTTCTGCTTCTCGACCTCGCCTTCGTTCGGGTTCTGCTCTTGCTTTACTATACTCCCTTTCACACCCTACAATGATGCACCAACGCAACCTCAGACTCTGAAAATGTGTTAGTATTACTTTATACACAACCAAAACTATGCAATAAAATCATGCCCTATATTATGATAAGATATTGATATTCGTGATGTCAGAAAACAATCAATGGAAAGATGGGATTTACCATAAGTTTGTTGAACTTTTCTTGTCGTTCACGGTCACCAATAAGCGCACTATCCCAACGATGCGCAGGCTGGTTCGGACGAAAAGTAGAATCACAAGAAAATTAACAAGTTTACGGGTATTTATCAAAGTATATATTTAGATTTACATATCCAGCAAGAGTCATTAGGATACCTCTTCTGTTGCCGTGCTTTTCTTCTTTCCCCACAATAGCTTCTTCTTTTGATCTGTTGTCAGGTAACCCGTTCCAACAAGATTTTTATTCACTGGATTTTCATCGAGGGAAATCAGTTAGGTAAGAACTAGGTAAAAGCAGACATGAGTATGCTAACAAAAATCAAAAATACACTTTCAGTTAACTATATCCAGATGCATTATCACAAGTATACAATAACAAATAAAAGTCAATTATATAAGGCGGCTAAATGAATGAAGAGCAAAACACAGAAGTTTTAAAATATAATATTGAAATTTAATAGCATTACCTAATTCAGCAGCCTGCATAGCTGCAAATTTGGCAGCATTGACATCACCCAGTGCAGGCTTTAACATTGATGCCTGGTCTGCTGTATCATTCTAACTTAGAGCAAGGATATAGAAAAAAGAAAGAAAATATTTGAAAACAAGAGCATGGAGGTCCTACCACTAATATTGCCTTGGCTAAACTTCTCTGAACTGAACCCTTTCAGTTTCTTAGAATGAGTATCTCGATCCTCAATGGCCAAACATTTCTCATCAGAACGGTCTCTTGAAGATTTGACATGAACATCCTTCTCCTTGCTAATTTCAGGGTCGTCATGTTCCTTTCTTTCATCACGGGAATGACGGTCACCAAAACTCCAGCGAGAACCTCTTTTCTCATCTTGATAATCTCTGCCCCGCACAAAATCCTTCTCTTTATCCTCCATTCTTGAGTCAGTGTGTCTCTTACCAGACACCGCTCTATCAGATGGCAAATCTTCACCTTTCTCGTTACCACTAAATCTATGTCCAGAGTTGCTATACTTATCACGGGAATATCTATCAGAATCATTTCTTGACCTGCAACGCTCAGTCTCTACTCTTCTACGGTCAGAATGATGGCCACCCCTAGAATCACGGCTAGAGCGAGGTACATCCTTCTCATGTTGGTTGTACTCATCGCGCTTAGATCCATAGCTATTATCCCTAGAGAACCTATCATGTCTATGTGGATCAATACTGCCACTAACATAGCGACCACGATCAGATTCCTGCCTATCGTCTTTCTTCGCATGAACTGGTTGAGAAACTTTCATAACATCTCCCTTAGAATGCTTTGTCTTAGGGCTCTGATTGCGTTCAGGACTTCCTACAAAACAAGAACCAACAATTGTAAAATAAGCTATGGATAGGAAAAAAAGCATTCTTAGTGAATCCCTAGCTCTAAGATGCGCAATACATGATCAATCAAAGATAAGAACACCTAAGCGTAGTTTTACACCAAAAATACTATAACCAGCCAAATAAGCTTAAGGCTTACAGAGTTACAGTGTACATAATTAGGTATTGAGGATTTCAATATACGAACTAACCATCGGATGAAGATGAACCATTGTCAGCTCGGCGGCGATATTTTCTGTTGGAAGGCTTTTTAAAACCGGCTGTGGTATCGCTACCATCATGCGGAGCTGAATTCAGTTGTGTATCCATGGAGCTTAACCACCTGAAGTTTTGTTTTGATTCCCGAAATCAACACAAGCAAATGTTTTCTAATCGTAACACAAAAAAAAAAAAAAAAAAATTACAAGATTCTGTATGAGATCAAATCGAAAATCGAGAAGATGATTGTTTATCAAGGGTTCCGAATCATTTCAATTTATCACTCTAATTCTATCTCTGTCTCTACAAATCATCCCTCCCTTCCATGATTTTCCTGGAAACTTAGGGCTCCATGAAGATATTTTTCTCGGTACGAATCTTACAAATCTCGGACTAGGCGGTGAGATTTAATGGGCCATTAAAGCCCATTTATTAGTCTAATGCTTTCTTTTTGTCGGATGGGCTGACGAAAGTATTATCACAATATTGCAAATGATTTCGTCTTTTCACTTTTTTAGCACAAGAGACCACCCTTTTCTTTCTTTTGAAAAAATCATAATTATTATGTATTCTGTATTTTCAGAAAGTTTTTAAGAATGAATTAGATAATTATAGTACAACTTATGTTGTGGAAACGTGAATTTTGACATCAAACATGGACCCTAGATTTTTGACTCTTTCGTAGGCGTTTGATACTCGACATGCTTCTATTGGCCAAACATGAAACATGATAAATCTTTTTTGTTAATACATATTAACTCTTTCAGAAATAAATTGCCATTAATAATAATAATAAATAAATTGTCCTTTCTTCATAATGCATTTGTCCATTTATCATTCGCGTTTGTCCAATATCATTCCCAAAGAAATATGAGATACCAAATATTTTATATTATAAACAGTGAATTGACTTAAAAGAAAGTACAATAATAATACTGGCTTTGATTTTTGTAGGAACATGTTATTTCATAAATGAAACTAAAATTTAACGAGCCCTGCAAATTTTCTTACACAAAAAAATAAATCTTAACATGTTAAGTAATAAAAACTTCCAAAATCTATAAAATAAGTATGGCGCTTAGACCATCATCTAGCGAGTTATTCCATGATGAATATATTAAAATTAATTACTATTATCGTAGGTACGAAACGGATATTTGAGATTTTCAGTGAATTCGGATCCATCAGATTCGAAGAATTGAATATTCGATCTGGATCCGCTAATATTCGCGGATATCCAGATTTGGATCCATCAGAAATAGATAAAAAATTTAAAATAATAATATAAAATTATTTAAAAATAAATAAATAAATAAATAATAATTAAAAATATCATAAAATTAATTTAAATTAATTTTTTAAAAAAAATTAAAACATATTTACTTTGTAAAATTTACAAATGCATAAATATTTCATGTGAAATTTATTTTTATTATATTTTAATTAATTTTATATCTATTAAATAATATATATTTAAGTATTATACATATATTTTAAATAAATATTGTACATAAAAATAGATCCGGATATCCGGAATTTCAAAATAAAATATCCGGATCCGAGCACATCGAATATCTTATTTTTTGGATCAGAACGGATCTCAAATCGGATCTAGGTTATTTTCCTCAGGCCTAATTGTTCAAATGATAATTTTTTTAAGAATGAACTGTAATAGTCTCGTACCGCTGGTTGTTCTTAATTTTTTCAGAACTATATGAATATAACTATAACGAATAATACAAACATGTTTTTTTCCCTTCAACAAATATGTTTTTTTCCCTTCAACAAATATGTTTTAAACGCAGCTAGCCGTATAATAATTATAATACTATAAACTACCGAATTAGATATGTATGTTGTTATATATGATGCTATTCTAGTAATGAATGTGGATGATTAGTTTTCTACTTGTTCTATACTGTAAAAATTTAAATAGACAAAAATGAGACTTTAATTCAGATTTATGAATTATCTTTTATGGTTATTTTGGCAAAGAAGATAAATAACTTATCAGATTTTTCATACTTTTAAAGAATAATTTGTAAAACAAGAAGATATATATATATATATATATATATATTCGTCAATAGTCCCTTTGTGAGATTTTTCCTTTGTAAAACTACGTATAGCCAATAGTCCAACACCTCTAGAATTTTGTATTCGTCATAATACTCCCTTATATATGATTTTAATAATATACAAACATGGTACGATGTTGATTTATAAAAAAATCAACTTTGTTCTACTAGTTTCTGCAACTTTTAAAAAATTGTCTACGTCGAATATAGACATGACTTGTTTATAACCTTTGGTATCACTGTTATAGTCGAATTACATCCTGAGGGCAAAAATAAATAATAATAATAATATGAAATTACACCCTTTTGGCCTTTTCCACAAGAAAGCAAAAGTCGTTTGAATCCGTTTACTTTACTTGGAAGTCAACTCACGTGCTCACTTCTTTCTCCAGAGTCCACCACGTATAATATTTATTTATTTTTATTTACCCTTCAGTTTCTTACAGAAACAAGATAAATAAAATATATGTAAGGATAACGGATAATTCAACCGGTTATACAATAATGTCAATAATGCAGAGTATTTAACGTATACTGGAGTCATGAGTCTCCCTATGATGATGAGGCCTGAGGGGTCCACATGGGCAAGTGGGCAGAAGGCAAGTAGCAGCAGTGTGGTCTCACTATCACTGTTAAATCTTCTAGTTAAAACAAAACTTTAATGTGTGGGGTCCTTTTTGTCCAAAGATAAGTGATTAAGCCTTAATTTACGTGTGATTTACGGTGGATGAATAAATGATAAGAGAAAAGAAAGCTTCAACCGATAAAGGCTTTTTTGGAATTATCTTTTGATTTTATCTTCAAAAAGTCAATATGTTTGATTTATATTATAAAAAAAGGAGTTATAAAAAGTTTAGTCGGCAACAAGCAGATATGGTAATACGATTAAAAGCATATTTTTGTAGATTTTCATTTCAAAGAAAGTCAAGTCACGTGTACCTTAGACCCCTCTTTCCATTTCTCCTGACAATCAATTAATTACCACTTTATCTCATTGTTGAATAAAGCTTTCAGAGTATCATCACGAACAAATCTTCTCCCCAATCTTTATTTATCTTCCTTACTTAATTAGTTAAAATTTTCACCACCTAATTAATTAATTACATAATTCAACTTTATAAATTTTAAAGCTTACTATTGATAATTACAATACTATAACTGTATTAACTATGATGGTTTCTAAATCAATTGATACTCATTGTATTGTACTAGTTTTAATGGTCACGTGAAAGTAATCAATTCAGTTCAAACAACCACCTGTAAAAAACTGATAAATATCCTACTGCACAATTTTATATCTATAAATATAATAAGTATTGGGAGAAAATTAATTGCGTCTCCTATTTTCAAATATGTTTGAACACTAAATTGTTGGAACATTAAATAACACGGTTACATGTTGGAGTAAAAAAAGAAAGGAGAAAGAGAAGATAGTCCAGTGTGTTCAAGTTTTATTGGTGCACTAAAAAATATTTGGAAGATATTGAAACACAAAATAACTCAGGAGTTCGAAGTTTCATGCTTAAGAAATAAAAATTACCTTTCCTAGTTATCTGTCTGAAAAAATAAAGATTCAAAGACCAAAAATATTAAAAAAAACTCTTGAAAAAATGATTCGGTGCATTTTGAAAGATTACTAAATTATCCATTTTCATAATTACGGGTAGTGTGACGTAACCTCGTAGGATTTACTGTGATGTCAGATAAGACGTCATCTTATAGATGACCAGTATTTACGTGGAGGAGCTTCAACGATCTATGATGCCTCATGGAGCCGCCTCCGGCTCGGCTCGCCTTGCTCACCACTCAACAATTTACTTTTCTTACCACGCGACTATTTCCATGCGTGGGATACACGCTTCACACTCCAAACATAGATGATATTTTGAGTTATTCTTTCTTCCTATTAGAAAGCACGTGAGAGACACTCGCCGTCATTCAATACGTTTGTTTCCTTTCGTCCCCAACCTCTCTCGTTTCGATTCTCCTTCCCATTAATTTCCACTCTCCTTCCAAAAAGAAAATGTTAGTATATATTGGAAGCTATATATATATTATAATTAAGAAAATCAACAACACATCAGGATTCTCTCTCACCCAAACCGAACATGGAGTCATCATCATCATCAACGTTTCTCACCACCACAAGCTTTGACCAGAGAAAACCATCTCCGCTTTCGAGAAAACCAATAAAGCAAAAGAAGAAAACCAACAAACCCATCAAAGTCCGTTACATATCAAATCCCATGAGAGTCCAAACTTGTGCTTCCAAGTTCAGAGAGCTCGTACAAGAGCTTACCGGCCAAGACGCCGTCGATCTTCAAACGGAGCCCATCTACTCCCCTTCAGACGACAACAACACTTCTCCGCCACCGTGCACGCCCTCTACGGTGAAGAATCTTGTGCCATATGTTCTTGATGATCAAGATCCGTTCCAAGGTATTGCCAGTGACTGTTATGAGCCGTTAGATGGGGAAGAGATGTTTTTGCCTCCGATGTCGGCAGGTTTTTCTGGGTTTTTCTCGAATGGATTTTACAATGTAAAGGACTTTGGAAGAATCGATTCTGTATGATATTCTCCAGAGTTTTTAGGGTTCTTATCAAGTACACACATATATATAATTATGGAATCGTTACAGAAGTTTAACAAAAATCTAAACCGATGCATTGATAATTTTATTTACTAGGGTTTGTGTAGCGAAATAGATGAGTAAGTCATTTTGTAAAAAGTTCTGAATGGATAATTTTTTATATGCTCTAGTTTTGTTTCTTCTTAATTTCTTTTGATTATTTTGTGTATACTACATCAAAACTTCGATATGTATGAACTAATCATGTATAATAGTTTTTATTTTAGTCAAGAAACAACTGATGCTCTATAGTCAGCTAATAATTGCTGCATGATAGAAAAAGGAAAGAAAGAGTAAGATGCCTCCGATTCTAAGTTGTAAATAACTAAATATTGAGCTTTTCCACATATCTTCATAATATATAAAGGTATATTCTACATTAATCTTGGATCAAAGAAGCAAAGAATGCAAGAACTTTGCAATCTTGTCCACTGACATATATCGTGGTCGAGTCAGCCCAAAAGACAACAAAATTTTAAAGAATTAAATGAACCAGCCCAAGTCAATACCCGCCTCACCACTCGGTGAAGTCGCAGAGAAAAAAGTGTTTAAAATAAAAATAAAAATGGATGGTGTTTTTAGAGTAAGATATAAAACACTATTGAAGATGATTTTGCTTTAAAAATAGAAAAATCACTAAAAAAATAGATGACCATTAGTAACCCAAATAAAAATGGCTACCACAAATCTCCGCGCAACAAGCAGCTCCATCAAACGACTCGTAGAGTCCAAACTTCATGTTGTCATGGTGAGACGTCACTGAAAGCTGCAACGTCGTTAGTGATGCGTGAGACAGAAACATGTAGAGACACAAGTAGTGTCAGTGACGGAATTGGAATCGTCCGTTTCTTAAAAGAGAAAATCTATCTCATTACCGGAGCAACAGGGCTTCTTGCTAAAGGTAAGAAATACCCTAAATCAGAGTTTTCTTATTTTCCAAGCTAACTGATTTTTTGATAAGGAAATTGTTTGCTGCAGTGTTGATTGAAAAATTGTTGAGGTCAAGTCCTGAGATTGGGAAGATCTTCCTTCTAATGAGATCAAAAGATCAAGAAGCAGCCAACAAGAGACTCTGTGATGAGGTTTTGTTTAAACATTTCCATGCTCAACTTTTAATTTTATTTTATTCTTTTCACTCTTTGTATCCTCTTGTTCAACATAGATCATACGCTCGGATCTATTCAAGCGTCTGAAGCAAATGCATGGAAGCTCTTACGAAGAGCAAATTGATACCATTAATTGGAGATATTGGAGAAGACAATCTCGGGATCGAATCTGAAATAGCATATATGATTAGTGAGGAGATTGATGTCATTATCAATTGTGGTGGTCGTACAACATTTGACGACAGGTGTTTCCTCTGTTTCTTCTTGCTCTGTTTTTACTGCTTGTAAACTAATTGAATTATGGTTTAAATCCGAACAAACGGAAACAGATACGACTCTGCCCTAAATGTCAATGCTTTTGGACCTGGCTGACTCTTAAGCTTCGCAAAGGAATGCAAGAAACTGAAACTTTTCCTCCATTTTCCAATTGGTATGAGTTTTTGTTTTGGCCAAGAATAAGTTTTTCTTTCTATATATATATATAATAATAATTCAGAAACTGATTTGTTTTGTTGATATATTAGCTTACCTGACTGGTAAGAAGGAGGGGATAATACTAGAGACTCCTCTCTGCATTGGAGAAAATATAACTTCAGACATGAACATCGAATCCGAGCTGAACCTAGCTTCAGAAACCCTGAGAAATTTCCGTGGTAGTGAAGAAATGAAGAAATAAAGAAAAAGAAAGAACTCGGTACTGAAAGGTAAGGATAAACTAGAGAAATTAGTCCTTCTTAGGTAACAAAATCTGAAACTATATGTTTTAACGTTATGAGAAAGCAGAGCTCAACACTATGGTTGGGAAAATACTTACACATTCACAAAAGCAATGGGTGAGTCTGCAATTCAAAGCAAGCGAGGAGAATTGCCAGTAGTGATCAATGATCATAAGGCCAAGTATTATCGAATGTTCTTACAAAGAGCCTTTCCCTGGCTGGATCCAAGGAATACGGTACAAAAATTTGTTTTCAAAGACAAGGACTAGTAGACTAGCTTGTGCTTTTAACTGTTTTTTTTTTTTAATGTTTTGCTAGAAACAGAATGACTGATCCAATCATCATGGCCCATGCCAAATGCCAGATTTCTGATCTCTGGGGAGATTCTGAATCTTTACTAGACGTTATACCTGTTGATATGGTTGCAAACACGGCAATAGCTGCCATGGCAAAGCATGGTTGTGGTGTCTCAGAGCTCAAAGTTTACAATGTCACTTCTTCATCTCATGCGAATCCCCTGCGAGCTGGCAAATGGATGGACCTCTTTCATCAACATCTGTGTGACTCTCCATTGGAAGAAAAAGTGATGGACTTACAGCGTATGAAATTCCACAGTTCCTTGGAGGGTTTCAACTCCTTTGTATTCAACACATTAAGAAAACAAGAAAGAGAGATTAACAATGAAGGAGGAGGCTTTAGCATGCAGGGATAGAGGAAGCTAGCCTATTTTGTGTCCCTGGCAACAACATATGAGCCTTACGCGTTCTTTAAAGCTCGGTAAATAACATACTTGACCTTGTTCTTCTTTTGTTAAGCAAGAAGCTATGAGATTACTGAGCCCATAAGTCAATACCAGGTTTAATGACACCAATACAACAAGTCTGATACAGGAGATGTCAAAGGAAGAGAGAAATATGTTTGATTTCGATATGAGAGACATTGACTGGGAGCATTACATTGTTAACGTTCATCTTCCAGGTCTCAAAAGGGAAATACTTTCAGTGAAGACCCAGTTAAAGAGATGATTTAAGATATGAATGCTTTACAACTTTCAATAAGTCTAGTAAACATGCTTGTGCTTACTCAGTGTATCAATCAAAAAGATATAACACAAAGAATCCAATACACGAACCAGCCCAAAAGAAATTGTATTACTTTAATAGGTTGCGTTTCAAATTGTATTACCCACTTCGGTAAACTCATAGAAGAGCCTTCTCATCTTCTCCACACACTACACTTAGTCACAGTAGAACTTTTGTTGAACTTGAAGCTGAATTCCTTATAGTGGACTCAAGCAGTTTAAAAATCTGATCTTTCGTTTTGAAGACACTTCGGTAAAGCCGATTACATCTATCCATCTAGTTTAACTGTTCAAGTAGACTGTGGCTTCTTTTTTTTGAGAGTTCAGAATTTAACCTTGAAGATTTCTATATCTCACTTACGACCAGAATTAAAACTGAAAACTTTGCAAGTGAATAAATAGGGTACAAATGTAAGACTATGAAAGTTCCGATCCTTAGGATACAATCTAATATCTTGAGAAACTATTCTAAGATTCCGCCAAATTCCATAAAATTCATATATATATATATATACATATATATAACTATTAAATTTTTTTAATAATTATTTATGATCTTGATTTTGAATCTTTGATGCTTTTATATTCGCAGGATACAACAGTGTCACAATGAATTGAAATGGTTTTGTACAGTCTCCTTGCACCACTCATATACAACGCCATAATTAACATTTAAAACCACACAGCTCGTATCCATAAACTATAACCACCACAAGGTCCCCTAATGAATTTATCTCATACTTCAACACAAAAGAAAAACTTTGATTTTGTTCTCATAATACCAATTGTGTGACAGTGTGACAAACCGACACATTGTTTTTTCTTTGATAATGAGCTCCATCGGTACTGAGAAGAAGATGACTCGTTTAATTAGAGTCTCGAGAAACTTCGGTTTCATTTTGAGATTTTCAAGTTCTTTTTGGTGTAGAGTAGATAAGCTTTGGTGCTCTTAAAGCCACAATTTCATCAATGTCTGGAAGTGTTTACATTTATGATAATTGTATTGCTCTGTATAGAGAATATTAACCAATATTTTTTTTTTGTTAAGTTGTTTATCTCCTTATAATGATACTTTCGTAAAAATAAAAAAAAACATCAAACGCTATTAAAAGTTTACCCGAACGTTTTTCTTTTTTTAAAAAAAACAAAAAAAAAACGATAAGAGTTTGCCCGAACACCTAGTGGTTCGTTCACGTTTAAGCTTTGACTAGTTGATTTTATTTTTAATAATACGTTCGGTTCATTACAAGAAAGCTTCTTGGTACAATCGATCAACGTGTATAAATCTGAACTTTAGACCGCTTGGATCGTGCTAAACTAAAAACCAAACAAAGATTTTGCTAAATAATATTCCCTCTGTTACTTAAAAAAATAAAATAATAATAATAATAATTCTCCATCTGTTTCAATATGTAATATATTTTAGGAATTTATTTGTCTTTCTCATGATTATATTATATGTAATTTTTTTATTTATCTATTTTATGATCAATTATAATTTGTAATGTATTTTATGATTGGTTGAATCTCATTTAATACTATCATATCTTTTGGGTAGAAACATAATAAAGTGAATAATTTATATAGGTTTTTGTAAATCCCGTGTCCTTTATACATATGGGTATGCAAAACTTTTTACATATTCAAAGCTTGTTTTACACAACTTGTGGAGCCAAATGGACATGCCCATTTGACGTCTCTATGAATCACAAGGCCAAACACACAATTTTAGAGGCTCCACCAATATGACGCGAGACCTAACTGCATTAATTCATAACTCATTAACTCATTAGAACTTTCCCTATATATAAACCTCATCCTCATGTAGGAAACCAACTTAATAGCTTTCACTTTATTAAACTGGAAAAATGGCTATTACAAATATACTCGCCACAAGCAACGCCATCAAATTAGACGGCGTTACCTTCTTGTCCTCTTTCTCTGGCAAACCAAACTACTACTTGGTTCCTCGTTTGTCACAGGCGAGTCGTAGAGTCCAAACTTGGTCTTGTTTTCGTGAGAAGTCTTTAAACAATGTAACGTCTTTAGTGATGCCGGAGGCAAAAACAAGTAGTGACAGTGTCGGAATTGGAATCTTCCGTTTTTTAAAAGGGAAAAGCTATTTTGTTACTGGTGCAACAGGGTTTCTTGCTAAAGGTAAGAAATACCCTAAATCAGAGTTTTCTTCTTGTACAAGTAAACTGATTTTTTAGATGGGAAAATTGTTTGCTGCAGTGTTGATTGAGAAATTGTTGAGGGCAAGTCCTGAGATTGGGAAGATCTTTATTCTGATGAGATCCAAAGATCAAGAGTCAGCCAACAAGAGACTATATGATGATGTCTGTTTTCATTTTCAACTATTTTTTTTTTCCTTCCTTTTTTTCTCACTATATTTTTATATTTTTGATCGACACAGATCATAAGCTCGGATCTGTTCAAGCTTCTGAAGCAAATGCACGGGAGCACTTACGAAGCCTTCATGAAGAGCAAATTGATTCCAGTAATTGGAGACATTGGAGAAGACAATCTCGGGATCGAATCTGATATAGTAGAAATGATTAGTGAGGAGATTGATGTCATTATCAGTTGTGGTGGTCGTACAGCATTTGACGATAGGTGTTTCCTCTGTTTTCTTCTTTCTCTGTTTTTCATTGCTCTGTTTTTACTGCTTGTAAAATAATTGAAATAAATAACTTTTGGTTTAAATCCGAACAAACGGAAACAGATACGACTCTGCCCTAAATGTCAATGCTCTTGGACCTGACCGACTCTTAAGCCTCGCAAAGGAATGCAAGAAACTGAAACTATTCCTCCATTTTTCAACTGGTATGAGTTTTTGTTTGGCCTAGAATTAAGTTTCTTTTATAATCAAATAAATGAGTTTCATAACTTGATTTGTTTAATTGATATATAAGCTTACGTGAGTGGTAAGAAAGAGGGGACGGTACAAGAGACTCCACTCTGCATTGGAGAAAACATAACTTCTGACTTGAACATAGAATCCGAGCTGAAACTAGCTTCAGAAGCTGTTAGCAAGTTCCGTGGTAGTGAAGAAATCAAGAAACTGAAAGAACTTGGTATTGAAAGGTGAGGATAAAGTAAAGAAATTAACCTTCTTATGTACAAAATTCTGAAACAATATGTTTTTAATGTTATGAGAAAGCAGAGCCCAGCACTATGGCTGGGAAAACACTTACACATTCACAAAAGCCATGGGAGAGAATGTAATTCACAGCAAGCGAGGAGATTTGCCTGTAGTAATCATAAGGCCTAGTATTGTCGAAAGCTCTTACAAGGAGCCTTTCCCTGGCTGGATCCAAGGAATAAGGTAAGAAAAATAACATCAAAGACAAGGGACTTGCTTGTGGTTTTAACTGATTTTTTTTTTCTTTTTAATTTTGTTGGGAAAAAAAAACAGAATGACTGATCCAATCATCGTGGCCTATGCCAAAGGCCAGATTTCTGACTTTTGGGCAGATTCTCAAGCTTTACTTGACGTTATACCTGTTGATATGGTTGCAAACGCTGCTATAGCAGCCATGGCAAAGCATGCTTTTGGTGTCTCAGAGCTCAAAGTTTACAATGTCACTTCTTCATCTCATGAAAATCCCCTTCGAGTTGGCGAGTGGATGGATCTGTCTCATCAACATCTTTGTGACTCTCCATGGGAAGAAAAAGTGATAGACTTAGCGCGTATGAAATTCCACAGTTCCTTAGAAGGTTTCACCTCCTCTGTATCCAACAGAATAAGAAAACAAGAAAGAGAGATTAACAATGAAGGAGGAGGATTAAGCACAAAGGGAAAGAGGAAGCTAGACTATTTTGTGTCTCTGGCAACAACATATGAGCCTTACACGTTTTTCCAAGCTCGGTAAATAACATATACTTGGCCTTGTTCTTTTTTTTTTTTTTTTATTAAACAAAAAAAACTATTAGATTACTAACCCCATAAGTCAATACCAGGTTTGATGACACCAATACAACAAGTCTGATACAGGAGATGTCAATGGAAGAGAAAGCTATGTTTGAGTTCGATGTGAGAGGCATTGACTGGGAGCATTACATTGTTAACGTTCATCTTCCAGGTCTCAAAAAGGAATTACTTTCAGTAAAGACCCAGTTAAAGAGAGTATGATTTAAGACATGAAAGTGATTGCAATCGGTCACAAGCTATATATCATGGAAAATTATGAGAGTTTTCCATATTTGTTAAGTCATGATTTTAATGAGATCTTGCAAGAGTAGAGTGGATTCCGTTTTTTTTTTTTTGAAATAATTTAGGCGAGTGAAAATCACGTCTGTTAGTGATAATTGAGCTTAGTCATATTTGATCATAGAAATAAGTATGAATGTTATTAAGTCAAAATTCGTGTGTAAGAATCGTGACATTTATAATGGGTAGTTTAATTTGTTGTTTCATTATTCTCTGTGCTAGAAGCATTACATTTCTTGTTTTGGTAGAATGTTGGATTTCCTCAGCATTTTCTTTTATAACATTGTCATTACGGTACAGGGTGGCTCAATCTAATCAGAGACCATGTGCTAACAAAAAAAATTGGCATTTTTTATACTAAATTTTGTATGTATATAAATAGAAAAAAAAATTAGGCCCTAAATTAGGGTCATGTTGACAAACAGAAAAAAAAAATATTAGATCATGTATATACATTAAAACTTAACAAAATTTTGGACCCTAAATATTGTTCAAAAATTTTGGGCCCTAATATTTGCACCTATTGCAATTATTCAGGCCCGGCCCTGTTACTGTATCAGAATGATTTAACAACTTTAAATTGTTTTTGATACAAGTCCTTGTGTTCACTCAGTTTATCAACCAAAAAGTGAAGATATTGGGTTTTACTTTTCGAGTTCCTGACTTCAATTATATTTCCTTGTACAAGTTGTGATGTATGTTAGAAAACTAAAGACTTTACATAAAGAAGAAACAGAGACATGTCCCAAACATAAGAATTATGTCCAAAAAGCTTTAACAGATCCACCAAAGTGGCAAGGAATAACAATCCGTAACAGTAATGATGATCTTGAAAGCTGTTTCAGTTTTTTTTCTTTCTGTCAGACATTTTATCAAACACGTTCGTTGCACTTTTAAAGTAATATATTTGGGCTTGGGCTTAAATTAATCAAAACAAAAGGGCTTTAAGGTTGGTTACTGCCATTAAACCCTAAGTTGGAGAAATTGAAAGGTTTTGCTTTTGGCTCTCTATCTCCGGCGAGGATCGCCAGAATAAGTTCTGTTTTTTTTACTCCGGAGTGTAGTAGATAAGTAAAAGCTATAGATGCCATCGAAGAAGAAGCAGTCGAGGACGCCATCACGGCTATCAAATTCGGAACCGCCTGCATCTCCTAAAACTCCGGCGTCTTCAACGAGTCGAGATACAGATTTTATCAACGACGACGAACTTAGGCGCGGTATTGAAGAAGCTTCCTATGCGTTTCCTTATCTTCTTGGAAAATCTGCCATCATCGGGAAAGTAGCCGATGTTGCATCGGAGTCTATCAGAGGCTCTAAGATTTGGCTATCGGAAACTTCAATGGTCGCTGCTTCCCTCAGCCCTGGTTCCACTGTTTCGGTAAATTTGAAGCTTCCTCTGCTTTGAGCTATTCAGCTACAAATTTTGATTCTTTTTAAGCTTTGAAGTGCTGAATTAGAAATTCCCGAAAACTAATGATAGGTATCACTGGCTGCTCCGGGAAGTAGATTATCGAACAGCTTCTCGCTCAGCTCGATAAAAGCTGAATATGGAGTTAACTGCGAGAGTAGCATTTCTGATGAACCAGGGAACTATTTTGTGCTTGCCACCGTTTTCTCTTCTTCAAAGGTCAGAAGAATCCGTCTTTGTGCTCTTCTCTCAATCTGCATTTACTTCCGATCAGTAAAGATTCATAACTAACAAAGATCAGATTTTTCAATCCTCTTGCAGCTTTTAAAGGATGCTGTTCGTATTTCACTGAATCTTTGCTATGGACTTGGTTGCCCTATTTCAGGAAGGATTGTTTTTGTTTATCCTATTAGCGGACCTTCTTTAAGTGATCAATTTAATGGGAATGGCGGATCGCTCAATAGTGATGTTGACCATCTATCTCTGCTTGCCTGCAAAGAGTTGAGTTTAGAGTTGACTCCTTTCAGGAATATGTTACAAGCAAAAAAAGATTTTCTTTCTAACGAGAATCTTGAAAGTTCTCATGAGCAGAATGGAAATGGGAATTCAACTCCCAAGACACCATCAAACTTGCAAAAGTTTACTTCTCCTCGTCCCAAATCTCCGGCTTCATCAATCATAGAGGACTCTGTTTTCAGTACCAAGCAACGGTTTTCCTCTGAAAGTTCGATTGATCTGCGAGAGGTGTTGAGCAATGAAAGTTCGAAAAAAATTCTGCAGATTTGTGCAAGTTCCTGGCTTTACCCTTGTAGCCTGCTATATGGGAATTTTGTAGCTGTTCCTATTCTCTCAGAAATATGTATATTTTGTGTCAAAGAGGCTGATAAAAAGTCATCCGATACTTCCAATATAAATCATGCTTTTATGATAAATCGGGATACTAAAGTATACCTCCATCATACGCTGGACTTAACATCTGAAGCTCGAGAGAGAACATCTGTGCCAGGTCTGCAGTTTGATGAAGGAGAATATGTGGGATGTGAAATCTCCAAGTTAGGTGGTCTCGCTAAAGAATATGCAATTTTAAGGGACATAATTGCTTCCTCATCCATGAAAAATGCCTTATCAAGGTAACTATTGCAGTTATTTGGGCAGTTTGACTTATATTTTACCAGTGCACATATTTTAGGCGACTCTGTATTAGCAAAGTCTATGCACTACTTGAACTGTAGAAGTAAGCATGCATGGAAAGTGAAATAAGTCTTTTTATGTGGTCCACCTAATTGCTTGTCTTGCTCCTTTATCTGTTTGTTGAACTCACTGGGAAGGTTGAGAATATTGTCTCGCCAATAAAATGAGTATTTATACATTTTGTCTTGATGAAAGCTGATGGTATTCTGCGGATAGGTATGCTTTACTAGTTATAAGAGCATCATCGTGTAGCAAGGTTTAGTAGTCCATCTGATTATTAGTTTTTGTGAATATTGCTACCTTCTTAGATTTTTTGTAACTATTCATATGTTTATAACTGGCATGATCATATTAGTCTTGGTTTGCGACCTACAAAGGGAGTGCTTATTCATGGACCCCCAGGCACAGGAAAGACATCTTTGGCCCGGTCCTTTGCCCGTGACTCTGGTGTCAACTTTTTTTCTGTGAATGGACCTGAAATTATAAGCCAGTATTTGGGCGAAAGCGAGAAAGCTCTAGATGAGATTTTCAGATCTGCTAGTAATGCTACACCTGCTGTGGTTAGAATTTTCCCTTTCCTCTTTACTACATATGTACGTGAGTTTATTTGCATGAAAGTGATATTCACTTGTTACCCCAACAAAAGGTATCTTATCTTTACCAAGTCAGCTGCTTGCGATGTGAATAATTTTGTTTCTTGTAAAGGTGTTCATTGATGACGTGGATGCCATTGCTCCTGCACGGAAAGAAGGAGGTGAAGAATTGTCTCAGAGAATGGTAGCTACACTACTGAATTTAATGGATGGAATAAGTAGGAACGATGGCGTTGTTGTTATTGCTGCAACCAATAGGCCTGATAGCATTGAGCCCGCCCTTAGACGGCCGGGAAGACTTGACAGGGAAATTGAAATTGGTAATACAAGGACCTTGTGGAAATAAGATCACCCTCACATAGTTCAGATTCTTACTCCCTAATACATGTACAAACATTTCCTTAATAATATAGGTGTACCAACTTCTGCACAACGGTCCGATATACTTCTTACAATTCTCTGTGGGATGCGGCATGCACTTACAGACATCCAGGTTGAACAGCTTGCAATGGCAACACATGGTTTTGTTGGTGCAGATCTGTCTGCATTGTGTTGTGAGGCAGCCTTTGTCTGCTTAAGGCGGCATCTTGACCAGAGAACTTCCTCTAGCAGTTTGCCCCTTGAAGAAACACCCCTTGCTGCTCGTGAGTGTAAAGGTTCTGAGTCCTCGACTAATATGACAGACATATCATCTGATACTTCAGATTCGGCATCCTCATGTATCACAGTTTCACCCACGACTTCAGGGGCTCAGTGTTCATCTAGTTTAAATGGGACAGTCTCCCTAGTAGCAGATGATATTCAAAACAGTGGTAACTCTTGCTCTGAACAGATGCTTAGAAAAGAAGGAGAACATACCTTAAGTGTAGGATTTGAAGATTTTGAAAAAGCTAAGACCAAAATCAGACCTAGTGCCATGCGAGAGGTATGGCTGTTTTTATTTATCCTCCTAGGAAATTAAACTTACTCTATGATGAATTATCTGCAACTCTTCGTAGTATTGTTTCCCTCATTCTGACTTCTTTTTTCTCGTTTTCTCATTTGCTTAAGATGATGATCTCTTCAGTTTATATATGTCATATGTCAAATTGCATGAATGAAAATCCGTAGATCACTATACTGTTATTGTGCAAATTCAGTCGACATGATTGGTTTACTTCCTCGGATATTCTCTGGTTTGAATAGGAACTTTAAAACTTTCAGTTTTGAAAATTTCTTATTATCAAAACGGTGGTTGGTCCAGTGTCCTGGTAGTTTTCTTTGAAGATTCATATATTTATTACCTAGAGCTTTTTATTTAGAGAAGTTCCAATGCTAAACCGGACTTTACTGTATCCCAGTCTAATTTCTGGCTGATGTGCAACTCTCAGGTGATATTAGAGGTTCCTAAAGTTAACTGGGAAGATGTTGGTGGCCAAAATGAGGTGAAAAATCAGCTAATGGAAGCAGTAGAATGGCCTCAAAAACATCAAGACGCATTCAAGAGAATAGGTACAAGGCCACCAAGTGGAATACTGATGTTCGGGCCTCCTGGATGTAGCAAGACCCTTATGGCACGTGCAGTAGCTTCTGAAGCTGGGCTGAATTTCCTTGCAGTCAAAGGTCCAGAACTATTCAGCAAATGGGTTGGTGAATCCGAGAAGGCTGTGAGGTCCCTATTTGCAAAGGCAAGAGCAAATGCCCCTTCAATTATCTTTTTCGATGAGATAGATAGTCTTGCCTCCATCAGAGGTAAAGAAAATGATGGGGTGTCAGTTTCAGACAGAGTTATGAGCCAACTTCTTGTGGAGCTCGATGGTTAGTAACAACAAACCTTTGGATTGATATCTAGATGCAGTTTGTCAAATTGCAGGAAAATGGCAATAAATTTGATTGCGTAAATGTCGAACTCAGGTTTGCATCAAAGAGTTGGTGTTACCGTCATTGCTGCTACAAATCGGCCTGACAAGATCGATTCTGCACTTCTAAGACCTGGTATTTTAGTTCCTCGTATTGATCCTTATGATTTTCCAAGAAATTTGAAAGTTCATTTGGTTTAAACTGAATATTGTTATGATGTTTCAGGACGCTTTGACCGCTTGCTATATGTGGAACCTCCAAATGAAGCTGATCGTGAAGCAATACTCAAAATCCATTTGCGTAAAATCCCATGCAGCTCTGATATTTGTCTAAAAGAGCTTGCTTCCATTACCAAAGGCTACACTGGAGCTGACATATCATTGATATGCAGAGAAGCAGCTATTGCTGCACTCGAGGTTATCTTTTTTCTTACATTATTATTTACCAGTCCTTATTTCAGCGAAAAGCCTGAAATTAATGGCAAGTTTCTCACATATTTTATCAATCAGGAGAGTCTTGAAACGGAGGAAATAAGTATGCGACATTTGAAAGCTGCGATTAGCCAAATAGAAGCAACAGAGATTCAGTCTTACAAAGAATTGTCCGAAAAATTCCAAAGACTTGTCCATACAGATCAGCAAAGAGATGAGGAGGTTACACACCCAGGAAACAAAATCCGACCTCTCTGGTGAAAAATCTCTATCCAATCTTAAGTTTATCTGAAGTTGTAAGTTACTCACTTTAATGCTATTATATTTCCAGGACGCCTTTGAAATCCGTTGCAACGTTTCTTCGCGGCCACATTGGTTTTTAAACAAATGTGGAGACCACCAAACTTGGGCAGCTCTCCATTATTAACATAGCATTCCGTTTGTAAGTTATACAATAGCAAACAAATTAGAGATTTTGTTGTCTCTCACGAGTTTGTACGGATCAACAGAATGAATAACATGCTGTAAAGATTTGGAAGACTGATTCTTATCTCGTGCAATGCAACAGCTTTTACAGCAACCATCATGACAGCAAACATTTGGTTCAAAACAGAGAATTTCAATGACGATTTTACACACTAAGTAGTTCATTGGTTTCCATAACAGACGAGAGTATGATAATCATACGAGGAAAACAAGGGTGTCTTCCTCTTCCAGTTCAAAAATTACCATTACAACAGTCGCTGGGTTCTACAAAATTGGTAAATAGAGATAAATTGACAAAAGGGACAAAGCACCTAGCGGTTCTGCATGTAGTCGAAGCTCAAGGGTTGTTGACTGCAGAACTGTGCCTACAGATATAAGTTACAGCTGCTTTCAGACAACTATATTAACCATTGGAAAATCCATTTCTCTCAAGGACAACTACATTAACCATTGGAAAATCCATTTATCTTAAAGACAACTATATTAACCATTGGAAAATCCATTTATCTTAAAGACAACTATATTAACCATTGTAAAATCCATTTCTCTAAAGAGTTCTCAACTATGCATACGTAAATCGTAAACATGTGGCTGCTGGAAAAAGTCAATAAATGTTATTACTATACACATGGTCCTTTTACTAGAAGACAAAATTTTCATTCTACTATCGCAATTTCAAAGAGAGTAAAGGGAGAAAAATCAAATGATATTAACCTGAAGAGAGGCAAACCTGAGCTGCTCGTACGGATGAGCATACATCATTGCTGGATTAGACCAAGCCTGGTTTATAATTGGAGTGCCATAGGGACTCATGATAGAGCTTGAAGGTGGCCCAAAGCCGAGGGAAGCAGGAGTACTTGGAATTTGGCTATATCCAGTGAATCCCATTTCATAGTATGGTATCTGCATTTGTTGAATGTTGAAGGGTGGTAGATTGAAATTCTGATTCGCCGGAAGGCTCCTAATGTACCTACATTCACACAAAAAAGTTATTATAAACCATCATGTATGAAGCTGACCATTGCTCTTCTCTAGTATAGTAATGAAAGCTTTACATACCTTATGTAGCTTCGGTCATAGTCAGGGTCAAAACGATCTTTCTCTCTGTCTCTAAAAATGGCAACACGAGATGCTGGACTGCTTTCCCTGAGGCTTAAGGTCTTCTCTACCTCAACGAAAGTATTCTTAGACACTTGATTGTCATCTCTGCTAAGACTCGAATCATCACAACTAAGACCACTAAATATACGTTGTCGAGCCCTGTCATACTCTTCTTTCCTCTCTTCAACACTTCTAAGAGGACCAATTATCTTTTCCAGTTCACCAGCATCATATCCAGATCCTTTAGAAGGCCGAGTCTTGATTGAAACTTTCATGTGCTCAGATATACCATTTTCTGATGGTTTAGCAACGGGGATTTCAGACAACCGAACAGCAGGGAATCTGCTCTCTGTTGTTTTTGTCACAAAGATTATGTTTTCATTTCCATCAGCAGCACTTTCAAGAACCGCCGTAGATAGTCCATAATGGTTAGCAACACGATGGGCTGCAAGACGAAGATAGGAAGTAGGGAAATGCTGGAACTCAAACTGCTGCTGTTCATGGTTCTGTAAGAACCTTTGAACATCAAGTTCCATCCGCAAAACTGACATGAGAAGGCAAAAAACAAAAGGGGGGCTTAGATACAGTAACAAAAACAGTTAGATGATAAGAGTATTTCATATAATAGAAACCATAGAAAATCTAAGCTACTACCAATAAAAACCAGATAAAGAAGATATAACTCAAACAAAGTATCAGACTTGAAGATGAGTACATTAATTAACAGTCGTGATGTTATACACATGGATCACATTCATTCAAGAAATGTTACAGCTTTGATAACACTAAACCCAAAATCAACTCATACCGATCCCAAAAATTGCTGTTTAATTAAACCCTAACAGAATTAAGCTAAATTCAGTGAAACTGGCGATAAAAAAAAAATCCAAAAAAATAATCTGCAAATGACAAAATAAGCTATAATTACAGGAAAAATAGGGTTGTGCAAAGAAAAAGGCGGAAAGAGTGGTTACTGGTGAGACGATGGCGAGGGTTGTGCAAAGCCTCAAGCAGAAAAGGATCCACATTATCTCCCATAGCAGCACCAGCGGTTTCCATGAGAGAGATATGGATTCCTTCTTCAAATACCCTACCTTCTCTTGCTCTTGCTAAACCCTTGTTTCTTTTTCTCTCCGCAGCAAAGAGAAGAAGAAATATCAAGAGGAAGACGATGAGACTCCAAATCGGGATGCAAATCTTATCTCTCTCTCTCTCTCTCTCTCTCTCTGGAACACATAGCAAACGAGAGGGAAAGGAAACTTTATATTTTTCTCCTTTTTTTATTTTTATTTTCCTTTTAATTGAAAGTTAAATCGTTTAGAATATCCCTTTAAACTGATGATTCTAGTTTTACATTTTTAATTGATGAGTCCGATAAATGTTTTCATGTCGTCGCTTCAAAAACACTTATGTATCAGGATCACTTTTCGATTTTGATAAGAGCATGAAAATTTGGGTTTAGAGAGGATGGTGATCAGAATGGTCCATTCTTTTCTTTTATGAGATGGACCTAAAGAAGCTATTGTTGTTGCTTTTTCTTGTTTAAGGTTAAATATGTATAATCCAAAGTCAATGGTGATATTTCTATATAAATCTTATTTCTCTTATTATATAAAACACAAGTTACATTTTATTCCAAATAGTTTCTTTGGCCGTCAGAAATCTATTTTATAGGCAATAATACATGGCCCTACTTACTTGGTCGTTTTATTTTATAGTGTATCCAAAAAAATTAATAATGATGGTAGAAGAGAGGAGACATGCGTGACGGCAAAGAGACGACGCAAAACTTCCATTTTACAGACATTTCTTTGAGAGAAAGAGTCAGAATATTTTACTAAATAGAATGATCCAAATATAAAGGGCGTTGAAGAGCAGCATATAAAGCCTACATCATTCAAAACTTTATTAATGCAGTAAACGTGCTAGAATGTGGACTCCAATCTCTCCACGCTCCCATTATGGCGCGTCTAATTCAATCTCCCATACAATGCGTCAGTGTGATCTTGAGTTAATTCCACAACAGAAACTGGGAAAAGAAGTCCTTAGTGTCTGAGAGTCTCTACATGAAGAAGAGGCTTTAATTTATCTTTGTAATTATTAAAAGATAAGCTCAGTCTTATCAGAAACCTTCTTAATTATTCTTCTTCTTCCCCAATGTAGTAACACTTACAACCTTTAAGCTTCCCAACAATGGCGGAACCAGTTGTGGAGGAGACTCTTTACACTTATCTTAATTTCTCATCCGAATTCGATTCCATCACGATTCCTCCTCCCCCTCCTTCCTTTGATAATTTCAACAATTCTTCCTCCGATCAGGATCTGCTTGGGAACTCTTCCTCCGATCTGAGGTTTATGATTGACGGCGATGGAGACAGACAATTCCATTTTACTTTAGACAATGTCGAAGACCTCTACTTTCCCTCTGAGAACGAATCGTTCCTCATTCCTCTTGACTCTACTTACCCGGAAATTTCCGGTGATTTCACGCCGGCGTCGGGAATCTCAGGCGATTGTGTTGAAAAATACGTGGATAAGAATGCGAATAATGTGTTATCCTCTTTAAGGCTACTGGAATAGGGAATCCTCTAGGGATATTGATTGCTCCGGTACTGCTGCTCAGACTCAGAGCTTCAGTTTATCGACGCAAGAGTCGGTGAATTGCGTCTCGGAAGCTGAAAATGCGTCGACGTCATGTGGATCAGAAAAATTGGTGGCCGATCCGAAGCTTAAGGTGGAGGAAGAAGCTACTCCGACATCAATCACGAAGTGGGAAAAAGAGATTGACGAATCTAGGAACAATAAGTACAGGAGATTGGATCAAGATGTTATTCCAAGTGTTGTCACAGGTGGTGGTGAAGGAGATGATGAGGAGAGGAACGTGAGACTAATTAGAAACCGCGAAAGTGCTCAGCTTTCAAGACTAAGGAAGAAGCATTACGTGGAGGAGCTAGAAGATAAAGTTAAGACTATGAAGTCCACTATAACGGAATTGAACACTAAGATGTCTTATTTCATGGCTGAGAATGCCACTTTGAGGCAGCAGGTGGGCCCCGGAACTGCTATGCGTTGGCCACGTCATCCAACGCCTTATTCATGGATTCCATATCCGGCGTATTTGGTTAAACCGCAAGGTTCTCAAGTTCCTTTGCTTCCTATTCCTCGGTTGAAGCCACAACAATCCGTGGCCAAGGTCAAGAAGACCAAGAAGGTTGCCAGTGTTACTGTTCTTGGTCTTCTGTTTTGCTTATTTTTGTTTTGTGTATTGGTTCCCATTGTGAACATTAGCTATGGAGAGTATAAGTCTAACTACGTTACTTACCAAGTTTATGATCAGTCTAGAGCAAGAGTTTTGGATGTTAATAGTAGTAAAGGAGCACATTGTGTGAGAGATTCTGACCAAGTAGTGGGAAGAAATGTATCTACAATAGAGAACGCGGTGCCTCCTCGAAATAGTAGTGAAACTTTAGTTGCATCGCTTTTTGTGCCGAGGAATGAAAAGCTTGTGAAGATCGATGGAAATTTGATTATTCATTCTGTTTTGGCGAACGAGAAAGCCATGGCTTCTGAAATAAAGAACGAAGAAGAAGGGAAAAGCCGTGTAGGAACTACTGCTAAAGGTATTGTTTATCCTGCATTGCCTTTACCTGATTCCACAAGAACTGCGGATATGTCTGAGCACCTCTATAGCGAAACGCAGAAAGCTCTGTCATCTTCTGACTCTGATGATAGTTTGAAAGACCACCTCAAATCAACAACAGACAATGGTAAAATGCAGCAATGGTTTCGTGAAGGTGTTGCAGGTATTCATAAATTTTCTAGTGTTACTAATTCTACCCTTGATATGTTGATGTAGGAATGCTCTCTACCACACCTGCAATTTAGCTAGAATAGTGAATTGAATCGTTTGCATTTGCATATTATGACACCCATTTTTCGTTAAATGTATCCACTGATAGGGCCAATGTTCAGTTCGGCGATGTGCACCGAAGTTTTTCAGTTTGATGTCTCTTCAACAGTAGGAGCCATCATTCCTGCTTCTCCACCTACTCAACAGTCTACGAACACCACTGATATACACAAAGGGAAAAAGAACAGAAGAATCCTTCGTGGTGGTCTTCCGGTATCTGATTTTAATCTAACCAAAGATCATAACAGCTCTAGCAAAGAAAACTTCCAAGACACCAAGCCTGCCCCATCAATGGCTGTATCTGTGCTTGTTGATCCCAGAGAAGGAGGTGATGGAGACATCAAAGAGATGATGGGAGGAACAAAATCACTGTCTCGAGTTTACATAGTCGTGCTTGTTGATGGTGTGAAGTATGTAACATACTCCTGCGTTCTTCCACGACCAGAAGTTCCTCATCTCGTGACCACTTGACTTGTTCTGTAAGTAGAAACCATAAGGAGGGAGTTTCCGCACAATGTGTAGAATCAAAGCAGCATCTTGTGACTTGTATGACTGTTTGATTTTGAATCGAGATATAGAAATCCTAACCCTGTAATCTTTTAATCTTTAATAGTCCAAGAAAGTTATAAAACCAGGCTTATTCCTTGTTTAATGTTTGACAATTAGAGCAAAGACATGCTGAACAAAAAAAATCACTGAGATCTGTCTCGAGTCATAACTCGAATTTACAGTAGAAAATAACCCGAGTTAATTGTAGTACACAAAGACACTCCCTTCACACAAACTGTTTGCTCTCTAGTTTCTCGAGTCCAGAGTCATAAGAAAAACTCAGGATTTACAGTTGAAAAGAATCAAGAATGGCTTGAAGAGTCTTCTGTGAGCTCTGCCATTGTTTTTCAGTAGCACTCACAACAAACAAAACCACTGTGTTTCCCTTTGCTGTCGCTTTTGCAAGATTACGACTTCCCGTGAGCGCAAATGGCGTCTCCAACACGTACTTATAATACTGTCATAATAACACGAGAACACGTAAACCAAAAAATAATCAGAAACTTAACTCAATGATTGGTTTGGTCAGAGAAGCAGCTACTTGTAGTGTCATTTCATTATTTACCGTTTGATCTCCAATCTTTTCGATTGAAGTCTGCAAAAGTTCATCAGAGTCATAAGAGTTTCCGGTGACAAAGGGACCAAGAGAAGCAATAACTTTCTCGGGCTCGCCGATATCTTCAATGGTTGCATTTGGTTTGTTGGTTAAGCGAATCAAAGGAGATGCAACTACTTGAACTTTTCCTTGCTTCTCGTTCTCAAACTTCACTTCTATCCATGGCTCTGCGCATTTTGGTTGGCAGTAATTACCAGACAAAATGTTGGCTATCCGCAACTGTTTCCAATTCGGCGGTAGAACAAACTGATAGGGCTGAACATTTCCTGCAACCACACTAGATTTCAAAGATCATTAATTCAAAAGTCACAAGGCAGAGGAAACAGAGCACCGAAGATCCAAAGCTACCCTTGCAAAGAAGTAATTCACCAAGACTAACTAAATTACGCAACTAAACTTGAATCTGATTCATTAGTCTAACGGACAATGCAGAAGATGAAGAAGAAGAATGGGATTAGGCATCACCTGCGCGAAGAGCAGGAGTATCGGAAGGTTTGGCTTTGAAGAGGACGAAGGAAGGATCAGAAGCAGACGGTGGTAAGTACGATCCAACTTCCACCTCACGCGCCTCCGATATCGGAGCTTCCTTCAACTGCAGAATTGCCGGAATTGACACCGCCGATTTCAGCAGTAACTCTCGCCTTCTTGGTTGTGGTTGTTGTTGTTGTTGTTGTTGTTGCGACGATGCAACAATAACGCCGGTCCTTGCTTTAATCGAAGCTGGGCATCTCGGAGAGACAGGGAAGATTTTAGATGTCGGAACTAGAGACGCGGTTGCCATTTTTGTCGGAATACAAAGCTGAAGTTTGGATTTTTTTTTAGAGAGATTGAGAGTTTTCAGGTTTTGGGTCACTTGGATAAGGCCGTTAACTTGGAAGACAAGAGGAGTCTCCGGTCCACACAATTTTTCTATGGCGCAACTTATTAGAGAACATGCCAAAGCACTCTCCGTTTTTATCCATGCTTTCAAGCGAATTTTGTCCAATTATTAGGAATCCATTCAACACAAGACTAATCCTGAGCCATAAAGATGAACTTTTGTCGACTAGGACATAACTGAAATTGATTAATAAATTGGGTCATAGAACAGATACAGAGAAAAGGAGGACAAAAAAAAAAAAAAAAATTAGAGGGAATAGTAAAGCAAAATGATGATGATGATTTGGGTCAAGACCTACTATTTATAGAGAATCAGTTAAATTCCTTGAGTCTCTTCTTGAGCATGTCCATGGATTTCTTCTTAGCTGTCAGCTTTGTGTTTCTATTTGCGAGGCTTCCAAATATCCCATCTGCAGAATCCTTAAACTTCTCGCAGATTGTAGCCACTTTCTTGTAATCCAAAGTATTGTAGTTCCTCTCTCTAATCACCGGGTTCATGAAGTTCTCGGGTTGACTACTCGACAGCAGGTTTATCAGCTGCCTAGCTTCGACCAGATAGCTTCTAAAGCTTCCTTCTTTGTAGATCTCATTTAACCCGCTTGAGTGATATCTCTCATCAGCAAAGTTTTCTATCACTCTCAGGTCATGGTTAATGGCCGACACTGCATTAGCATTGAATCTCTTGATGCTATCGTTGAGAAATGTAGAGACGATGGAGTTTGAGATATGCTCGAGAGCCCCAACTCCAACTTTGTATAAAGCATCCATTGGGAGGATTTGTTGTGCTGTTGACATAACCGTCTCGAGGTATATAACAACCTCGTTCATGTACTCGTGCGGTCCTTGTGGCATTTCCTCTGTAGTCCAGTTAGCGTTTTCTGTTAGCTTCATGAACTCGTCCAACTTGGTGTTAACCACATTCAACAAAGCAAGATAGGCTGCGTCTCTTGATGTTTTGAGGACAATCTTTGCAGCTAAACTTGCTTGGGGTCTCTCAATTGATCTGCTTGGTATGCCACAGAGTTGAGCTGCATGCCGAAGAAAATAATCACTGGCCTTTTCGAGGAAAGCTATGTTTGCTGCAATCTGCATAGCTTGAGATACACCGATTGAATTGTTGCTAATTGTCTCGAGGATAACTTCGTTCAATACATCAATCAAGATTTTGTCCAGGTACTTTCTCAGAACACTGAAGAAGTTAGTGTTCACTCCATAGGACAAGTAATCGACAGATCCTTTTATGTATGACCTGATGATGCGGCAAACATCTGGCACCATAGAAGAGAAGGGCGCTATATAAGTGAAGGCCGGCATAATGTCTGAGGTCTGTAGATTAAACGACAAGACATTATTTTCATAGTCAGCTTCCTTCTTGATTACCATCTGCTGATAAGTGTCTTCTGTAATAGCAGTCACAATTTGTTTCCGACACTCTTCAAGAAGAAGCTCATGATATTTATCTCGGCTTTTGTCAAGGGCGTCAAGAACTGGACCCACTTCATAACCATACTTTCTAAGGGTTGTGCCAAGGAGAGTTACATAGTCTTTCACCAAAAGCAGATGAGTAGGAGAATCCATTCTGACAAACTGGTTCTCCAATACTGATACAATTTTGGCAATGGCTGTTTCCCACATTGTCTCAACTTGATCAGCCAACAAGAAATCTCCAGCTGTCCTAATCACCCGATCCTCTACAATAAAATATCCTGCAATCTGAGCTAGAAATGTTTGGTATGATTCAACAAATGGCTGTGAATAGGAGATCTGTAGATCTGACTTGAGCTGTAGTAGCCTATTTTCATAGTAATAGTCACGGAATCGTTCTGGGACTCCAAGAATAGTGTGGATGTGATATGCTCGATACAGAGGTGTCAGATCAAACTGTAAAACAGAATCTTGTTCCAAGTCTTCAACATCTAAAGTGTACGCCAAATCTCCCAATCCCCCTGTGTTTTGTTCCTCAGCTTTCCTCTGGCGTTCCATCATTTCTTCTTCCCTCTGGCGAGCTGAGGCAGTGAGGCCAATTGCAGTCTGTCCAATATTTTTTGAGGAACTCCTAATGTGAACAAGCCATTCATTAAATTGGCTGCACACCTTTTTCTCAATGTATGACTTGATCACTGGGATTCTTCTCTCTATTACCAACTTTAGAACCTTGAGTGGGATAACCTTCAGGTAGTTCTTCTCAATCAAATCCATGGTCTTCAGGGCATGGTAAAACTGACCTTCAGATATGAAACTGTTACACTTAACACACAGCTCTAGTGCTTGAACGCAGATCTTTGACATTTTAATAGCTTCAGTCACATTCTTCTTGACTGCATAAGACTCGAGAAGCTCTTCCAGCTTTACCAATAAGGCACTACCCACCTCTTGCAAGCGAAAATTGTCACTCGCGAGGTCACTCTTTAGCTCTTCGGCATCAACTAGCACACCACGGAGCTCATCAACTGCAACAATGAATTCTTCATAATGGGTCTTGCATAGATCCTCGATTTCAGCTTCCTTCTTCCTCGCCACGTTTTTGAGCTGATGGACAAGAGGTTCAGGCCGCCCCATTTCAAAAGCATGCCTAACAAGAGGACCCACATCATCACCATTTCCAATCAATGTGGCAAGAACTAAATCCTCCCCTGTATCTCCATTCTCTGTAACAATCCTCCTTTTTGGTTTAGCCTCCATCAGTCTGACAGAAAAAAAAAACATTCCCAAGGGGAAAAAAAAAGTGGACAGGTTAAGACAAATGCAACAACAATCAAATGATGGCATGATGCTAAAATATTGTCTTCGAAACTAATTGATGTAGCAACCACTCAAGAAACATGATTCAGACAATACTCAATGAAACAAAATCTCCATTGAACACAAACATGCTGGTAAGAAGGCCTGGAAGATAGAAATTAAGAGTGTGTACACCATTCTAACAGCATTTAGGAACACAGATAGCAGTAACTGAAACCATCTCCGAAAATCCAATAATTTTGACGAGATTTATTGATAAGCATAAAAAAACAATCAAGGTCAATAACTACCTTATCAGCAAAAAAGAAAAAAAAAGAAGAAGCGATGAGCCAAAACTGGAAAAAAACATCTTTGAAGATCACAAGAGTCAAAAGAGGAAGTGATTACAAAAAAAAAAAAATCACAGAATCAGGAACCTGAGCAGAGCAACATGGAAAATATCCAAAATTGGAAAAAAACGGAAACAATTCAGCCAGATTGGTAACCAAATAAAAAATGACAGGAAATAGGATCCACAATAAACGAATTATGAAGGAATCTATAAACCCTATCGCAATGAGAATTTCTTGATTTCTCAGATCATCGCTCAATACACGAAATCCCTAAAGAAGAGAATGGAAATGAAAATGTAATATGATCATCATCTAAAATCAAGCAAAAGATCTAACCGATAGAGAGAAGGAAGAGGCTTCAAGCTCCAATTAAGAGGGAACGGAAACTCAAAATTGTAATATGGTAAGAATCTGACTGCGACAATGACAGCCAAGGAAGAAGACGTAGTCGTCTGATGAAGGAGATAGAGATGGTCTAATTGCTTTTGGTTCTCTTACTGTTTACTATCCGAAGCCTGACAAGATTCTCTAAGTTAGGGTTCAAATCGGTCTGACCGGTGGGTGGGATCGCTGATTTGAGATAAGACAAGTGTTACTGTTATCTAAAGGTTACACTTGCATTGAACCGGACACGCTGATAATTTGACCAGTTTCTTCCCAAACAAAAAAAAAAAAAAAAAAGTCTCATTTCATTGCAGTGGTTAATTTTTTTTCCTAACAAGAGCGTACGTAACGTAACTATTCAGTTTTAGTTTTTATTTTCTGATAATAACCTAATAGGTGTCAACTTCAGTTATAGATCCTATCTTTTTATACAGCAATAATTTGATAATGCATTGTTTTCTCATAACAAATGATTTTTTTTGGGGTGAAATAAACATTATCAATTTCTCTTAGTGATGGTGGCTTCGTTTTTTCTTTACGTTTTCCCTTGATGAATTTCTTTAGTATATATACCCAACCAAGTCGGATCTTAAAATGTCAAACTACATAATTCTATGTTCGTTATAAATTCAAAAAATATGATGAATTATAAAGATAAAACGAAAAAAAAAAAACTAAGTATATATCACCTTAAGATAGTTTAAGGGTCTCGGACCCTTTGAACCAAAGTATTCTAGTTACAAGCAGGCTTCCCGCGGAGCAGCAAAGTTAGTTAATTGCCATTGATTCTCCAAGTGGCATGGTCCTCTGTTTCGTTTAAGCAAATTAAGAAAGCTCAGCTTCGGTATGGATTTCGTTATGCCAATATCTGAGAGGACAGAGCCTACGGAAGACCGTTTATCTAGCCAATAAGAATGCTCATACACCTCTCACGAATGCAAGCACAAGTGAAAATAAAAACTTAAAATATGTAAATGATACCATTGTGGTAACACTTCTCCTACGTCACGTCGATATTGTATTTCGATCATTTACTAAAACGTGTTTATTACAGTAAAATATGGTCACTAAAAGATAATGAGAAGTGCGTACCAACGTTTACTTCTACAACAAGTAACTCAAGATCTCTCTTGTATCCTCGCAAACAAACCTCTACTCATCCTAAGTGTCACCGACAAGAGAATCTCAGGACGCTCCTTCCTCGGAACCTCAACCACAAACCTCTCTAAAACCGCTGCCACTATCGATTTCATCTGAATATAAGCCATATCCTTCCCTATACACATCCTTGGTCCCGCATGAAACACCGGAAACTTATAAGGATTCTCACCTCTAAAATCACCACTTGTTTCATCAATCCACCTCTCAGGATCAAACCGATCACAATCTTTCCCCCAAATACTCTCCATCCTCCCCATCGCAAAAGCGTGATAGGTTATTCCCCAATCTTTACGTACAAATGTCCCATCAGGCAATATATTGTCCTCGACACAATTCATTGTGTCCATTGGCACAGGCGGATATAGCCTTAGAGATTCTGTTATAGCTGCATGCAGATAATTCATCAGTTTAAGTTCTTCAAACCCGTAAACTTCCCCGATTCGCTTCCCTGTTCGTGCTCGAATCGATTTAAGCTCTTCAAGAATATTATGTTCCACCTCTGGATGCATAGAGAGTAACCAGAAGAACCAGCTCAAAGCAGAGGATGTCGTGTCTCGTCCCGCAAGGATGAAGCTTATAACAATGTCACGGAGTAACTCCGGAGAATTCATCTCCTCGTTGCTGATAAAACGAGAAAGCAAATCCTCTTTGCTGTCACTTGATCTTCCTTGATCAATCCTACTACGCACGATCTCGTCTGCGAATTTATGGACGGTCACGATTGATTCTCGCAGAACTCTTTCTGATCCTATGTTAAGTTTCTTTTTAATCTTCCACGAATATGAAATCACGGATTGGAACCGTTCAGAGATTATCGTCGCCGCCGTCTCGAAGGCACGCATGAAGTTTAAACCGGTGGCTGTGTCATGGCCGAGACAAGCCGAATCAACGTTGAAGGCTAATTTGCAGATATTATCGAACGCAAATCTTTCTAATATGTCTTGAAGGTCTATCAACTTTCCTGTGGTCGCAGCCTCTGAAAACACGGGAACAAGCCTGAAAGGAGAAAACCTCAGTATCTGAAACAAATCTGTAATGAAAGTGAAAATGAATATAACCTAGTGTTGATTTCGACGGTGACGTTAGTCATAACGAAGTCACGAAGAGACTTAGTACTAAATTCATAGCTCGAAGTTTTCCTCTGTTTCCACCACATCTCACCATCGGAGTTGAAAATCCCGCGGCCGAGAAAATCCTCAAGAATAGAGATGAACCGCTCGCCTTTAGGAAAACTCTCGAATTTCGTTTTGAGAATGTACTCAACATTCGCTGGATTAGCCGTTATGACGAACTGTTGCTTCCCTGGTCGCCGGAAAACCGCCGTCTGTGTTGGGCATCGGATTAGAGTCTGTACCGTCCAGTCGAGGAGACGATGACGGTTTTTGACTAGCCCAGGTACGCTTCCGACGATTGGGTACGACTTGAAACCGAACTCTGATGAAGAATGGTTGAAGAAGATGAAGAGAGAGAGAAGGAGAAGGAAGATGAAGAAGAATAAGAGCTCCATTTCTTGTTTTTTTTTTTTTTTTAAATCTACTCACTACTTTTATTTAGCTTTTTACACGAAGATGCAAGACTCAAGAGTTTTTGGTCGGCAATTAATCAAATTTAATAAAATAAGAGAAAAAATCAGTTTATATTACATCCGGCCCCATAATAGCCGAGTTTTTTTTTTTGTTGGATTCGATATAATCCAAAACTAAGGTATGGCTTACATTACATCCGGGCCCATAATCCAAAACAGATCCATGCATCCTTGAATATAAATTCATAACCCAAACATTAACTATGTCTTAAACGTCTCACTTTTAAGGATCTCTCCCTAACCCTTTTTGAGTTTTTATCATTCTTGTCTAGGGATCAAACCGATCACAATGTTTTTCTTTGGGTTTGCGTTTGACCTTTATGAAAAACATATATCAGCTTTTAAATTATATATATCAGCTTGTTATTTTTAATAACGTTTTAAAATATATTTTTTATATCGGCTTTCCCTTTCAACCAAACTATTTTATTCCAAATTTCCAATCACAAAGCAGTCTTCCGCGTAGAAGCAAAGTTAGTTAATAACCATTGATTATCCAAGTGGTATGGTCCTCTGTTTCGGGTCGGTTAAGCAAATTAAGAAACCTCAGCTTCGGGATTGATTACCATAAGCCTTGAATCCATTATGCCAATATCTGAGAGGACAGAGCTGAAGTTATATAAGCCAAGAAGAGAAAGCTCATACACACATCTCATATATAAATGATATCGAGCCTTTAGAGCTCGGAGCAACCATTGTGGTTACACTTCTCCTATGCCACGACGAGATTGTACTTCGAAAATCCACTAAAGACGTGTTTATTACAGTAAAATATGGACACTAAAATATAGAAGAGCAAACCAATGTCACTTCCACAACAAGTAACTCAAGATCTCTCTTGTACCTTCACAAACAAACCTCCTCTAATCCTAAGTGTCACCGACAATAGAATCTCAGGATGCTCCTTCCTCGGAACCTCAACCACAAACCTCTCTAGAACCGCTGCGACAATTGATTTCATCTGAATATAAGCCATATCCTTCCCTATACACATCCTTGGTCCCGCATGAAACGCAGGAAACTTATAAGGATTCTCACCTCTAAAACCACCGTTAGTTTCATCAATCCACCTCTCAGGATCAAACCGGTCACAATCTTTGCCCCAAATACTCTCCATCCTCCCCATCGCATACGCGTTATAGGTTATTCCCCAAGATTCCCCTACAAATGTCCCATCAGGCAATATATTGTCCTCGACACAACTCATTGTATCCACTGGCACAGGTGGATATAGTCTTAAAGATTCTGTTATAGCTGCATGCAGATAATTCATCAGTTTAAGTTCTTCAAACCGATAAACTTCCCCGATTCTCTTCCCTGTTCGTGCTCTGATCGAGTTTAGCTCTTCAAGAATCTTATGTTCCACCTCTGGATGTATAGAGAGTAACCAGAAAAACCAGCTCAAAGCAGAGGATGTCGTGTCTCTTCCGGCGAGGATGAAACTTATAACAATGTCACGGAGTAACTCCGGAGAATTCATCTCCTCATTGCTGATAAATCGAGAAAGCAAATCCTCCTTGTTGTCACGTGATCTTCCTTGATCAATCCTGTTACGCACGATCTCATCTGCGAATTTATGGACGATCATGATTGATTCTCTCAGAAGTCTCTCTGATCCTATGTTAAGCTTCTTCTTGATCTTCCAAGAGTACGAAAACAGAGACTGAAACCGTTGCGAGATGATCGTCGCCGCCGTTTCGAAGGCACGCATGAACTCTACACCGTTAGCTCCGTCGTCGCCAAGGCAAGCGGAATCAACGTTGAAGGCTAATTTGCAGATGTTGTCGAAAGCAAATCGCTCCAATATGTCTTGAAAGTCTATCAATATTCCGGTGGTCGCAGCTTCTGCTAAGACCGGAACAAGCCTGAAAGGAGAAAACCTCAGTAACAAATCTGTGATGAAAACTGAAAATGGAAAGTGAAAATGAATATAACCTATCGTTGATCTCGACGGTGACGTTACTCATAACGAAGTCACGGAGAGACTTAGTACTGAATTCGTAGCTCGCCGTTTTCCTCTGTTTCCACCACATATCGCCGTCGGAGTTGAAAATACCTCGGCCGAGAAAATCTTGAAGAAAAGAGATGAACCGCTCGCCTTTGGGGAAACTCTCGAATTTCGTCTTGAGCATGTACTCCACGTTCGCTGGATTAGCCGTCATGACGAACAGTTGCTTCCCTGGTCGCCGGAAAACCGCCGTGTGTGTTGGGCATCGGGACAGAGTTTCTACTGTCCAGTCGAGGAATCGGTGACGGTTTTTGAATAGCCCAGGTAAGCTTCCGACGATTGGGTATGACTTGAAACCGAACTCCGATGAAGAATAGTTAAAGAAGATGAAGAGAGGGAGAAGGAGAAGGAAGAAGAAGAAGAAGAAGAAGAAGAAGAGATCCATTTCTTGTCCTTTTCTTTTACAATCTTTTCGCTTCTTTTTTATACCAAGGGGAAGAGTTAGTGGTGGGTTTTAATCATATTGACGTGAACCAGAAAAAAAATGCACTCATTAATTTATTTATATTACAAATTTGAATACATTGAGAGAGACTATGGCCTACATTACGTCCACCCATACAGAAAAAAATATATTTATCCGGTAATTACTTCCGGACCCAGAGTAGCCGGTTTTTTTGGGGTTGGATTCGATATAATTATAATCCAAACCTAGACCGTGCCTTACATTACATCCAGCCCATAATCCATAAAGTTCACACTCTTGAAAAAAACAATTTTCAAAAAAAAAAAAAAAAGAAAGAAGAAACATTTAGATCAATCTATCTTTTCTTTTCATCCTCACCATCTCCCCAAAACCAAACTGACCGATTTGTTACTGGGTTATCATTTCTTTCAAGTCCAATACTGTATAATCAAGCAATGACTTACGCATAAGCCCACATTAATTTTGTGTGTGTTTATATTCCATCAAATTATTCAAATCGATGCCCATATCATTATTTAAAACTTTTAAAACAAAAACCAAATAGATTATCAGAATATGTAATATTGGCGTATTTTAATATCAATTTTTTTACTTTGAAACAGTTTATGAACATATAAAATGATGATTATATGTACGAATAAAACTAAATTTATTGTATTTGAAGAAAAAAAAAACCTAAATTTTTGGATATTTTAAAAATTCTTTTTTTTTAATTATTATTTATAAAAATAAAAATATTCTATTAGAAAACTATTTTTCTTTTCTCACTGTGTAAATCTACAGTGATAAAATTATGTAAATGAGTGTTTCTAAATACATTTATAATGTAAATAGTGTTTGTGCTAAATATCGTCAATCAAGTTTGGACGAGACACTTAGTACTAAGCTCAGCCAAATTTTATCGCACAAATAGTTTATCTTATGTGAAGCATTTAATTTCAGTTCTTAACTTAAACATTAGTTTCCAAGATGCGATTTTAAAGGTACTTAGATTTGATAACACAATTCTTAAAAACTACCTTATATTAGGATCATGCCAAGTATTTTCAACATACATTCAAAATTTTTTAAAGTCTGGTCTATGGAAGGATTCAACATGTTTTAATCGCTTATCAACAACGACGTGATTCGTAAACGAATGTAGAACTCTTGAAAACAGACCTAAACTCGACCAGATTGCCCAAATTATTGGACATTTGTTTCATCAAATAACTGGGCATTAACAAAAGAGTCATAAATGTTTCTGCTATATATTCTGAGATATTTGTGTTTTCAAAAAGATCATTTGACCAAAACACTTTATTAAAACACACATATCATGTGCTTTATCCATCGATTATCTGCAGTAGTAAAGAATTTGACGTTACATCTATGAAATGGACAGATTGGTTTCCCTAATATGATTTTATGAAGAATGGAGATTTTGCTTTAGAAGTGTTTTCTTAACACACGCATGTTCATTATTCTGTTTAATCATCTGATCATAACCTTTATGTTACATGTCAGAATCTTAATACATCCATGAGATATTTCATTAGATTCATTGATAAATCCAACAACAGAACTAAAAACGATCTCACAACTCAATTGTAAAGAGAACTAATAATTTTGATATCGAGTTTGAGACTTACTATTTTATTTTGTTATCCAAGGGTGCATGAAATGTGTATTGAATACTAGACATATATATATCTTCGGAAGATCCGATGATCTAAAATAGAAATATAAATGTATTGGAAATGAGATGAAATACTATAACTTGTCAATTGTCATGTGTAAAAACCAAGTAGTCTCGATTCCTTTTCTTTCAAAAGAATAATATTATATTATAAAAAATTGGAGAAAGGAGCGTTTATGGGAATGTGTTTTTGCTAGTGAAACGTTACGTATTAAAGAAATTTAAAGCTAGAAGTTGTTATATGTCTTATAATCAATAAGAACAAAATAAAGAAAATTAGTTTTTTAGTCACAGAAAAGAGCAAAGACGACGAGAAAAGAAGGGTGCACCGCTGTTGCTTTGCTAAAAAGCAGAAACCAAAAGCTTTTGATGATATAATGTATATGAATAATGTTATCTATGATTGATCTACGTGCATTATATTTGTCTGTATCAGTCAAACTTCATTATTTATAAAAGCAATTCTCTTTTTGAACACTATTGGAAATTATATACTTGTTTCTATTTACCTTTTAGTGAAAACAATATTTATTAAGTTATTGAGCTTAATCTTTGACCATCGAATCATCAACAGTTCGTGTTACTATAATATGAATAGTTCCCTAAACTTATTATTTGGTATGGTCGATCAATACAAGGTCGGTAGCTTTCTTATTGGTTTTATTATATACCGGATATTCAACAAAACGAGCTAAACAAAATTAGATTTATAGTTAACTTCAGTACTTGGGTTTGAATGTTTCAACAAACGATCTAACAGAAAAGAAAACTAATTTATATGAAACAAAATAGTTTTACAGTTAAAAATTTGTTACTTAGATATGAATAGGATTGAAACTCAAGTTGAATCATGTTAAAACAATTCGTGTTTCCAGCTTACTAAAATTCTAACTAACAATTAGAGGCCCGTTTCGCTTTTTTTCCAAACCCCATAATTTTCTGGCGTATTCAGTTCATTTACGTACTCAAAAGCTTTGGCCGGTGGAATCTGAACTTTAATCACAATATCTTTTGCAAGCCTTTATATGGTCACGAGAAAGTCGTGTTAACTTAATGTTTCAAACACACTAACTAATAAGAGCAGAACAAACCAAGTTTCCGTTCAGTTTTGGTTTGATTTTCGTTTTAACTTTATGTTTTTATATTTAAACTAAATTAAAAAAAAAATTAATATCCCTATTTTCAGAATCTACGAGACTATAACGCATTAATTGATGGCCGTGGGATGATGGTTGAGTCTTATTCATGGCCGAGGGCCTCCAAATAGTATGATACCGAGATTTTCAACATGCATATATATATATATTTATTCTCTCAAATCTCAAAGTAAGTGGTTATACACTTTTAATTTGATCATATTTGACATTATGAATTATATATGGATTATTGAATAGATATATTGAGTCGGTTGTATATATGTTAATTTCACTAATTACAATTGTCGGTCCAAAATGTGAGTGGGTAGAGTTGCATGAATTGCCCATTTGGATTTGTTTGCCTCTCTGTTTCCATTTGTCTTTGGTACCCAAAAACGCACCCACATTCTTCATTCCATTTTATTCTTTTTGTCTATCTAATTATAATTTTCTACTTATGAGAATTATTATTACCAATTTTATAATCGAAATTTTATAACAATAAGCATTTTATTGTTCTGTTCACCCCAAGAATTTGGAACCATATAATCCCAAATCTCATCTAAGCCAGAATATGTTCGAATCGCTGATTATCACTGAATATATTCCGATCGATATACATCAAAGCATTTGGAACCGTTACCTGGACACATACACGACAGATACAAATAACAAGATATATTTCTTATTTTTATTTAAATTATAAATATCAGTCACATTATAGATGGTGTTTATATATATATTATATGGTAGTATGTGACATAAGATAAGAGTTTACCCGATAATTTTTTAATTTTCCGACAATGCACATTTTGCTTAGTATTAATTTAAGAGATTAATGAGGTCAAATGCAGATTATATATGTATGATTGATATCTAATTCCTCGTTAATTTAAATTCTTCTTTACCACGTTTATGACATGTCCACAGTATATTACTTTATCATCAAATTGATATTAAGAGATGAGCTTTGAAAAAATCTTCCCCAACTTTGTAAAGTATCCAGTCCTCTCACATAAAGTGATATTAATGCATATTCGATTAAATGTTATGTTAGAACTTGATTAAATGTTAAGAAATTTTTAAGGTTAGATTCCCTCAATTTACAGGGATTTCACTATTAGTAGTGTTATTATCCAGATTTCATATGATTTTTTAGAAAGGAAAAAATGAAGACATTTCTTAAGGAATAATTAATGCCAACATCGCTAAAAATAATAATGATAATTAATTAATTATCATTAAAGTAAAAAAAAAAAAAACAAAGGGGCATTCGAACTCATCAGAATAAGGTGCTCTATATAAACACAAAGAACCTCTCACCATTTTGTTCGTAGGAAGAGCACGAGCCCCACAAGTGCTGTTTCCTCTTTATTCCTAATTCCTTTAGCTTATATAAAACTGTGTATCAAGATATTAAATATATATTTTTTGTTTTCAAAAGAAAGACTTTTGATATGGGGTTAAAGATGTCGGAATCAGCCAAACCCTACTTTGCAATGGTATGTCTTCAATTCGGTTACGCCGGCATGAACCTCGTAACCAAGGTATCGCTAGACCGCGGCATGAGCCACTACGTCCTTGTGGCTTATCGTAACGCCTTTGCCACCGCTGCTATTGCACCTTTTGCTCTTCTCTCCGAAAGGTAATAATATATTACTTGTTTCTATGTATAAAAATGTACAAAGTTCGATCGGTAACATTTAAATAACAACTTGATATTTATTTAGGTGTTGTACGAAATTGAGGCCGAAGATGACATTTCTGATATTCATGCATATTTTTATTCTTGCTCTTCTCGGGTTAGTCTTCTTTAATTTGATCATTTTTTCAAAAACATTCCCTTATATGTGCGTATGAATATTTTGTTTTTTGGATATATTATTTACAACAGGCCTCTGATCGATCAAAACTTATATTACGCTGCTCTTAAACTTACTTCACCAACCTTTGCCGGCGCCGTCACCAATATCGTGCCTGCTTTCACCTTTATCATTTCCATAGTTTGCAGGTATCTACTTTTTTTTTTTTTTTTTTTTTTTCTGGCAGCGGAGGTACCAAAATTAAAGAAAAACTTTATAATTAATTATATATACAATAGGTTAATTAATTCAATATTGCACGTTGATGATGATGCGTAATTTAAATGTTTTTGATAAATAGGATGGAGAAGGTGGAGATGAGAAAAGTAAGATTCCAAGCAAAAGTGGTGGGGACATTAGTGATAGCGGCTGGAGCCATGTTGATGATTTTATTTAAAACTCCTCTAATTAAATTTCTCCGATCTCACCTCATCGGTGATGCCTCGTCTCTGGTCGGCGAGGACTACCTCAAAGCCACCGTCTTCCTCCTTGTTGCCTCATTTTCTTGGGCTTCCTTCTTTGTTCTTCAGGTACTTGATTAGATTTCTTGGGATAACACACGCAAATCGAAAATAATCTAAATATAATTTTTAGATAGATTAAATACAAGTTTTAGCGTGCACTATTTTTAAAATTATAATTTTAGCCTTGTACAGTTGAGCTCTACTAAATATTTTTCTTCTCTTAAATTTTTAATAATATATATAAGTAAATAAATTAATCTTTAAAGTTTACATCGACTGATCTCTTAACTTTTGGAAACTTGTACCCAAATTATATTAATCTAAGGATTATGGATCTAATAATATATCTAAAAGTGCCAGACTTCTAACGAATTAGTAAAATATTTCATTTATATCTTAAGGCGGCTACGTTGAAGAGATACCCATCTCACCTTTCATTATCGACGATGGTGTGTTTCATGGGCACGTTACAGTCCACCGCCGTAACTTTTGTGATGGAACCAAATATTTCTGCATGGAATATTGGCTTTGACATGAACCTTCTCGCCTCTGCTTATGCGGTTCGTCCTTCTTCCTGATTATACAACTTAGCTTGCATTATATATGGAACTAGAATACTTATATAGCTCTATTGTGATACGTACTTTTATAGGCCATAATCTCATCGAGCATAGCGTACTACGTTCAAGGGATGATGACGAAGCAAAAGAGTGTTGTCTTTGTTACTGCTTTTAACCCTCTTGTTGTCATCATAGGATCCATCATTGGCTTCCTCATCCTAGGCCAAAATTTAAATCTTGGCGGGTTAGTAACTAGTGGATTTTGGACTGATTATATATGTCATATGGCTCGATATCATCATACTGTGTCTAAACTACAATTTTAGGGTTCTTGGAATGGTGGTTTTATTGGTGGGAGTTTGCGTGGTGCTATGGGGAAGGGAAGGGGATGAAGAAGAGAACAGTGAGGAGAAGTTTATAGAAGTTATCAAGTGTTGTAACCGCAGCGAAAACATGGGTCTCTCGATGATGCCAAGAATCGATGAGGAAGTAGACGTTGAAATGCAATCTGCAGGGAAAGCTAAAGTGGTGGTGGGTTTATCGTAGCCTCGTCTGTAGAAAATTGCTCCACGAGCTTTATTTTTTAGATAGAGGAACAACTTTTTCTTTGTTTAATATATCTTGCTCCAACTTTTTCCTTTTTTAGGTCTTATTTTATAATTTTAGTTAGAAGGGTAATTATTATTAAATAAATGTTTCAAATCCCCCGATCCCTCTGATCATTTGTCTGGTTCATCCGTTCATGTTATAGGATCAAACCCTTTGGTGGGGTGGGAACCAGGCTTACCGGCTCATGTTATAGGATCAAACAAACAAACGTTTTAACTTTGAACATGAGAAAATGTAATCGTAAAAGGGGAAACCACATGACACGTGTTCTTCACCAAAGGCTCCAAGCTAGTTCATTTCCTCTGCATGTGACTTATTGTGGGCTTGTATATAGCCCATTATAACTCAAATGTGTTACTTATTGCCTTCAAAACGAAATAAACGTAGGCGTTTTGCAATTAAATGCAAATCAAACGCATAACTGCAAGTAAACGTCTCATTAATCACACAATTTATATAAAACATACTTTTCATCAATAAATTCTCAAATTTTTATAAATACCTTTCCTATAGGCTATAGACTCCCTAAATTTTTAAAAAGAAGCAATTGAACAATTCATCACTACAAAAAAGTACATAATGGCACGCAACACAAATACTGTCACCAAGTTCATGGCGACAGCCTTATTCACAATTATCGCAGTGGTTGCAATGGCATCTGCAGCTATCGGTTCGGCTTAGCCTCCTGAATCAGACCACTTGGTTAACCAATGTATGGCTAAGATATCTTCAAGGTGTGCGATGTATGTCACAGCCGAGATGTATAGCCATGGTCCGTTGAAACAACAGGGATGTTGTCTAGAAGTTTATCACATGGGACGTGTTTGTCTTAACGTCGTGACAAAGTATGTATTCGACACTCTTGTGCCCAAGCTTGAAAGTGTTCAAAAACAAGACTATATCCAGAAAAGCACACAAATATGGTATCTTTGTGTTCCAGTTTAATTTGGTCTTAAAATTTATTAGTGGAACAAAATGTGTGGGCCAAAATGAGGCATCAGTTTATATGTAAGAGTCAACTTCTTTATTTTTCTGAATTCTGTATTTTACTAGCTTTCAACAAGAAATTACATAAAACAAGAAAATTACTGAGAATTGCATATATAAGTCACAATAATCATTCTTTGGTAGATATTAATGAAGTGATACAATAAAGAATTCAGAAAGAGGAAGATATCAAGTAATTTGGATTGGACGGCCTTAATCAGTTTGCTCTGCTCGTCTCATTTTCCAATAACTTTTTTGTTTGTTATCTCAAATCAATAGTTTAACCAACCCTACAGTCTTCCATTTTCCATTTAGTTTCTATGTATCTTAAGTTCTTAACCTTGCGGTGTTTCACATTTTTTTTTTCTGGGACTCCCCTTTCCAGACTTTTCTTTCTCCTTTTTTTTTTTCAAATTTAGTTTTTTTTCCTTTGATCATCTTTCCTCCAGGTAATAGTGATAATTGAATCAAAATATAAATTTAAGATCAAAAAAATTATTAATTTAGAGAACTATTTATTTATCGAGTATTAATTTATACAGGTTTCGTCATACTAAACAATGAAACTGTTGTTGACATCATAAAAGAAACAGTTTTGGCAGGAATATATGTCTAGAGGTGAAAACAGAAATTTGTTGAAAACAAGATTACTTTATATACAACATAAAACAGAAATGTTTTATATATAAAAGTTTTTTTTTTCTCTCTCGGATGTTAGGTGCAAGTCACATTTTTGTGTTGCAAACCTCAACAACTCTTTTACAAAAAAAACTCTCTTCATTTTCATACATACATTTTTTTGGCCTTGTGTTCCTTTATACAATTACCTTGATTTTGTGACCGGAGGAGTTATGCTTTTGTGAACTGCTGCTAACTTTTTACAGCTTGAACAATAAAAGCAGCTTCTTCCAGCCTTTTTTTTTGGTTTTACAGACAGAAGATTACAATGGCTACTACTACGAGCTTCGATGATGCCTTTTTGAAGGTTGGACCAATGCTCGCCGAAGCTGTTTCAGATTTGAGATGTTTTAGTTCAGTAAGTCGACAACAAAAACATGGACGCAGGTGTTGAGAGAGAACACTTACATGGAGTTGGAGAAGGTGAAGGAGTTATGTTACCGATTGGTTCTGATTCAGGGCTGCTTTTTGATGGAGGTGGGATATGAGCAAATACAACGTGTGGAAGTGGACTAGACACTGGAATTGCATGATGACGTGGCTGGGAAGGGTTTGGTGCTGGTGGGTGTGGCTGAGACCGGTGTGGTGCAGGTGTTGGTGCTGCACTGTGATGGTTCAGAGCATGTTTTGCTTTTGATCTCCTCTGCTCGTATGGGCAAGGCGGGTTTCTCGGGGGTAAAGGTGAGTGTTTGGCTGGTGCTGATACAGGTGCAAAGCCTTTAGTTGGAGGTGATAGTGAAGGTTCTGGAGCAAGTTCATGATGGTGGTGATGATGATGATGGGGATGATGATGGTGGTGTTGGTGGGATTCAGGTTGAGGAGAAGGGGAAGGGGATGATGCTGTGGTAGGTGAATGTGGTAAGATTGAGGAAAGTCGGACTTGCTTGACCTTACCAAATACGGTGTGGTTAAGGCCGAGGTTTTTGGAATGGGAGCTAGTAATAGTTTGAGCAAGCTGCTTCAACCTAGAAGAGGAACCGAATGTGAGCAGAACAGAGGAATGTACTATAGTAGGAGGCGCCACTGTTGAACCTCTGGAATTTGACAAGGTTATGTACAAGCTCTGCAATTCAACAAGAGAGTTTACGATTCTGAATCATTAACAATAAACTGATCTTGTGAATTAGAATTGTCATACCTCATAGGGAGCCAGATTTATACCCTTCTTCAGCTGGGTAGCAAGTTCCTCAAAGTTTGATTGAATTTGGAAAATCGAAAAGTTTAATGTAAAGTTGAAGAGAAGCTGCGCCTTCTGCAGGGGAAATATAGGCTGGGGAGGGATCACAGTGATTCCTCCAGGGAATTTTAGCACCTCAAAAAGGAATGGTTCCCCAAACAAGGATTCAGTCAAGCGAAAAGACAACTGCTTTTGAACCAGAGTTTCAAAAGCTGCCTTAATCAGACTCTCAATTTCGGCAGGTATCTTAGAGTTCTCTTTCTCAGGATCAATGGCAAAAACAATCATTGTTCTATTAAGATCACCCAAGCGTTCAAGCGCTAATATCACAACCTAGCTCAAGAAAAGAAACAGAATCATCAAAACGGAAACATTGAAATCCATGCAGGTGAGATAAGGATAGAAGCTTAGTTACCTTGGTCATGGGGAAACTTATTTCATCCGTGATATCATTCTCAAGCTGCAGCAAATTGTCTTCCAAGAACGAAACTGGTTTTTCAACATCAAAACTCGCCACTATTCTGTGATCTGCAAAAAAAAAAAAAAAAAAAAACACACCAAAAAGGGACATTGTTACTTTATCATGATACATTAGAGATAGATCATGACCCAAGATATAGGTAACTAAAAATCACTGATCCCGTAAGCAAGGAAATAAACAGATGAAAATAATTATAAACACATTAATAAACATGTAAGTTGCAACATGAAAGAAAACTAAGCCTACAGAACTGCAGAGAACAAGAAAAATAATTCAAACCAAAACGTCATTGGCTGCCCAAGCAAGTGACAGCAACTAGATTAGATTTGAAAACCATATGAGAACCACTTGAGGAAATGTGTTTGCACAGCTAGGTCACACACTAAACTATGCACCAACTAGGTCTAGGTTCATAATTGATTCTACCAACCAGCTTTGTGAATAGATTGTATAGTAACAAAAAAAATAGAGAAAAATATTTTTTGGTGAATGTAATAAGCATAAATGGAAACAAACCATGGCAGAGAGATCCATTTTCATGCCAACACCACCAATACTGAAAAAAAAACAGTAAAGCAATTTTGCCGAGGTAAGCTTAATACAACATTCTAAAGCATTTTTAGAAACTTCACCATTTAGGCAATCTTGATACAATAAAGGTGTTTAAGATACTAAATATGGATTTCTCAACTCCACAGAGTTTTCAACCAATTTCAGCACAATTCATATATATACTATAAAGAAAAACGCTTAAAATAGGCATTTCTAAGTCCAAGTCAATGAAAAATATACATGTACTACATCATCTTCACGAAAAAAATGAAAAAATCCATTAAAAATTTAACCAAAGGTTTATTCAAGAATCGAGCTTCTTCTACTAAAGAAAATTATTCCAGCTTCATGACAGCTCATTCAATTAGATTCCTCCTACATTATCCCATGTGAAATACAGAAAAAATAAACCCAACGGATGACAAACCCTAGATCTGTACCACAAATCACATCAAACCGGATTTGTGTGAATCCTGTAGCCTATGAAGACTCATAAAAAAGCAGAGAAGGAATTAGAAAAGGCGATTGTACCTTTAAACCTTGGATCGAGATCTAGATCTCCTCGATCTGCTAATCCGATGAATGGAGGTAACCAAAACAAGGCGGAGAGAAAGACAGCAGCAGAAAAAGCAAGAATCAAAACGCATCTGAGACTAAAGCAGCTAGAGATCCAAACGCAGCAACATCTACTTCTTAATCCGTTATTCCTAGCCGTAGCAGCTCCGTCGGTCACTGGGAGATTCTGCACCTCGTCGGAATTCTTCCCCATAATTAACACAGATTAATTCACGGAAAAACTCCAAATCCATAAGCAAAACTCTTCCGATCGGTTTCAGATTCTGCCGCAGCCATCAAAGGCCGGCTTCTCTCCCTCTCGGAGGCGAATCAGAACAAAAGTTGAAAGGAAGATGCTCCAAAAGCAAGCAACAAAGCAGTTATTGTCGACGGAGACAAAAATGTAGGGCTCAGGGAGACGGAGCAAGGAAGGAAGAAAAAAGGAGTGAAGTAGCTTTCTCTGCAAATGACAATTGTGAACCTCTTTATTTTTTTTCTTTTGAGAGAAGAGAGAATGTAATGCTTTTATTCTTTTCTTTTTTCCCCTACAGTTAATATTTGTTTAGTAATTATGTGGAGAGCAGTTGCACTAGTGGGTGTGATCTCGTGTCAGTTTGAATTTCTAAATTTTTATTATTATTATTATTATATTGTTTTGTTTTACAACAACAAAACTTGACTGGTAATGCACATTTTTCTTTAATTTGCTCGTTATGAACATATCATATTAATAGTTAAATGGGTTTTCTAACTATATCTACATTTTATCATATATTATGGTAAATGGTGAACTTCTATTTGCTGTTGTTACTCGTTTTTATGGCTGGCTTGTTTTCTTAATTTTATGTAATGTTTGTTGGATAATAAATTTATTTATATTCTTTATGCTGATTTATCTTTGGTTTATTATATGAGATTATAAACACAGTATTGCATCATATAATGCATCTTCTGTTTTATGAATTGTACTATGTAGATTTGTGGTAAAGTTTTTACAAAAGGGGTTGTAAACAATTAATGTCTTGCTAATATAAAATAAATTATATAGAACATAACGGAAACAAATACTTATTTTGTCTAGTAAGAATTGTTTTTTTTTTAATATTGTTGACAAAACAAATTAATATCAAAATAATATTAAAGAAAGAAAATTTATGATGATGGGGTATTATGTAGAATTGGTAGTAACTTGTTGAGAAGACAAGTAGGTGTGAAACTTGAATCACGGAAGAGACAAAAAAATCTGAAAAAGATTTTAGGTCAAGGACTTTTTGTCACTTTCCCTCTACGGCAGAAATCTTGTGGGTCTTTTTAAAGCTTCTACAATCGTCGGTGACATGAATTTTTTAATTCAGAGCTTGATTTAAGATATTTATCATAATTTCTACATCTTCTGTGATGTGGCTAAGGCTATTCATTACCAATTACTCCAATCAAACTCAAATCTTTTAAAAAATAGAAATAAGGAACATAAGGTCTCCCTATATCCAACTCCCACTTCATTCTTAGTTATGAGTTTCCCCATTTTCTGTATTTTGTTTTCTGGATGTTCTACCATCTATGGATCGTTTAACCATGCATCACCTCGATCAGAATTAAGACATACCAAACTGTTAATATATAATTCATTTGTGTACAAATGAATCCAAATCTCTATACTAATATTTGATAAATTTTGTTAGCAAACTAACCTTCAAATGCCATTAGACATTTTAAAAAAAAAAAATCAAATTTTATTTATAATCTTAATAAATTTCTATTTAATTAATCAATTTCTTTATAAAACAGCACAAAAATCAGTATATAGATATTTCAAATTTTAATCTTAATATTTTAAATTTAATTCTGTTTATTTTTATTTAGTATTTCCTAAATAAATATGAAATAATTAAATTAGATTATTTAAACAATATATGTTTAATGTTTTTGAATAAATTTATTTAAAATATAATAATAATCACTAATTAATATAATTAAATAATTTTTGTTAATTTTTATACAATTATCATTTTCCACAAAAAACAAACCCTTTTTCTCTCTCTTAATAATTATGGAAGAAACTTAAAATGTTATTAAATTCAGATCGTTATTGGTAAAGACGGGTTAAAACATATAAATCAAACAGTTATATATTTTTGAATAATGTAGAAATATTTACATAACACCACTTAATTTTATAACACAATTATATTATAATCTAACTAATTGCATAAATGTGTCAGCAAATTAAAATTTTTGTCGTATAACTTTTGTGGAACACAGTACACAGAGCGGACCATTAAAACCACAAAAGATAACCGGAATCTACTATTTTTGGGTTAGCATATTCGTAATAGCTAAAAATATGTTCAGTATTATATATATCTTTAGCATAAAGAAACTTGATGTTACACTATTGGCCTAACGCAATTTGGTTATCTAACTATCACTTTCGTCTTAAAGTGATACAAATATAATATTTAATGAGATCGAGATTCAAAAACGGCCAAGCTTTGTTAGCACATCATAGTTCTCAGGTTCTATTATGTCAGCTTTTGCTTACGAAATGTGAAAGTAAAACAAACGTAGATATATTAAGAAGAAATTCAAAGCAACTGAAAAATGAAATACCTATATACTAATAATAAAAAGTAGGTATGGATACGAAGGCGAATATTCAGAAAATTTGTAGTATTCGTTATACATTTTGTCCGAATATTTAATTTAGAGATTCTTTTCGATTCGAAAAATTCCAAATATTCAGAAAATATGAATATTCGTAAATTTTGTTGGTATTCGCGAATTATTCGATTCGTTAAAAATAATAATAAAATAATATATACATATTTTTTAAAAAAATATTCAAATTAATTTCTAAAAACTAAATATGATAGTTAGATGGAAAATAATTTATTTACAAAAATAAATATACTAACAACATAATAGATATAAACAATTTTTTTCACGTAATCTCAAATCTACAAACAAAATATATCTAAATAAAAATAAAATAAAATACTAATACAAATATTTAAAATCTTTTAATAATACTATATATACAAAACTAATTAATAATATAATAATATATATATATAATTATATATAATATGTATATTTATAATTATATTATATATGTATCCGAATCGAAGCAAATATTCGGTATTTTTGAAAATGATATTTGTTATTTGCTTTATTTTTAACGAATACTACATTTCCATATTTGCTTTGCTTCGAAATTTTATCGAATATTCAGATTTTTAGATTCGAATCGATTATTTTGACTAGCCCTAATAAAAAGACAGATCAACTTTTAGTTGGCACCAGCCGAAACCTACATTAATCTAAACAATGAATTATTTAATGCAAATTCAATAAGAAGCTAACATGTGTGATATAAAAACTATAACAAAAGTTGATAAACAAGTGAAAGAAAGACAGAACACAACAAAGCACAAGCAAAATACAAAGACTCAAAGTGAAACAGAAGAGTTAAGTTTTAGATTGACTTTAATAATCAAAAGGCCATCCACTGTAACCCATATGGGTCTGTTGTTGATGATGTTGATGTTGATGTTGCTGTTGCTGATGATGATTATAGTTGCCTTCTTCTGCAGTGGTTGTGTGGTTTGTGTCTCTACGGTTTTGACTCGAGCTTGAGCTAGACGAGCGGAATGGCCAGAGATTAGAGAAAATGTTCCTTCTTCTGTTGTTTTCTCTTCCATTGGTGCTTCTGTTCTGATTACTCTGTGAGCTTGAAGAAGATCCTCTTGATGGTAACTCTTTACGACAGACTGGGCATGAGTTATGCTGAACCAGCCACGGGACGATGCAGTCAGAATGATAGATATGATTACACGGCATCTGTTTTGCTTCTGATTTCAGTTCGAACTCGTCTTTGCAAACCGCGCAGTGAGAGTCTGATGACTTGAGATGCTTCTGTGAGATCTTGATGGTTGGCAATGCATCAATCGATGATCTTGGTGCAGGTGGTGGGCCTCGATGATGAGTGCCTGATGAAAGCTGTTCAATCAGTTCTTCAAGACCAGGTCCGAAAAAATAGTCACCAGCATTGGTGCCTCGTGTGATACCAATTCCAGGTGCGCCATTGACCAAGGCCTCGACTGAATTATTATCTCCACCAGCCAATCTAAAGGGAGCTTGGCCACCAAAGATCAAAAGAGGGGCTAAGCTTGAAAAGCTTTCAGAACCAGCAGACCCAATTCTTCCACTGATCTCTCGGTCGTAGCTTCTTTCAGCTAAGCGGCTTCTCATAAAGGCTGAGAAAGCTTCCATGAGATCGAAGGTTGAATCACGTTCAACATCCCTGTGAGCTCTAAGCAAATCAAAGGGGCTATTAGGTGCTATATTGATTTCCTCAACAAATCCTCCTCCACAGTAGGAACAGACAGCATCACTACCTCGAAGCCAAACAGCACGTTGACATCTGTGACACCAATGGGTATTTCGAACATTTGACATCCTTTACAAAACCAGAAAAAATAAAAAAAGCAAAGGTCCTTGTGTGCTTGAAGCCTTGGAAAGTTTGTTAAGTCAGGCAATAGTAATTAGCCTGCAAAAGCCTGTAGGAGAACTGATCACCAACTCCTGCTAAGTTGGTAAACCAAAGAGATTTTGGCCAGATCACTACTTTCCAAGCTTATACCTTAACATAGAGCATACAAGATTCAATGTAAACACAGGTCATAAATTCAGCAAATAAAGACCCAAACTTTATAACACATGTTTCACCCACTAAGGAAAGTCTCATGTTTCCCTCAACACTAGACCTTTAATTGCCAGACTAGAAAAATCTATACTCATACTAATCACTACAATCTTCAAATCTGATCTGTGATATGTCTTTAACAAAACCGTAGCTCATATCATGAATATTAGACACCCAGAAAAATCTAGCTGCTGATTAACAGAAAAAAAAAAATCCTCTAAACAAGTTCGTTAATTGCTACATCTACACTAAATAAGCCAAGCCCAAATAAATGTTGAAAAAATAATGAGAATGATAGATTTACAGGAGGAACTCGGAAGCTCTATGATTCAACCACATTTGAGCTAGAAATGAGCTATAAAGAAAATCGAATGAAACAATGAAGAAAGTACAATGCAAAGGATCTACAGAAATCAAGATATGTTTCGGACGAATAATCAACAAAAATAAGATCAATCAAAAACCAGATCACGGTAAACGCTTCCGGGAAAAAAAAAATACAAAATCCACAAATGTAATCCAAAAACAGAGCAAAAATACAAAAGGTATCAGAGTGAGATAATTAATGTAACAGATTACGCAGAAATTTTTGAGAAAATCTGAATCAAAGATCCAAATAAAAACAAGAAAATGCAGAAAATCAGGCGAACAAAAATAATTTCTAAGATTCAGAACGCATTTGCTTGGTTGATTAAGAAGAAGAACTCAATGAGTTACATACCTATTCACATAGATCCAAAGGAAGACGAAGAAACCCTAGAGAAGCTGTAGTGAGATTGGATTTTGGAGGAAGAAGATGAAAAAAGAGAGCGAAGAAGAATCTCTCCGTCACGCTCTATTGAGTAATTGACTGTAAAAAAATATGTTTTTATTTACAAGAAAAAAAGAAGCAAAAATTAAATACCATAGCCTTGGTGAAAAAAATATGAAAAAGCACTTGTCTTGTCTCTGTGTCTTCTGTAATAATATCCTTTAACTCACACGTGCCACGTGTCTAGTTCCATCAAACTACCCCTTAATATTCTCCGTATTTACAATTCTACCAGTCTGACACTTGCCGGCTTTTTGCCACGCTTTCTTTGCTTCCGTCGGAAGATTACTCAATTCACTCGCGCGATATAAACTCGTTCCTATGTTTTTAATCTAAAAATTGTCTATAAATAGAATAAAAAGAATCGAGCAAATACGCTCCAATGATGATGAAATTGAAAAAAGATATGACAATGAAGATGAAACTGAAAATTCAACAAGCAAAATGATGGTGTTGCTACTTGCTAGGATTTAGAATCATCTTCTTACGGCGCTTCCCGCCAGAAAACTCATCGACCCTTGTACGTATATAGCTCCTAAGCTTCTTCAGAATCTTCCTCTCACTCACACGCAACACAAGCGAATGTTATAATCTCCTGTCTCTCGGCAGACTACAAGCTTTAAGCTTAACAATGTCATCTTCCAAAGTACTCATCCATATAAACTCTCCCGCTTATCCACAATAGCAAGAAGAGCTTCACAAACACCATCTGTAAGAAGTATATCGTTTCCGCTTTGTCCTAACACACGAACTTGTGTTTCCCAATTGTTATCTCGTAAGAAGATGGAGAAGAAGATCCTCTTCCTTCTTTAGAAGCTCTTGTTGTTGATTTAGTTAGATCAAGTTTATTGTATGTGTCGTCTGGTAAGAGCAGTATATAGAGTAGAATCAGGAGCTCAGTTTGGGGTTCACCGGTTGAAGAAACCTCAAAATATTCTGAGTTTTGGCTCTCGCATCGCATCCTGTGTAACCTAGTTTTCTCCACAAGGCGAGTCTAGCTCGAGTGTACCGGCTTGTGAATGAGGATGAGCTCCATTCGGTTACTAATTCTAGATCAATGTTTACTATGTCGTAAGGATTATCGGGCTCTGTAAATCCGTACATGTGCAGTAACGCAGCGTTACCCATCAAACCGTATGTATTGAATACCTACACAGAGACTATGGCATCAATGCAAATAAAATATGATTCTAACAGACTAATAGTATGATTCGTACGTTGTTACTCTGCAAATGGAAGGATAGAGACAGCATCCAAAGTGTTCGACGAAATGCATGTTAGAGACTTAGTTTCTTGGAATGCTATGATCTCTTGCTTTTCTCATGCTGGTTTACATCATCAAGCGTTGAGTATGCACAAGAGAATGGAAAATGAAGGTGTGTGCGTTGACGCTTACACGCTTGTTGCTTTGTTGTCATCTTCTGCTCATGTTAGTGCTTTGAATATGGGAGTTATGCTACACAGGATCGCTTGTGACATTCACTGTGAGAGGAGTGTCTTTTTGAGTAATGCTCTTATTGATATGTACGCAAAATGTGGTAGCCTTGAAAATGCTGTTAGTGTCTTCAATGGGATGCGGAAGAGAGATGTGTTGACCTGGAACTCGATGATTATTGGGTATGGAGTTCATGGGCACGGTGTAGAGGCCATCTCGTTCTTTGGAAAGATGGTGAATTCCGGGGTTAGACCCAATGCTATCACATTCCTAGGATTGTTGTTAGGTTGTAGTCATCAAGGTCTAGTTAAAGAAGGAGTTGAGCATTTTGAAATCATGAGTTCTCAGTTCCATTTGAGCCCGAATGTTAAACACTATGGATGCATGGTGGATCTCTATGGACGAGCTGGTCAGCTTGATAAGGCACTACAGATGATTCACACGTCTTCCTGCCATGAAGATCCTGTATTGTGGAGAACCCTGCTTGGCTCTTGCAAAATCCACAGGAATTTGGAATTAGGAGAAATAGCCATGAAGAAATTAGTGCAGCTCAAGGCTTTCAATGCAGGGGATTATGTGCTTATGACGTCAATATATTCTGCAGCCAATGATGCTCAAGGTTTTGCTAGCATGAGAAAGTTGATAAGAAGCCATGCTTTACGTACAGTTCCAGGCTGGAGTTGGATTGAGATTGGTGATCAAGTTCACAAATTTTTCGTTGATGACAAAATGTATCCGGACTCTTCATTTATTTATTCAGAACTAGGGGAAGTAATTCGTCGTGCCATTCTAGCTGGTTACAAGCCCGAAGACTCAAACATAACTGCTCCTACTCTCTCTGATCGGTGTTTAGGATCTGCAGATATGTTTCACAGTGAAAAATTGGCCATTGCATATGGATTAATGAGAACTCCTGCAGGAACAACTCTTCGGATCACAAAGAATGTGAGAGTTTGCAGAGATTGTCATTCATTTACAAAATGTGTATCAAACGCTTTCAAGAGGAAAATTATTGTAAGGGATAGAGTTCGATTTCATCACTTTGCAGGTGGTCTTTGTTCTTGCAATGACTACTGGTGACAAATTTCTCTCGATCAGCTTAAAAAGGTTTTACTCTATTGGTGATAGAATCATGTGCATCTGGCTAATTGATAGTTATTAAAGTGTTTTACTCTCTTAGTGTTTTGTTTAGTAAATTAGCTGATTAACTGAGGTTTCCGCAATAGTATGTATTGGTTCTGTTTTCTGTTTCTATGTTAATATGATCCTCCTTTTATTTTACAGGATTATCACCACAAGGTTACTTAAAGGCGACCATCATTGACACAGGTATCTCATTGCTAATACATTTCGCTTGTGTATCTATCTTGTAGTGTTCTAGAATATCCACTTGTGGTTTTTGGTTGCATCATGCATGTGCATCATTTCTTTTTTTCTGTCTTGTGAATGTCGGTTTTCCCCATGGCATCTCAAGCCATCAGTGGTTTGAACTTGCACCAGCTTCTAAAATAAAAGTTGTGGAGGAGATCCTTTCAAATTTTTCTGAATAGATGGGATCAGACAGCCTGACAATAATTTACCTTGATTTACAGATTATATTTATGATTTAAGGTTTCAGCCCTTTAAGTTCTCTGTTTCTTGATTTGCAGTAGTATCTCTTTATCATTTGCTAATTGTCATTTCATTTTATTGTGGGGTTTGTAACAGACCGTGTATATCTCAAAGATGTCTTCTAGTGATGCTTTTTCCACAGCTCCCTTTAAACTTGTTGCAAAACGGAACGACTACATCCACGCCCTTTTAGCCTACTTTGATGTATCGTTTACCATGTGCCACAAGCTGCTGGGTTTCTCAACAGGTTCACATCTCTACAGTTAGTAGTTGTTGTGAAATCTCTCTAATGAGTAATGAACCACCACTAGATGGCGATATCGTCAAGAAAAAAGGGCAAAGCAACATCCTCGCCGGAACGGGAAACACAACCCCCGGAATGGGAAACGCAACCTCCATCACCAAACGCTGACCCAACATTCCTTCTTCATCTTTTTCGGTCGCTGATAACTTCTCTTCTCCGTCGATGCAACCGTTAGTTTTTCCGCCAGGTTACAAGTTTATGCCAAGCACGAATAACTCAGATTGTTTTACTACTCATCTTGTTTTACTTGAAACCCTTCTTTCAAGACAACAGATACACATTGCTCAGTGTTCCCATTCATCGCGTGAACATCTACGAGTCCAATCCACAACAATTTTCAGGTTTGTCTCTCGTCAATTTGGGTTTTGTTTCTTTGTTTTTGGATGTGAATATTGGCTCTGTTCTTTCTATTCGAGAAGGGTAATGAGAAAGAATGGTTCTTTATATTGGAGACGACCAAGAGGGGTAAAGGTAGAAAGCATAAGAATCGTATCGTCAATGGAGGATACTGGAAAACAACAGCATCTGCCATTGCCAAGATGATTAAAGCCGGATTTGGTGTAGTTGGCTACAAAAACACTCTAGAATACTTCGTTAGGAAACATCCAATTGGTGTAAAAGGAGATTGGTTAATGCAAGAATATTATTTTAAGTCTTCTTCGCACAATAACGAGAATGTATGTGTGTTTACTTGGGTTACAAGTTATTAAGCTTATTATGAGTTTTGAATTTTACTGTGAGTTAACTTTTTCAGTTTGGAAAATTACTTTGGGATGTATGAAATGTGGCAGTGATTTGCTTATAGTTTTCCTTATTTTATTATAGAAATGTTATACATTCAGGTTTAAGAGCTATGCAGAAACTTATAACAATTTTATTCATCCGATCAAATTTTAGAGTTTTAGTTTCATATATGATCCCAAACTTTACAAATTCAAGATCTTCACTTACTGATTTCTGAGAATGAATCCAATATTGCTGCAATTTTCCGTACAAGTTTTGTCATAACAACTGTGTTATTTCAAATTATTTTTTGAAGAAAAAAAAGCTTCAAACTGCATATGAAAACTTGGACATGATATATTTTCAAAACAACCTCGACTTTTTAAGAGTTAAACAACCCATTCTTTATTGTATGAATTAACTAACTGAATACTTTATGCTTTTTTCTTTTAGGTTATCCAAGACAAGATCATTGGTACTATTATTGCACAAAAAACCAAGTTATTGTTAACTCTTATAGTCTCCGGTTATCAAATTGGAAAATAAATTATATGGTAGATGAAAATAATAATGGTGAATTAGTTGATATTAGACGCTCATTTACTCTCACTGAGAAAGAAGAAGAATCCAATATCTTTGTTTTTTGATGAAGATAAACCTTCAAAATATAAATGGTTCATGAATGAAATTAACCCCATATTGACAATTGCAATCTGCAGCTGATTGGTTTTCTATTATATCTTTGGTGAAGAATGAACCTCAGACAGTGTTGATAAGCTTACACAATGTTTAGATATTTCTAGAGAGTATGAAAATAGTTTTATAAATTAGTTTTTTATAGAATTATGAAGAATAAGGGAATTCGATTTCTAAATTTTTTTATTAAAAATTTAAGTTCATGATCACTCATAAACTTATATTAGATGGCATAGTAACAAGATCTATCTACTCATATATTTTTACTCTCTAATTATAATCAAAACATTTTATTAATTAGTGTTTTTCTCAATTGTATAGGAAAATGAACTTTGATGCTCCTAGTTTATGCTTAAATAAAATAAAATTCTTTCAAGTTAAATACTAAAGTGAAAGTTTTATATTTTCAAAATTCAACATGAAATGTGTCTTTTCCAACAAATATTTTTAAAAAAGTTATTTACTTCATTTATATTTGAAATAAAAAATATTTTTCCTAATTTTATTTTCGTTAGTACAATATACACACCTCCCCTTCATATCTAATTATTTCAAAAAGAAGTAGGAGCAATCATAAATAAAAATTATTAACTTAATCAGTTTAAACATGCTCATTATATTATTAATAGCCATCGATTAAAGTTGTTAAATCTCTCTAATGAGCAACTCGATGGCGATTCCGTCAAGAAACAAGCGCAAAGCAAGACCCTCGCCGGAACAGGAAACACAACCACAGCCACCGTCACTAAACGCCGATCCCAACGCTCCTTCTTCATCTTCATCGGTCGCTGATAACTTCTCTTCTCCATCGATGCAATCTTTAGTTTTCCCGCCAGGTTTCAAGTTTTCACCAAGCGACGAAGAACTCATATTTTTTTACCTGAAACCCTTCTCGCAAGGCAACAGATACGTATTGCTCAATGTTCCCATTCATCACGTCAACATCTACGATTACAATCCACAACAGCTTACAGGTTTGTCTCCGTCGATGCTTTTCTTAAATTCTTGATTTTTCTTTTTGGTACGTGAATGGCTCTGTTGAAACAGAGAAGTTCGAGAAAGCTAATGAGAAAGAATGGCTCTTTATAACGGAGAGGACTAAGAAGTGTAAAGGTGGAAAATATAACAATCGTTTCGTCAATGGAGGATACTGGAAAGGATCAGTAACTCCCAAGACGATTAACGCTGGAAAAGGCGTAGTCGGCAACGTGACCTCACTAAATTTCTACGTTGGGAAACAACCAAATGGCGTCAAAGGGGATTGGTTAATGCATGAATACTATTTTGAGTCTTCATCACACAGTGACGACAAGGTGTGTATGTTTACTTGGGTTACAAGTTATTAAGAGATTGAGTTTTGGATTTTATTGTATGTTCTGTTTTGTTTTTGGTTGGTGTGTGTAGTTCGATTATGCTCTTTGCAAGATCTATCTGACTCCAGCTGCGGAAAAGAAGAAGAAGGAAGCAGAGGAAGAGAAGCTGAAGATAGAACAAGGCATTGCATTTGTAGATGTGGAAGCATTGGAAATGGAGATTGAGCTGTCTTCTAAAGTTGAGTATCAGCAACCACAGATGGAGATGCAACAGTTGCAGCAGCCTCATGATATTGTGTATCAGCAACCACATTATCCTTTACTTCCACTGGTTCCGCATCATTCACAGCCACAAAACCATGCTTATCTGCCGCAGCAACCGTCAGCACAATATCAGAATCCTCAGCCGCAAATATTGCCTTCTCCGTCTAACTTGGATGACTTTTCTGAGATGAACCTAGCCGATTTCGATGATTTCCTGACTGAATTCATTAACTCACTTCCACAATATGGAGATCAAGAATCTAACTGCACTGGTTTTTTTGACGACTTTATCAAACAAGGAATGAAGAAACATCGCACTAGTTAATCTCAGTCTGCTCAAACCTTTTTTTAGCGTTTTTAAACTCTCGATAAAGTTTTATGGGGTTTGTTATTGGTTATTCTTGTCTTAGGCTTTTTCTGATAATGTTCTCTAAACCCAGATATATTCTCTTCATCTTTATTGCTTTTAATTCCTTGATATAATACATTTCTACACAACTTATTCAACATTTTCATATTGTTGTGTATCCATAAAACATACTAACATGTATGTAGATTGCATGTATACAGATATAGGTATAAGTTATAACACACTGATATCTGTTCTTCTTCGTCTTCTTCTCTTAATCATTTGTTTTCCTCTGAAACCCTAGACAGATGAATCAAGATTCCAATTCAACATGTCTGTCTCTGTAGGTTTTTCTACAGAAGTGGAAAATAGAGATTCGTAATTACCAGATTATCTAAATCTGATGTTGCAGAAGATTCATTTAGTTCATCTGCATACAGCACACTCTTATCTTTGCTTTTGTTCAGTTACACCTCATCAAGAATGGCTGATGTTAAGAGCCTCTGAATAAACTTAGATCTTTCTATCTGCTCTTCCAGATCTTTTGTTGAGACAGGTGAGACTCCCACTTGTCTGTTGCAGCACAAGTTTCAATGCTTCTTGGTTTGGTGTGATCGTGTATGTCCAACAAACGAAGACAAAAGAGGATCAGGAGTTACATTCGATGCAGCTGTACTAATTCGAGAAGGAAGTCCTAACAACCTCTGTAAATCTCCTTCTCTTAGCTCTTTCTGAAGACGAGAAAGTCTTGAATGTAAACTGTAGCTTTTCTGTGACATTTGTTTTCGCTGCAAGTAGAACTCATTAGGGAATTCAACAGGAAACTAAGAAAACTTTGTGAATGAAATTAAAGACTGTAGCTACTTAAAAAACACACGAGTATTACGGGGAAAAGGATACCTTGAATAAACTGCCGTGCTGAAGTGTTATGTGCACTACCATATCAACTCCCACTTTTACCGAGCAAACTGGACATACCTGCAAAATAACGACTGTCATTGTGATAAATCCAACTTACATAGTAAAAGAACGTGCTGATGTGGTAGTTAAAAAGCTGTAACGTTATATAATTATCAATGTGTAGGAGTATTGTTTAGCGAGGAATACAGCGTTCTTTGGCTCTAATGTATGTTCATCATCTATGTGACAGCACAAGCCGATGATATCATAAGACTCAGCACAGTACGGGCAAGCAAACTCCTCTCGGAAATCATCATCTCCATCTATTTCTTCAGAGCTCATTAAGATTTCTGCATTTTAAGGGGAGAAGCTCATTTATAATTATGAGCAAAATACGAGGAATGGCATAGCATTTCATCAGACTTCTAAGAACCTTTATAATCAAAAATAAAATTCCAGACTTAGAGAGGGTAGAAAAGAAAATACAGCTAAGCAATACCCAAAATCCTAAAGATAAAAAAAGCTGAGGAATTATCCTCTACATCCTGAGAAAAAATATTGTATTTTAGCCGACTTTCTCTGTAGCAAAGCAAAGGTCAAATGAAATTTTTAACAATCAAGAATCAAGCTAAATCCCCTAAGTAAAGATCATATAGCCCCTAATATGTATATACTGAGAAAATCTATAAAGAGTATTAAGCGAAAAGTCTTAACCTTCTTAGACAAAGATATGGAAACATCCATCAAATCGTGAAAAAGCATGAGATATGATTGTATCTTTTTCAGATCAACTCACTAGCAAGTAGCAATACATGAATCAGAGCTCCATAAACAAAACCCCTATGAAACTCAAACAAGACCCGGAATTAACTAAAGGGAGCAGAGACTAATATAAGAATCAGACTTTGATCTCAGTTGCACAACGATACAAAACATCCATTTCTAGTGACTGAGATTATGGGCAGTCAAAACAAATTATCCAGTAAAGTATTGCTCAAACTTACAAGCTCTAATCAATTGGTTCAAATTACACCATTTTAAAAGTAAACAAAACAAGACCCACGAAGACAAATCAAACACCAGGTCAAATTTTGAAGGTAAGCTACCAGATCGAGATCTAAGTGTCGACATGAATCTTTTGGAATCAGGGTCCATTTTTTGTCTAAAAGAAAACGACCACCAATAGACACGCACGGTGATCCACAAAGTTTGATACTTTAGCACCAAAACCCCGACGGAACGATCCTAATAGATGGAGACACGATTCCTGAGTATTATAAACAAAGGAGAGAGGAAGAAAGAACTACGGTGAGAGATGCGAAGCCGCCTAATGATTGATCTCAGTGATGGACCGCTTCAGACATTATAACCGATATAACGATAACCGGATACCGAAAGACCGGTTTTATAACATTACGAGAACCGAATTTATTTAACCCTAAACAAGTGAACAAAGAAATGACGACGTCTTCTTCTTCTTCTTCCGAACACAGAGCACCAGTCGCCGACGTCACTAGCTTTTTCTTCTTATTACGGTAAAGTTTCCTTTTTCCTTCAGAAACGAAGATTGAGAATTTTATAGATAGCTAAAATCCGATTAGAGGGAGTAGTATAGCTATTAAATTTAAGCTTAGGGTGTCTTTTATCTGCAAAGTTACGAATGCAATTTTTGGTTTTTGATTTACATGAAAATTATTGTCTGGTAAATTACATGAAAATTCAGGATTTTGTTCTGTATTCATATAAAATGGCTTTTGCAGCTGGTTAAGAAGATGCAGAGTGAGGAATTTCACGAGCTTGCAAATGACTTATCCAAGGAGGAGACCAAGGAAACAATGAAGAGTCAAAAGGCTGATAGAAAGAAAAAGAAGTTGAAAGAGAAATTGCTAAAGGAAGCTTCTAAGGCTGACAATAGAGGAGTTTGCTACTTAAGTCGCATTCCACCACACATGGATCACGTTAGACTTCGCCAGATTCTCTCTCAATATGGAGAGCTTGGAAGAATTTATCTTGCACCTGAAGGTGAGTTGAGTCTTTGTTTAATGTCAAAAACATCTTGGTCATATCAATATGTGTTTCTGTATTTTTTATTTAGCTGATGCATTCGTCCATTTCTTTTCAGATCCTGAAGCACAAGTGCACCGCAAAAGGGCTGGTGGATTTCGTGGGCAATTGTTTTCTGAAGGGTATGTTCAAAACACTTCTCCACATTGACTATATGGGTATCTTATATTTGTTTTCAATATCTTCCTTTTGTTCATAAACTGTAGGTGGGTGGAGTTTTCTAAGAAAAGTGTTGCTAAAAGGGTTGCGGATATGCTAAATGGAGAACAAATTGGTATTCCTTATGAATCATATCAGTATGCTTAGTTGATTTTTTTTAAATCTAAAGCTTAAGTGAGCATTAATGTTTGCTGTTTTCTTTTCTCAGGGGGCAAAAAGAAGTCATCAGTATACTATGATATTTGGAACATCAAATACTTGACCAAATTCAAATGGGATGATCTTACTGAAGAAATTGGTATTGTTAACTGCCAATTTGTCCGCTTAACTTCCTCGATTATTTACTTTTATATGATCTCTAGTCTACTAAGCTTTGCTTTTTTTGCAGCATACAAAAGCGCTATACGGGAACAGAAGTTAAATATGGTTCTTTCTGCTGCTAAGCGAGAGAAAGACTTTTATCTATCTAAAGTAGAGAAGTCTCGTGCCATGACTGAGATAGATGCGCGAATGAAAAAGGTGCTGATTCTTTCTAATATTGTAAAAATTATAATTACGTTTTCCCATCTTGTCGATGTCTGCTTGTCTGAAATTCATAGCATGTGATCTCTTTATAAACGCCAAATCCATGAAGCAAATGCTGTTAAAACTTTTTGAGCTGATGTTTAAACTTTTATGTTTGATTTTTGTTGTTCTGATTTGTGATGAGCAGAAGCGAAAGATTCAGGAAGAATCAGGTAGCAATACTGAAGCAACACCAGTGTTTCCTCCTAGGGTGATTCGTCAGTTTAGACAGAAGAAATCAGTAAACAATGAGATATCTCAGAGCAAACCTGGGCTCTCCACGGATGTCCTAGCATCGGTCAGTACTTTTTTAATCTTATTTTCTGAAGAACAGGGAAGTCTTTTTTCAGTTGAATGAAGTGACACTAATATCTTTAGTCATCCACATAACAACCTATATAGTAGTTTAGCTTGAGGATACAGCCAGAATCGGCTACATATTGTTATCAGGTAGATCAAACCTAGATTGAGTCCAGAGTGAAACCTCCTCAACTAATGGATCACGTGCTCGTCCATAATTTATAGCTTTTATATGTAGTACCCAATTGATAAGTACTATAATCTAGATTAATGTCTAGTTTGCGGGTTAGTTGTTAGACTAATAGTGTTTGTCTGCTAGCTTTTCAACCCAAATCTGACCGAACCCTTGTTCATTGGCTGTTCTGGTTTATAGCACAAATCAATATCCATAAATTATAAAAATTTGGATCAATAGTTTTACATATCATTGTTCTCTGATTCAGGTATTTGGTGGTTCTTGAACATCAAGAGGCATGAGAAGGCACAGCGATTGATCATAGCTTGATGTGGAAATTAATGATCAAATCCATCATATTTGAATGTCAGTTTACCGTTAGTTTCTGCATGTCAAGTTGTCAACAGAGAAAACCTTTCAAATACAATCATAGCATTGTGTACTAAACAGAATTAAAGAAATCTTTCTCCTTACCTTATAAGGATACTATTGTCAAGATTTATTAGTATGTTATTGTGTACAGTACAATCGAATAGCACAACAAATTTATTGGTCAAACGGCTTAAACCAAACCAGCCCATGGAAAACTAATCTTTCAAGCTATCCTTTTGTTCTGTCAACATTTTTTTCAAGCTCACCATACATACATGAACACATGAATATATCACTGTAAGAGAAAACAAAATCCTTAAATCCGTGCTTTGTGAACAACGCTAGAGGCTATATGGCATTATTGGAGATCGAGAGGACGAGAAGAAAGCAAGGGCTTTGGGAGATGAAGTTCTGGAGTAGTTGCACCATGGCTGGTGGCTAATGAACGGTGAAACCTGCATCGGAATGAGCCTTCGTGCTTTGTAGGAGCACATACACATACCATCTTCCCCACTCGGTTGCTGTTGCTGAGAAGACCAAGCGAGTCCGTGGACCACGACTTTCTCATCGAGAATCCTGTCCTGTTTTTGTTGTCTTCGTCTTTAAATCGGCTAAATGGTTTCTTGGTCTTCAAAGAACCTCTGCTGCTACTGCTGGTCAGGCTCTTCACCGGTTTCGCCTCCGCCATGCTGAGAGATATGACCAAATCTTTAATTGAACGCAAACGACAAGGTCTATATAGATTATAGACATCAAAACTAGCAAAGACGTGACCGCTACCAAACTTATATAAAATAAAATTTGCAGTTGTTCATGAACACGTAGTGAATGTTTTACGAGGTCAATTCATGCGTCTTTGGTATAACTCAAAGATGGCTCTCTGGTTTCTCAAAAGGTTCAAACTTTTTTATTGTTTGTCATTAACACGCAGTAAATGTTTTACAGAGTCAACAATAGAGAAAAAATCAAAAGCAAGCACGAGATTTCAGAACAAAGAAAGCAGTCAAATATTTCTCTCCATAACATAAAATAAGGTTTTTACATAAGAATCATAAAAGTTATGTCCAGAGCTTTTTTTTATTTATCGAGATAGTAAAAGATGGGAGCAAACTCTGAGCGTCCCTGTTATGACCAGGACAATAATGCTACTTATAGATGATCTTTTAGCCAGGAGGCCAGTTCATTTGGCGTCCTCCAATGAGATGAACATGAATGTGATACACCGATTGACCTACAAAACCATAAGAACGTGAGAACCATTAATAGTGATGTTCCTTTGTAGGCTAATTGAAGAAGTAGAACTATATATTAATATTAATACATACAGCCTTGTGGTCCATCATTGATCACAATTCTGTAACCCTCTTCTAGGCCTTCTTGTTTTGCTACAAGCTTAGCAGTGTAGAGAAGACGGCCCAAGATGTCGATGTGCCTTTCCTCAGCCTGCAGTAGTATAAACAAACACTATCTAAGTTGTGTGTCTTAATCGGATCAAGTGCACCAATTCTAATGTTTTTAGCTTTTATTTATTCAGGCTAACTTATGAATGGACCAGTAGAGATGTAAGTGAATGAGGTACCTTAGAGAGGCCAGTTAAGCCATCCCTCACTTTTGGAATGAGGAGGATGTGAACAGGACCCTGTGGCATTATGTCCCTAAAAGCTAGGATCTACAAGAGATTATTTTTACAATTATGAATATAGTATTTTGGTTGTTGAAGCATTCACCCAAAATATTGAAACCTTGAGAAAAGTACATTAAACAGCATAAAATCCAAACACTTTACAGTAAATACAGGATCCAGCTGTTCGGAATACATAGTTACATCAAGACACGATATTTAAGAGAGGCAATCTATTACTGTTCCTTTCTAAGCCCTAATAGGAACTTTGCAGAACCATATAACAGCAAGAATAAACCATCTTTTACTTGAAATGCATAGCATAGAAATACTGATATAACTCGTGTCCCATTTTCACAGTGACTGAGCTACTTTAGAGTAACAGTAGGTGTGAATATTTCAGTTGCAACAGAGGAGAAAGCGTATCAAAAGGGAATAAAAAGAACCTTGTCATCCTCATAAACTGTGGTGTGTGGGATTTCGTTGCTGATGATCTTGTCAAATCTGCAAGTTGCAGCATAAACTAAATAAATGCTAACATCAATATTGTATTCCCTCACTAGAAGAACAGTAACTCTTGAAATTGTTTATCTAAAATATATTCAATGATTTGTCCAACAGTTTCATCACTCTTTCTATGCACCAAACAACGATCAGTCTACTCAATCAAAGATATTTACAATGTACTCATCCATCATTAAATTAGCAAATATAAAGTGATCTGACCAAAAGAACTAACTTCAATAAAACCAGAAAAAGATCTAACTTCACAACTACATAACAGAGTACAGCCAAACAGCTTATAAAGCTTTGTCATTTCAATTGAGGAAGTGATAAAGTAACAATTTGATCCCAATTTAAATAAATTTTTCGTAATTTCATCAATCATTCAATGATTTCCAAAAAAAAAAAAATCACATTTTTAACCGATGACCTTGAACTCAGCTAGGTGGTAAAATAAAAGAGAAGAGGCAGATCCAAACAGAGAAATAGAAAACGTGAAAGGTTTATTTATACATGGTGGGAGAATCATCAGGAGTGGCGGCCAAAGCAGCCTCTTTCTCAGAAGCCATGACGGCGGAGACTGGTGATATATGAGAAGAGAGAATCTCAACACGGTGGCTCATTACCAAATATTAAAGCCCTAAATTTTCTTTATAAGCATCATCTACATCGCCGATCTAACCACGTCATCCCGCCAATCTCTTTTTCCAACCAATCATATCTTGCCACGTCATTCACATTGTTTTTTAATTAGTTACTAGTATCTCGTTTTCTTTTAACAAGTTATTTAGAGATTGTTTTAAGCTAAAATTGCCTTTACCAATATTTTATACGACTAGCCAACCGCAAAGCACAACTTGATCGTATAGATCCGGCCATTATCGTCTAAGCGACAAACAAACCCATCCAATAGTATGAAAAAGATTGAAAAGAAGCTCTCCAACAATCTTTATATACAATTGTAAATCTTGTTTTATCAAAATAAATAATCGTCAAAGCGTGTTAACTCTTACGATCAATAGAGATTAGCAAAAGAAAAGAACAAAAACAAATAAGTGGTCTTCATAGACAATAAGTAAAAGCCAACAAAAAAAAGACAAGAAGTGAAAAAGTGATGGCGGGTAGGTTTGGTAATAGAAGCTCATTGGATTATTCATGGACCCCATGTTTATGCTTAATGCTCAGAGGTAATTATAGTCATAGATGACCCAACACATCATTAATGCACAAATTAGTCTTATTAACTACGAATTAAGTAAGAAGATACTTTACAGCTTACAAAATTAATTGATAACTAAATTTGATTGATATCTAATTATAAAGTCAAATGAATCTTTCATGATAATACTCTCTTGTTTTACCACAAGCAGAAAGTAAAAGTGCGATTATGATGTTTGAACCATCTATTCATGTTAACGTGACTTGAATATCACATGCGCTGTTTAGCCTTTTTGACACTTTATTGAGATCAGACTATATTAAAAATTTTTGGAAGTTAATTAAGGAATTCCTTAAAATTAAAGTATATTATTGACTCTGTCCCACTCTACTCTATTGTTCTTAATGATACTTGTTCCGTTTTCTTTGTCCAAACATGATAATATTCGTGACATGGTTATCGAGTTAAACAACCTTGGACCACGAAATTGATAATTATCAACCTAACTAATTGCTTAATTCAGTCGATCTTAATATTTGAGAAGTAGTTCTTTTTCTTATCTTTTTTTTTTTTTTAAGTAGTTCACCGCCAAATAAAAGAAACTTTCGGTTCACAACTCTGTAGTTAATCAGATAAGAAACTACCGATTATAACTACCAATATTTGTTATATATAACTCGTGATGTTAAGGCGTTTGATAGGTCTATTTAGGGGAAAACGAATATAGTTTGACCTTTCAACTAAAGACATAGATTCCACCAGATGTAGTACTCATGACTACACGCCAAATGTTACAGTCAGTAATACATTACCATTCTCCAAACCTTCTGCAATAATGTTTCTAAAACTTTTTGTTTCTTTTACTTTTTCGTGTCCATCTTATAATGATTGTAACTTGGATATCCTTTGCATACTTGTTTGTTAAGAAATTGCGATCTCCTAATGTTAGTTATATATATATATATTTAAATCTAGTATTACATGTGGTATAAGGATTTGACACATAATTTCGCTCTTTGTCTAGAATTTGCTACATGTATGAGAAAGAGTTATAAATTGAGAACTCATAATCAACATGTATTTTTCTAACTATTCTATATTAAAATGTGGAAGTTTGGTTTCTTAGATTCATTGCTTAAGAATAAAAATAAAAAATAAACAGAGGGACAAATAATAATGGTGGTTAAAGGATCATAATTAAGATCCAGACCAAAGCTAAGTAGCTAACTAGAAAACACAAAATCAATAATATGAAAAAGAAGAAAAAAATAGTCCATGGAGCCAAGGGTCGGGGCCCATGACAACTAGCGCCAGCGCGTGAGGTTGAGACGCCACTAAACAGCGCGTCGTCATTGCTTTTACATTGCAACAAACTAAAGAGACCAGACACTGTCAACAAAATAATCGTTTCTTCTTTCTTTTTTTTTTGTTGGTAAATGGTAACATAATCGTTTCTTCTCCTTTTTTTTTTGCACTCTTTGGGTTTTTAACGATGATAGCGTGAGTGAGAGAAAGAGATAAAGGGAGAGGATTGAGAGGAACAAAAGTGTCTCTTTCTTTCTTCCCTGCATTTCCTGTCGTCTTTGACGCTTTTGTAAAAGCTAAAAAAGAAAAAAAAAGATGCTCCAACGACGACGAATAATAGAGAGAGACTAAGGACCCCATTTCTCTTTATTCTTCTTCTTCTCCTTTTTTTTTTACTCTCGAGATTCTCAGTTTCTGGGTCTTGAGTATATCCGTAAGTGTTGAGTTGATTGATTCTACTTGTAATTCTCCTGAGTTTTTGTCGTATCGTGTTTCATAATATGGGTTGTGTGGTTGCAGGAGTTAAAAAAATTCTGCACTTCGATTTTTTTTTTTTTGGTATTTTTTCTAGTTTCCAACGCCTTTTGATTCTTTCTCAGTTAAACATGGTCGATTGTATAATGCCTTTCTTGTTATGTCTTGGCCCTTATCTTATGAACTACTAGACATAGTTAATGTTCTTCCAATGCAGATCAGGAAAACAAATGAAAGCTTTTGTAAAATGTCAAAGATTGATCTGTGTTTCACTTGAGTGCAGTTTCTGTAGTTTAACTTACTAATCTCGTGTTCTTGAATTGAATCATTAATTTAACTATTTTTTTATTTCATCTTTCAAAGTTGTCCAGCGAGAGTGATTTGCTCTTTATTTATTTGTTGTTAAAACAGATACAGAATGACAAAAGTGTGTCCTGAAATAGAAGAAGGGACATTATCTAAATCACTTGTTCCAGTATCAGTAGATGTGAGCTTTGCTTCTAATCATTTTCCAACATACAAGTTAGGACCTGATATTCAGATAATAGAGGAACCAAAAGAAGATGAAAAAGGTCCATCCGTGAAAGAGACCGTCGACAAAGAGAGCGAACTGTTGTCTGATCAGCACAACCGGCTTTCAGTCCGTGACCTCGCTAGTAAATTCGATAAGAATATGGCTGCAGCTGTTGATTTAGCTAATGAGGTTTATAATTTCTCTTCAAAGCTGATTTCATACTAGTTCGTAACTTTTTTTTGATGAAATATATTCATGTAACTCTTCTTTTAGGCTAAATTAAGAGAGGTGGCTTCTTTGGAGGGACATGTAATGTTGAAGAAGCTAAGGGATGCTTTAGAATACATGAGAGGACGCACAGACGGGCAAAACAAGGAGGATGTGGAAACAGCTATCTCCATGGTTAATATTTCTTGTTTCAGATTTTCTCTTCAGAAAGACATAAGGTTCCTTGTTCATTCTGAAACTAACGTGTGGATCAATTTTGATGTATGAGAATAGGTTGAAGCTCTAGCTGTCAAGTTAACTCAGAATGAAGGCGAGTTGATTCAAGAAAAGTTTGAAGTGAAGAAACTAGGAAACTTCCTCAAGCAGGCTACAGAAGATGCAAAGAAACTGGTAAATCAGGAAAAGTCATTCGCTTGTGCCGAGATTGAAACTGCAAGGGCCGTTGTGCTGAGACTTGGAGAAGCATTTGAAGAACAGGAACGGAATTCTGAAGCTACTAGAGCTCAGGGACCGGTTAGTATTATTATCTAGTCTAGATAGATAGTTTTATGCTATCTTCTGATATTGAGACAGTAAAGTTTTTCTAGTCAGCTCACGTTTCCAATTTATAGGATGTGGATAAATTGGTAGAGGAGGTTCAAGAGGCTAGGCAAATCAAACGGATGCATCACCCAACAAAGGTGCTATATCAATTTCATCGCACTCTGATACGCTTCATAATTGATGTTTCACAATAAAAGTTATAAACTGTATGTGTTATAAAAGAATGTGTTGTAATCCAGGTGATGGGAATGCAACACGAGCTTCATGGTTTAAGGAACCGAATCCAAGAGAAGTATATGAATTCTGTTAAACTGCATAAAGAGGTAAGTTTTTGTATAATTTTCAACATATTTGCTCGTCTTTTTTGCTAGAATTGGTCTTTGCTCACTTCTTTGTTCTTGCCTTTATCAAACATTTCAAGATAGCAATAATCAAGAGAGTAGAGGAATCCAAGTCCTGTCCATTTGTTCTGGAAGGCAAACAAAGTCTCGGATCTTTCTTAAGAATCCGTGTCAATGCTCCTGACAATGCTCCAGATCTTTCCAATTGTTCGATCCAGTGGTTTCGTGCAGCATGTGAAACTAGTCGAAGGGAAGCCATATCTGGTATTTGGATCTGTCTGTTTGATTCATCATTTGGTTGTTAGTAAATGAGGTTTAGCTTGAGCAGTTTATACTGTTCTCTTAGGAGCCAACCGATCGATATATGCTCCAGAACCATTTGATGTTGGGAGGATCTTACAGGCAGACATTCTTTCAAATGGACAAAAATACACAGTTACAACCGATGATCCAGTTGATCCTGGTTGGTATTACGAAAAAACTATAGACGGTACAACTATTGTAAGTGCATAATAAGTGAATGTTTGGCTTATTGAACTGCAGATTCTGGCTTGCAATCCCGCGTAGAGTCTCTAATGCGAAAATCTAACAGTGAATTCAGCGTATGCTAAAACATTCTTCAAGATTTTCTGAATGTCAAAGAGTTCCATTGAGTTCGTGTTTTGGTAAGCTGAACATTTCAAACTCTTCATCAGGTGGTTATCTCACAGATGAATGGACAAGACTATGCATCACGGTCGCATATCTTTACCATTGGAAAGACAAGAATAAAGCTGTCTCGAGGATGGATCACAAAAGCCAGAGAAATTTATTCGAGATCCATGCAGGTATCTAGAGGCTATTTCTTCATTCTGTTTCAAAGAAACATCTCTTTGACATTCTTACAAGTTTATACGGTTTTCTGGTATATGAATTAATCAGCTCTGTGGAGTTAGAGACAATATTAAATCTCCTACCAAGGCATTGTTCTGGCAACCAAGAAAAAGTCTAACTTTCATACTAACCTTTGAGTCAGAACAAGAACGTAACACAGCCATAGCCCTTGCTCGTAAATACGCTTTCGATTGCAATGTAAGCAAAACTACTCAAAATGTCTAACCCTTTGGTTAAAATGCTATTCTCAGACCCTGAAAATCAGAGTGGTTTTGCACTTTTTACAGTTTTAAAACTGTGGCGTTTACATAACAGGTTTGCTTAAATCTGCAGGTTTCACTGCTTGGTCCAGATGATTGAGTGAAGAAGACAAAGTCATTAACGAACCACCTGATTTTTTCTCCCTGACGCCAAATGTTTTTGTTCTGTGTGTTTTGTGTGTGGCTAGTTTTTTGTTTTTTTCCGCACTGGTTCAAAAAGGAAGGTACAAGACCGCAAGTGCGGCTTCTCTACTGATCATACAATGTTGCTGCATAGAGTTTTATTATAGGCAGCAGATTTCATTTTTTTTCTTTTGCTTGATCATCAGTTTGATATATTTGACATTTCTATTTGTTTGGTTTGTTTGATTGTTTTGGTTTTTGTTCAAGTTATGACTCAACATTGTTAATCAGCTTATGTGTGTGAGACAGCCCAGAGTGGTTTGTATCTGTTACAATTGTTTCATAATATTACCAGCTTCTGAGAAAAATTTTCCCATTTTTATTATCAGTAGTGTATGCTGTATGTGTAAACAAATATATTGTACACGTGTTTGGATAATAATGAAAAGAAATTCTATAACTATTCAAACAAAGGGAGGTCAAGGAGGTGACGAAAGAAAAAAAAAAGGGAGGTTAAAGAGGTTGAGTGATCCAAATGTTCTCATACGGATCATGTTTTCTCCACTTGAAGCAAACCATACTCTCTTCATCAACTTTATGATACATCATATATGCAAGTCCTCTTGAATCCATGGAACACAGAGAGACACAAACAGTTCCTTATTCCACTTGGCTTCTGCTGCTCGGCTCTAGATTCAGAAGACAAAGTGCTTGCATAGATCGTCAAGCCTCCCAATGTTTTCCTCTGTCCATTCAAAGCTTGTAAGGTTAAGTTTAAGTACTGTTGGGATCATGTGGCTGTACATGTAAATGAGAAAGATCTCTCCTTGATGTTCTGTCATGAAGCATCCATTGCTTCCAGGACGTTTAGGAGGTCGTCCCGGAAGAACATTCCAAGAGTTCAAAGATGGGTCTAAGAGCGATAAGCATCCAGTGTTTGTGAGACAGTAGAAGACAGCATTGGAGAAGACAATCTGCTCAAAAGTGTTGTAATTTCGATTCTGAAACCCAAATGTGTTCCACTCTGTAGAATAATGAGAACATGTCTTGATAGTGATGTAACTCCCAGTGACATAACTGACAGTGAACAACACACAACTAGTAGATGTAGGAGCACAAGAGAAAGCCATTATTTGATCATAAGCCATCCAATGTAAAGTCACGGGTATGCAATCACGAGTAAAGGGATTGAAGAAGAAGAGTTGAAATGAATTATCATTGTACATAAGTAACCAACCATCTTTGGAGTAACAAACTCGAACACCAGATAGCTCAGGAAACTCAAGAATGTATGATTTCTGCATTGATGGGTCATATAGTGCATAGGAGATGTATCTACCAGTCGAAGAGAAACACAAGCTATATGCGAGTGACAAACAAAGAAAAACAGACAGCTCAAAGCAAAACTCGGATATTCACTTAACAGCTAAGAATATATCATTCTATTGGCTTCTAAAGCAAACACTTTGGGCGAGATATTTTGAAACACTAAGAAATTTTATGGAGTAAACTTGGATCCATAATAAAAATGAACCAGCTTGATCCTTTACTCAAAATCTCTTACCTTTTTTGCTTGCAGTGGACTCGTGTTGCGGATCTTACGTAGCCAAAATGAAACGACGGCGTTTCAAATTCACCTCGGATGCTTATAGCACGATAATGTCCAATCCAACTTCTTCAATCTTCAGCACAAGGAGAAAGGGCGCGAGCGTCAGAGAGAGCAAAAATGGAGGCTTTGGTTTGCAGGAAATTGGGAGATCCGACAGCGACGGAGCCAGGGAGTCCTGAATCTCCGGTGGAAGTGAGTAAGACTCATCCGATCCCGTCTTTGAACTCAGATACGTCGGTGAGAGTTAGAGTTACCGCGACGAGCTTGAATTACGCCAATTACCTTCAGATTCTCGGAAAGTACCAAGAGAAACCTACGTTACCTTTCATCCCTGGTTCCGATTACTCTGGTATCGTCGACGCCATCGGCTCAGCGGTCACCAAATTCCGCGTTGGTGATAGTGTAGGTTCCCAGTTCATCGTAGCCGATCAATCTAGCTTGTTCCTTGTACCAGAAAGATGTGACATGGTAGCTGCAGCTGCACTTCCTGTTGCTTTTGGGACTTCTCATGTAGCACTTGTTCATAGAGCTCGTTTAACATCTGGTCAAGTAAATATTCTCATTTCTTTTATTCTATTTTTTTGCTTTTATGTGAATCTGATTTTGTAAAAGGTTGAGAGAGATTCTATTGATTTTTTGATGCAGGTCTTAATGGTTCTAGGTGCTGCTGGTGGCGTTGGTCTCGCAGCTGTTCAAATCGGCAAGATTTGTGGAGCCATTGTTATTGCAGTTGCTAGGTATATATATACATGCTGGTTTAGGCTCGTTTCAGTCTTAGGTTCTGGTTAATATTTGCTTGCTTTTTGGCTAGAGGAGCTGAGAAGATTAAGCTGTTGAAGTCAATGGGAGTGGATCATGTTGTTGATCTTGACGCTGAAAATGTTATTTCAAATGTCAAAGAGTTCATCAAGACAAGAAAGCTTAAAGGAGTTGATATTCTATATGATCCTGTTGGAGGGGAACTAACCAAAGAGTCCATGAAAGTTCTCAAGTGGGGAGCTCAGATTTTAGTGATTGGTTTTGCCAGCGGTGATGTACCTGTCATACCCGCTAATATAGCCCTTGTTAAGGTAAATGATGTGTCTTGTATTGGAGAAGAATAAGCAGAAGCTTTTCACTCGAGAGAGTAAAATCTTGATGAGTTATAATTGGTGCAGAACTGGACGGTACACGGTCTTTACTGGGGCAGCTACAAGATCCACCAACCCAGTGTCCTTGAAAATTCCATCAGAGAGTTACTGTCATGGCTTGCCCAAGGATTGATCACTATCCACATCTCTTATACCTATAGCCTCTCCCAGGTAAAATAAAATTCATCTTCATGAAAATCAAAACTCAAACATACGTTATTAAAATACTTACCGTATGAAATTACAGGCCAATCTTGCATTCGGAAACATCAAAGACAGGAAGGCAATTGGAAAAGTAATGATTGCCCTTGACCACAACACTGCCCTGTCTTCAAAACTGTAGACTCTCTGTGCCCACAGGGGAAAACCAATTCTGTATTCTAGATATAAGGTTGTTGCAATGGCCAAGTAAGCTGCGCCATCTAGCATTTTATATTCTGCTCATCCCTTTGGTTGTGATGTAATCTAGCAGGCCACATTCTGGTTTTAAATTCAATACTCAATAATCAAATCTTAGTTTCTTTCTCTAGTGTAGATATAAATCCTTTGGTATACACATTGTTTCAATCAATAATACAACACTCAATCAAGTAAAGCTTAGAAGAATCAAACTGTATTCTGTTTTACCATATCTATATACAGAGCCAATGGTTTATTTACATAGAACTCGAGCATGCGGTTCTGACTATCTTGGGCAGCTGTCTGAATTCAGAAAACGTTTATATTCAAGCTGAGTCATCTGTCCTCCGTTCACTGGATCGAAATTGCACCTGTAGAAACTGTAAGGCAGATGAGTCAGACGTGAGGTCGTTGGTTACTTTATGTTTATGATACTCTGACTTGTGGTGGAAACACATATGACTACTTGTGGATGATGATGCGATTTTATCTAGAGAGATTTAGAAAGGCTTGTTACCTTCCATCCATGCCGATAATCGCAATTGTGTTCTGAGTGCCAAATGCTGCAAAGAATTGGGTGACTTCTTGTACATGGAACTGAGCAAATGACCATTCCGAGCTGAAATATTTTGGCAGAACTCCTGCAGCATTGTCTAAAGATGTTAAGACAAGAAAGAAGCATATCTTGATCTCGGCACACAATTATAACTATGAAATCTACTGAAGTTGCGGGTTGAGAAGAGAGATGAAATGGAAAAACAATAACTTTCCTAGTGACATATAAATATTCTTAGGCTTCTAAGCGACACAATTTAAGTGCACTGATTTTCTAGATTTTTTGCTACAAGGTATTATTTAGCTTCTTCTTTTTCTTGTAAGTTTCACATCTTTACTGTCTCAAAATGACTTAGCGGCCTACCCTATCGTTCTATAAGCAACACTTAGAAGATACGAGGCATCATACTTCACGGTAACAGACATTTTTTCAGATGTCACCTATATTCTACTATACCTCTTAGAAATGACAATGACGAACCGGGGTTGACACCACTGGCTGGAGAAACAAGAGCCTGCAGGGAATTTGAAGAACTCTCATGTTCAGTTGAGCATGAGTCCTCCCTAATGACCCTCACTCTAAGAGAAAATATGTGAACAGTTCCCTTGTCGCTTGATACCGCAAGCCACTGCACGTTTGGTGATAGAGCAATGCTATAGATATCTGCTCTGTCTACTCCTCTTCGGACCTGTAACATAGCAGCACTTTATTCCATAAATCTGACCTAATCAATCAGTCATGCGCATACAAAACTGGCGCATCCTCTGCATAACATTTCATTACTATTATTAACAGGTACTAAAGTCTTTCTACATGATTTGTGACAGATATATTTGTTAAACCATTGCCTTGATAGAATCCTTATCAAAACTTGACTTTACACAAGATATGGTACATATTATGGTGTTAGTAAAAGTGAAAGCAGTAGTTCATAGTTACCAGACCTCTTGAAGACGGGTTCCATCCATTGTGTTGAAAATTCTAATAAGAGTTCCCTTTGTACTGGCAGTTGCGAGGAGCAAGCCATCCAATGTCAAGGTCATGCACGCGATATTGGAATCATGAGCATTAATGATTTGCACCATCTTAAGGCCAAAGTGTTCAACTCGGACCTCTCCTCGACGAATACCTGGACAGGCCAGCACAGATGTACTCATATGATGAGAGAGGCAACATAGTCCCATTGGATTTGCCACATTCTCAATCTGATGAAGAAGCCTTAGATCCAGAAAATTGTAGACATATATCTTGTACTCAAGAACAACGACAATTAGATCTCTTCTTAACTTCACTGCACGAATTTCCGACCTAAAAGAAAATTCACTGATGCAGCGGCTCTGGTGATCATCCCAAATCAATACTTTATTAGAAGGGTACTGAGAGTTAGGTCCACCACCAACAAGTGCCAAGATATTACTCCGGAAAAGCATCTCTACAATCTTAAACCCTCCATCCTTGAGCTCTCGTCTAAAAGTTTCCTTGAAAGGTTCACAGTTATATATACGAAAACCATGGCTCGTGCCAGCAGCAAAACAGCTGTAATCTTGATTCCAAGAAACAGAAACCAACTCTGCTTCATCACTGTCACCAAAATCTGGATCTGGATTCCCAAAAGAGCCTGAAGTGTAGGCATTCCGGGAGTCATAACCACCTTGTTGGAAGTTTCTTTGAGGATTCGAAATAGTTGAACTCATTTTTCCTTAGCAAGTTGCAATATTGAAAGCTGAAATCAATAAACAGAAAAAAAAAAAAAAAAAAAGAAGAAAAGGTTAAAATTGATCACACTTCATGAAAAACACAGTCGAGAAGATTCAAACAATGGAGTTGAAAGACAAAACATTAAGAGTTTGAGTAATGCCAAACCGTTTGTCATCGAGCTGAATAGCCGAAACATCAACTAAATCCACAATCAAAGAGGAGATAATACAAAAACACTGAATTATTCAAAATCCTAATAGAACATAGACTAATACAATGTAAAATTCACTCGCATAATAAACTATTTCCAAAAGGAATCCATGTAAGATATCAAACACCACCATGATCAAACCTCATACACCTAGAAACCCTATCTCTTCATCATACATTATGATCAACAAACTCATAGGCACAGCTCATATTCCTAAATCCAAAATTCCTAATTTCGTATAAAATTCAACAATCTCGTAAGATAAAAAAACACAATAATGCCACAATTTAAGATTCCGATCAAACGATAAGAAGTGCAAAAAGATCCAATACGGTCGTTGATATGATATGAGATGAAGAAAATCCTCACCGATTAGAAAACGAAAACAGCGTGAAGAACCAAACACGATGAATGAAGAAGAAAATGCTTCTTCAATGATTAGAACAATCTCGATCCTGATGATTTCATCTTCTCTCCAATGACTTCGCTATGGCCAAGGTTCCTCTGTATAGTATGATTTTATCCGATTTTCCTTCATTTTTTTAATTCATTGGATTTATATATTTATCTTTTTTCTAATACACGCAAAGAATAAGTTAATTTGAAATGCGCATATAATTTAAATTTTTTATTTTCTTAATGGGCTCATTACGACCCGACCCGACCCGGCCCGTAAATCTTAAATTCGGTTACCGAGAATCGTAGCAGCCCAGCTCCGGTGACGGATTTTTTAGTCACTCTATACGAATGTGTTTGTCATGGCGTCCAAGTAAAAACTCTGACTCGTTGATCCGATAAATCAAACTCTTTCTCGCTCGTATTTCCCACAGTTTCAGGCAAAACCATTATGTAGGATTGATTTAAAGGCCTGAAAAAGATGGTGAAACCTTCCGATTTCAAAGCAGTTCACAGACTTATTCAATTTCATTACAGTAGAGTCAACCAAGTCACAGTACCAAGCCGGTCAAAACTCTCAAATTTCTCTTCTCCAGCTCTTACTTCGAATTGGGTTTCTCAGCTTCAGCCTAAGCCCAGTTTCAACAGCTTTTCATCAATACCCACCTCGAAAAATGTAGGATTGTCCCAGATTTTATCCATTCCTAAGCTCGTTCCTCGTTTGCAGAATTGCAGCATAGCCTTGGTTAAGCCCCGTGTGAATATGAATATTTCATCTGCTTTTAGAATGTTTTCGAGTTCTGGATTTCAAAAAGTCGATGGGAATTTTGCGAAAAAGGTTGTTGAGAAGCCAATGAAAGCTGTTAGTTCGACTTTTGCTAGATACAGAGGGGCTTTAGGGTTGCATATTGATGCATTTTGGAAGAAAAATAACCTTGTGGTGGTTGGAGCTGGAGCTGTTTTTGTTTGTATTTTCTTGTGGAGGATCATGTTTGGAATTGCTAACACATTCGTTGGTCTCTCTGAGGGAATGGCAAAGTACGGCTTTCTTGCTCTCTCCTCTGCCATTGTTGCATTTGCTGTAAGTTTTAGCCTCTCTCTGTGTTTTGTTCTGTTATGATTTTTGCATTATCTCCAAGGCTCCAACTTTGAGATGCAACTTAGAATTGATTCAGAGGTGGGTAGCTATGAATTATCCTAGGGGAAAAGAAGTTGTGGAACTGTTCTCTTTTTTCAACTATAGGGTATGCTTTTATAGTGTGTTTGTGAAATTTTGGAATTGAGGGAACCAAAACTAGAGCTGTAGGTACGTTCTGATTGTTAATTAATCTTTCTATAGGTATGAAATTCGGTTTTATCCATCTTGCATTGCTGATGGCATAATTTAAGTGTGAATCTTTCTTATCAAACTGTATTTGCTTATAGCCTTCATCTTTCTATCCTGAATTGCAAATACCGTTGTCGACTTTGATTTGTTGCTAATAGCAATATCTATTTATATTTCTATTACTAGGGTTTATACCTTCGTGCAAGGTTCACGATAAATCCTGATAAAGTTTATAGGATCACTATGAGAAAGCTCAATACAGCGGCTGATGTTCTTGAAGTTATGGGTGCTCCTCTAGCAGGATCAGATTTGCGTGCTTATGTGATGTCAGGTGGTGGCATAACTTTCAAAAAATTTAAGCCAACAATTAGGAACAAGCGTTGCTTTCTCCTATTCCCGGTTCAAGGTTCTGAGAGAAAGGGCCTCGTTAGTGTCGAAGTCAAAAAGAAGAAAGGCCAGGTTTTTGCTTTATCTACTTTCCCTCTGCATAAAGAGCATTCTTCTTAGATTGATTACATTATTACCATTATGGTTGTTAGTAATCTGCTCTAGAAATTGTTCCAACCTCGAAATTATGCTTGTAAACATAGTATTAGGTTCTTGATAAGAGTTCATTGAAATGCTTTTTCAGCTTGTTAGTCATTGAGTATGAATAGATAAGGCTTATGATGTTTAGGGTGTTGAGTATTTTGGTGAGGTTTGGGGTTCTCTATAACAAGACCAAGGGTTCTTTCTCTGATTCTTTGTTTCGATTGGTTATTTTGTTCTTCGTTTGCTTACTTGACTCTGCTTGTGTTCTATGTCACTGTGAGAGATAACTTTCTCTGAACCTATCAGTGCTCCCATTTCTCTATCATAGTATATGCGAGTTTTGGTGTATTCTGATGTTCATATCTGTTTTTGCTCAGTATGACATGAAGCTACTGGCAGTGGATATTCCAATGGCTTCTGGTCCTGATCAACGCTTGTTCCTTATTGGTGATGAAGAAGAGTACAGAGTCGGTGGTGGTTTGATCTCTGAGTTAAGAGATCCTGTGGTAAAAGCAATGGCAGCAACCAAAGAGTTTGACAATCTTGACAGAATTGAAGAAGAGGAAGACGCCAAAAGAGAACTTCAAGAAGAGGAAAGAAAGCAACGTGAAGAAATTGAAAAGCTCGAAAAAGAGAGTTCATAGTCGGTTCCTTCAAAAGCTCGCACACGAACTTAACATCCTAAGTGGATATAGAACATCACCGTCAATCTCTCCGTTCAAAAACCCTAAATTTCAAAACTTTTGCAGAATAAACTTCAAAGTATGTTACAGTTTCTGGTTTGTGATTATTCAGAGAAGGCGAACTTGTGTTCTACATAAACCTGTTTTGGCTAAAAAGAGTGTAAAGTTTATGTCTTTTCGGTTAGTACCGGTTTAAGCATAAAAGAAACCAATAAAGAATCCAAAAAGTCAAGATCATATCTATGTTGTCTTTGACCGACCTCTACTTTACAAAATTAGCAATCAGTTATTATGGTTAATCAAAACGACATGCATCGTGAAGAAGATATAGTTTTCTATCGAAGAACCAAGAATACCTCCTCATTGCTTTTATCGAATGTTCTTGTGATTCCCTCTTTATCTAAATTCTTTTTGTTTTTCTCTCACTATCCCCCACAGAAAATTTTGACCTTTCGATCTCTTTTTGCCTTTAAGGTAAAACTGTTGTGGATGTAAATTCACAAATCACCTGAAGTTGAAAGGATTTAGAGGTTAATCCCTCTCACATATCTCTTTTCCATACCTAGGATTCGATCAAGAGCACAAATTTACATTTTTTTATGAGATTGGTGTTATGAATTTCCTCTCTTTTCACGATTGTTGTGAGTTGTGACATTAAAATGCAGAAAGGGTTTTAATTTTCGTTTTTTTTTTTGATTCAGGAGTGATTGTTGAGTCAATGAGAAGCAAATCTGTTTTCGATTGTGTCAAGGGTTGATGGGAAATCATTGTCTAAGAACTCCTTGTTGTAGAAAGGTAAATAAAAAGAGCCACAAATATTTTTGTAATTGAATCAATGTTTCATTAGCCATAGCTTCAAAGATAAGATGAAGAATCTGTGTGCATGTGTGATTACAGTTATGGTCATGTATATGCTGCTATAGCAACAACAGCAAGGCTCAAACCCCAAGCCAACGCGGGTCCAAAGGAAATGTCCATCCAGTAAACAGAATCGAGAAATGGGAAGAAAAGATCACAGAAGCTAACAATAATGGCAAAATCGTAAGCTTTTCATTTCAAGGTTTCAGCTCTTTTCACCAATTCTTCCTGCTTTTTCTATCTGAGTAACTATCTTGATTTATCATTCAATCAAAACAGCTTGTGGTAAATTTCAGCGCGCCATGGTGTGTACCTTGTAAAAAGATAGAACCAATATTCAGAGAGCTTGCTTCTAGATACCCTTCAATGATATTTGTAACCGTTGATGTCGAGGAGCTCGCTGTAAGTAAACTAAAAACTTGTATAGATTATATGGTTTTAGGATTTGAGATTGAATTGGTGAAAACAACACAGGAGTTTAGTAATGAATGGAATGTGGAAGCTACACCGACGATAGTGTTTCTTAAAGATGGGAGACAAATGGATAAACTTGTTGGTGCTGAAACCTCAGATCTTCAGAAGAAGACAGCTGCAGCTGCGGATCTCTTTCTCAGAAACCCATAAAAACTCTTAAACTCACAACAGAACAGAGTTAGGTTTTTTCCATTGTTTGTTAAAACCACAAGTTACTTGCGGATGAAGTAAGTGTTTTTGTTAATCTGTTGGTGATTTATATACTTAAAGATCAGATTTGGAAAGATTTGATACTTTCTTTTTTTAACTTTTTGTTCTCAGACAAAATCACAAAAAAAAAACATGGAGATGGAGAAGAGTTTGGTGATGAAGGTTTTAATAGCAGCCATGGCTCTAATTCTTCCATAGAGCTCTTTTATGCAGATGCATCTGCTTGTATTTTATTATTTTTTACATCAAATGGCTCTAATGTTTCCAACACTAAACGAATTTCTTCTTGTGCATATCAGTTTAATTTATTCTTTATCAAATTTACACTTGAATTTTATTTCTGTTTTGCTGTGTTATTCTGCTATTTGAAAACCTGAACAAAACAGTCAAACACGGCGTAGAAAAGTTTAACGTGTTTTTCAAACTCAAAATTGTTTTGTCAATAACCATTTGCTTTTATGTTGCCAAATTACTAAGATGCACATTGATTTCTTTTTAAAAAATTATGATTAAATCATGAAACCCAGTGATTTGTTCTTAAGTAAAAATAAATAAATATGAAATACCAAAATAAAAGGCAAATTGATCTAGAAATAATAAAGGGCTGTTTCTTGGCGAACTCCAAAGTTGACTTTTAAAATAATCCAAATCGTTGAGACTTCGGAACTGGACCTCAACTTCCAAATCTAATGGTGTCAATTCAATGCAACTCTCAGATCCTAATTTCTCTGGAAAAAAAAATAAATGAAAGAAGACAAAATAAATAAGTAAACAAGTAAACGAATACATACAAGTCTGTTAAAACCATTACCTTGACCATTACTTATTTTGATAATTAAAGATATTTGTTATTGTTAGTTCATGTGCCTGATCTGAAGTCATATAATAATATCTTCTCCAATTTGCTTGTTTGAATGATTATCAACAAAGAATCAAACCCAGGAAGAAAAACAAAAATCATTCATCAAAGATAAGTCAATTATGATGAAGAAGAAGAAGAAACAAAGCAAATCCCAATCTTCTGCCAAGAAAACTCTTGAACCATTCTCAGATTCTTCACCCTCACCAAGGCTCCTCTCCATTTTCCGTTCTAAGGTCACTCCTCTCTCTTCTCTTTATTTTCTTCCTCTCTCCCTCTCATCGATCTTCGATTCTTCCTTACAACCAGTTCTTTGGTTTTGGTCCTTCTGGATTTGAGCTGATCATGCCCATTTTTTTTGTAGTTGTCAAGTGGTAAAGACTTGAAGCATATGTTCAGAGGCATGAGGAGTAAAACTGCGCCTGGATTGTCTTCTAAGTCTAGAATCGTGAGATGTCCCAAGTGCCGCAAGCTTCTCCAGGAATATTTAGACGCGACTTCCTACAAATGTGATGGATGTGATTCGATTCTTCATGGTACCTTAGCCATCTTAAGTCCCTACTCCTAGTCATATTTACAAGTAACCAACCTTGTGTATAATTGTTTTCTCTTCTTTGTGATTTTTTTCATTCAATGCAGCAAATCGTTGGGATATGAAAAGCAATGGTAACAGAATTCCTGAGGCTCTCCTTTCTTCTCAAACCCGCATTTTAAGTACCGAGTTAGAATCTGCTGAAGGTGGTAGTAAAACTTCAACGAGGAGTACTCACCAGGAATACAATTCAAGGGCATCCCCTTCTGTTGAAAGAAGTTATCATAATTCAGAAACTGTTTACAAGCATGAGGCATCTGATATCCGCAGAGAATGGATGAGAAGGGCTGATGAATTCAGTGTGAGTCCTGGTGATTCTGATGCGTTTGCTTCAGAAAGAAGCTCTCCATATAACTCACGTAGCAATGCCTCGCAGTGGACACAACATGAGGGGAGATACGAAGATCCATCTCGGGTTCCTTTCTACCCTGCAAGTCCTTCTCCTGCATATGAATATGGTTACAGTAGTCCTTTTCACGGGTCTCATGTTTCTGCATCCGAGCAGTCTTATTATCATCATCAACCAAACCAATTCAAGCAATACGGAAGTGAAGGCTGGTTTCAAGAACCTTATGTTGCTTCATCAATTCATTTTCCGGGTGAGACATCTGATGGAAAGTACAATCATTGGTCTTCTCAATCTCAGCTGCATGATATTCAGTATCATAATCTCTATGAATCCAATAGCTCTGCAACTCAGCAGAGCTCTCTGTACTCTGAGCGTCGTTATCAAGCACCTATAGCGTCACATCACTCCACATACTCTGAGCATTCCGTAGGGATTTCAAAGAGTGAAACAAGCAGTGAGAAGAGCTATCTAAGGGACAAAAACCGGAATGTCAGGGAGAGGAATCCAGTGGTGAAGCGCCATATTCTTCCTACAGCAGGTGGTGCACCTTTTGCAACTTGTTCCTTTTGCTTGGAACTTCTCCAGCTTCCTCATGTGTCTCCCCACGGAAAACATAAGAGATATCAAGTGAAATGTGGCAGCTGTTCCGGTGTACTTAAGTTCTCTATTCGAGAGAAAACAGATACTGTCCTGGATTCACCTAGCTTTGTTGATTATGGCATGGGTTTTGCTCATGTGACTGTTCTGGATTCCGCTTCAGAAGATCGTGAAGAGATTTATCCCGTTGAAAGTCATCTGCAATGTTTAGATGAAGATTTTGGAGATAAAATCTGCAAAAGCAAAGATGATGTTGTCTTAAGTCAGAGTCTGGAAACAATTGAGGATAAGGAGATTAATGAAAACATAAGGAAAATAACCAGCAAATTTTTAGATTCGAAATTGGAGGCATCACAGTCTTATCTGAAACCTCTGGTGAACCATAGGTTCAGGGAGCAACAACCTGAATCAAGTAAGACTATTGGAGAGACATCAAAAATTCATTTAGAACAATCTCAGGATGCTCAATCAGAAAAGTCAACCGTGATAGATAATAACATTTGTGAAAGAGTCTGGTGTGATTTAGAGGAGTCTAAACATGAGAAGAATGAAATTATTAAGCCTGAAGATATCGTTAAAGAAAGATCAGGTGAGTCCTTGGAGGTTCCAGTATACAAGAACAAAAGGATGAGTGAATCAAATGAAGAAGCTGAGAGAGTTTCAGAGAGACCGGTATATCATAGTGAGGTACTGTCTGACAATACCAAAGACACTACCGAGTTTGATTGGGAGGAGACTCAAGAAAATGAAGAACATGGAGGTGAAAGTACATGGGAAGAAATTATGGGAGACAAACACGAGTTGCATTTGGAAAAATCTTTGTACACTGGAGATTCTATCTGTGACAGCAGCTCAAGCTATAGTGAAACATTTGAGGATACAACAGTCAAGGAAGATACAGAGAACATATCAAACACATTTTCCTACGCAAAGTCAGCTAAACCACAGTCTACCATGAAATCTTTGGTGAACGACAACCAGAGGTTTATAGGACATCTTGACCAATCGGGTGAGACTACAGTCACAAAATCCAGAATTTATGAGGAGCAGTCTAATTATGAGTATGAGAATTTGAGCGAAAGGCAAGAGTTGGATAGGACCATTAGTGACAGAGTCAGGTATGAGTTAGAGAATTCTAGATACGAAACAAATGAAACTCTTGAGCCGGGCAAGGTGGGCGAAGATGGATCTGTTGTTTCTCTCGAGAAGGCTAGTGAAACATTCAAAACAATCATAGAATGCAAGATAGGTGAAGAGAGATTGGTACCTCATCAAATGGATTCTCCATCCGACAATGTAGAAAGTTCCTATGGAACACTAGACCCAGTTTATCTGGAAGAGAGCGGATATGCAGGAGAAAGAACATGGGAAGAGGCAACGGCAGATAGGGCGGGGTTGCATTTGGAGGAATATGAAAGCAACTATGAAAACTATAGCAGACGATTTCAATGGACTTCAGAAAGAGCTCCAACATTTTGCATGCACGATAACGAGCTAGGGACAATATTTGAACCAGATGAGGATGCTGATGGAAGATCAGAATCCAGTTCAAAGGATTCCTTCAATGACCATGGAAGTACAGAAGAAACAACTGTGTTTCATGAGTCTCAAGATGCTATACCAGAGCAGTCCCAGTATGAGTATGGAAGCTCAAGTGAAAGACAAGAGTTGAGTAACACCGTTTTTGACATAGTAAGGTCTGATTTACAGGAGTTTACATATGAGACAAATGAAATGCTTGAGCTAGGCAAGATGTTCAGAGATGGACCACTTGTTTCTGTTGAGAAGGCAGGTGAAATAATCTTAAGCGAGACAGGTGAAGAGAACTCGGTATCTCATCAAATGGAACCTCAAAACGAGAACATGAAAAAATCATGTAGAATAGTAGAACCAGTTTATATGGAAGCAAGCAAATATGCAAGTGAAAAAACATGGGCAGAGAAGACGCGAGATGGAGTCGAGTTGAAGTTGGAGGAGTATAAAAGCAATCCATTTGAATGGACTTCGGAAAGAGCTCCAACATTTCGTCTGCATGAGTATGAACTAGGGACAGTGCCTGAAGAGGATTCTAATGGAAGATCAATACCCAGTTCAAGGGATTCCTTCAATGACCATGAAAGTTTAAGAGATAGCGGTGTATTTCCTGATGAGGAGCCCTGGCTGGTAGATGAAAACAACACAGAAGCGCTAAAAGTTGGTGTTATGCTGGAAGATGGACCATCTCTGCACTTGGAGAAGTGCGAAAATGAATCAACGAAATTGGAAGAGACATTTGAATGGACTTCAGAAAGACCTCCAACATTTCGTCTGCATGAATATGAGCGAGGTACAATGCTTGAACCAAATGAGTATGATGATGCAAGATCAGAATCCAGTTCTACGGGTTCCTTAAATAACAATGGAAGTTCAAAAGTGAGAGAAGAAGATGCTGATGGAAGATCAGAATCTAGTTCAAGGGGTTCCTTAAATGAGATTTTGCATGAGGAGCCCCAGCTGGTGACTAATGGCGGAATGGAAGCACTACAAGTAGGCGAAATGGCAAAAGACACGGTACCACTGCACTCGGAGGAATGCAAAAACGAATCAACGAAAGTGGATGAGACATTTGAATGCAATTCAGGTTCAGGGAAAGCTTTGACATTTCTTCGCGTTGAGTATGAGGTAGAGACAATGCTTGAACCAGATGAGGATGTTGATGGAAGATCAGAATCTAGTTCAAAGGATTCCTTTAATGACCGTGGCAGTTCAAAAGAAAGAGCTGTAATTCATGAGGATGAGCCTTGGCTGGTGGATGACTATGAAACCAAAGCGCTAAAACTAGGCATGATGGCAGAAGATGGACCATCGCTGCATTTGGAGAAGTACGAATATGAAAAAATGGAATTGGACGAGACACTTGAACTAAGGGATGAGATATTCAGGCTCGATATTGATGAGACATCTGAGCAAGAGAGGACGACGTTTCAAGATAAGGAAGAGAAACTAAGGCAGACATTTAAACAAGGTGAAGCCGAAGAAGATATATCACCATTTGGTTCAAGGGTATCTTCAGAGGGCCATGAATCTCTAAGTAAAATGGCAGAACTAGGTAGTGACATTGAAGAAGAGATATTGGAAGACCATTTACAGAAAGAGAATGACAAGTCAGGACTAACCTCTGAACCATATCCTCATATCTACAGCACAAGAACTGAGCCTTCTGAAATTGTGGGTTTACGCCACGCGTTATATCAAACGCCAAATTCACCTCTACGATCACCTCTCACTTCACCAATCCATACTCCCATAGGTTCTCCACTGCATTACATGATGGGTTCACAGATACGTTCTCCAATAGCTTCCCCAATACATTCCCACATAGTTTCACCGCTGCGTTCTCCCATCAACTCATCTGGATCACTCTCTGATGTATTATTCTTCGGCAAGAAAGGTTGATGACAAGCAAACAGATAAGCATTTTTCCAAGCTTGCTCGCTCTTTCCCTCATACTTCAAGACTTCACCTGCGATACAACACAGTGTGTACATAGTTTCAGCTTTTTCGTGAGTGATTAGATTACATGAATTGTTTTTCTACAGAAGTTGTGCTGGTCATTTACTTAAACATGATGCAGGTTATATCTGAAGAAAGTAGAGACAGAGCTATAATTCCCTCCCATGTTCGAAAAACAAGTGATCATGAAACTACAAAAAAAAAAAAAAAAAAAATCTAACTATTCAAAACATAAACATTCCATCAAATTTCATCCTGAGAAATCATATATCCAGAACAAAACAAAGCTCACAGAAATAATTTGCATAAAAGCTGATTTTTAAACAAAGCTAACTAAGATCAATGAAAAGGTCTGATTTTTTTCTGTAAGAAACAAATCAGTACCCACAGAGAAACAAAGTGCAGTTCATATAAGCATAAAAGCTGCTCCTAAATGATCTATCCACACTGAGGCATCATTAAGCCCAATGTTACTTTCTATTGTTTGTGCGAGTTTGAGAGAAGAATCAAGTAAATTTTGTTCAATAAACTTGAATTATACCACCTTTTTTACAAAATGCTCCAATTTAGCTGTAAATAATGGTAACGAATTGTCTCCTACTGCATCCATTATCTTCATAGAGACGAAAACATAGCACAATCGACAAGAAACTTTCATGAGCTCACACTGAGACCCAAAAAAAAAATCAATCTTTAACCAGTAAATACTCTGAAACTAATCACAGACTGAAAGAGGTTGACTAATAGAGTGAACGAAATCTCAAATAGCAGAGATGACCTCGGAATTGCTCTGACACATCCTCAGACATAACCATTAGAATCTTTATCTTTTTGAGTTATGTTTCAATTTTACATAGTTGTTTCTACTGCCATTTCTGCTTTTGATCTCTCTGCAATGAAATGGCTATAATCGACCATTCATTTCGCATTCAGAGAAAAGAAGAAGACACAGTTTTCACACTACGTACCATTCTACATATACACACTTAGACAACATGCCGTTTTGAAAAAATCTTACTTCCTTGTTCAGACCATTATACATACACGCACTTGAAAAACGTGCCGTTTTTAAGAAAGGTGATGGAAAAGTTGGAAAAACACACATCTCTCCACCTGATCATGATTCTCATTGCACATTGATTCTCTTAATTGGAAACAGAAAATCTAGAGTCTCCTTCATAAAGAACAATCGAATATTAATCAAATGTCAAATCTCATGTAATATACTGAAGTCTAATTGAGCAATGAGTTATTCAGCCTCTTACACACATTATGCAAAAATAAAATTAAAAATGTGCCATTATATGATTACATCACCTTATACCAAACGATATCATATGATTGTACAGTATTTATAATTAATGTATTGGATTACACATCATTCTTTAGTTCCCGTTACTTCCAACCCTTGTTCTAAAAATCCATGTATAGCTCCGATTACAACTCACTTAGTCGATAGCCCATATTGCTACCTCGATTAATGATTAATCCCTCAAAAAAGTTAGTAAACCGATTACTCTCTGCCTAATCCAATTAATTTTCGTCTAATCCGATTATTTTCCGTCTAATCCGATTGTTTTCCGTCTAGTCATGTATATCCGATTATTTTTAGATTGCAAGTATAAAAAAATTGTTTTGTTATTCAAACATTTATATTAAGAGTTTGTGATGTTTTATAATAAATTATTTTAAAATTTTAAATAAAAATCATAAAAAAAATTAATACTATGTTTCATGTATTTACTATAATTTTGAAAACAATATTACTTAAAAGTTTAATATAATAGATAAATATATTTTTAAAACATTAAAATAACCTAAAACTAATCTTCGATTAATCGTTTAGACGGTAAACCCACCCGACTAGCGTCTAGCGAATTTTATAAGATGGCTCCCAACTAAGGTTACATGTTCTTCAAGGGTGCAAAAGTGGTCAACTTGTTTAAAACAAACAAGACAGAACCAAACACAAAGCCCATTGTATTTTCCCGGATCCGTATATGTCTAGTGTAACATGTGGCTTGAAGATATACATTAAAATCTTGGGAGTATATTCATCTTTCCCTAATTACAATAACGCTTACTATGTCATCGTTCTTTGCAAAAACGAAAAGGAACTTTTAGTGGTTGATATAGATATGAAGAAATACAAATTAGTTAGAAATTTCATTAGCTCATGTTTTCTAGTTTCTACATTAAAGAAACGTTTATTTAAAGATTTTTCAATTGCAAAATCAAATGATATATGTTTTTTTTATAATGCATGATATGAATTAATTAATAATCTGGAGAGATATCGAATATAAGGACATTGCTACTGTCTGGAGGTGGGAAGGAAGTGAAATTCATGGAAGAAGCTGCCGTTTCTTTGACTCAACGTTGTGAATTTTTTTTAAGCATTTCAACTTTAACAAGTAAAGCTTTTTTCCAAGTTTTTGTATTTTCCATTGAATTTCCTTTTTAAGTCTTTTTCTCACTTTTTATTTTCTGTTCCCAACCAAAGATTTATTCTTTTTTTCTTTGCATTCAGAACTTTCTCATTGTAGACATGATCTACGAAGGTTCCCAAATTTTTTCCTTGTTGTTATTCCCCCTTTTGATCATATAAACTTCTTTGGTGAAAATTTATTTTTAGTTGTACAATTATTGGTACCATTTAAACGATACTCACTCGTCCCTTTTGTCACAAGTCTTTATGCACATCACAATCAACTGTACATGTATTTGATTCATGTACCATTCTATAAATACGAAAATTGAACAATATAAACCAGGGGCGGATCCCATTTATTCTTTGAATGATTATTTTGATCACTCTAGTTGCATATATATATATATATATCATTTATTTAAATTTGTTCATTGACCACTGCAGCGGCTTCAGCCTCATTTATGACGTATCCAACTTCTACGATTTCGAACGCACCGTGTTCACCACCTCCACAATCTGAGGTTTTGTTTCATTAAGATCAACTATTTTGAATATAATCGACCCATTTGAATAAAGATGTGAGAACACTACAAAGCTTATGTTTATATTATACATATGAATATGAATTAATTGTGACATAAACTTCCAGTTAGTAAAACGACCCTAAAATGCGGAAACAATAACTCAATTGCTAGGCGGGTGTTGTCTTGTAGTGATATTGATCAATTGGCATAGACTCGTACATATCTATCCCCCTCCCCCTTTTCTTATTGAATGGTTTTTTGGCAGCATATATAGACATAATAGTTTATTTTTGTTAATGGGTATATATATAGACATAATAGTTGCCTATACAACTTGATGAATTATATAATAATATTTCACTATACTTTTAATCTTTGATCCATTTGAAGATATAAAACATTTATTACGTGTCACCCAAAACAACATTTATTACTTTTAAATGACTATATGTGCGCTACATGTATAGAGTGTGAATAATTTGTGTTAAAGATAATATACCCACTATATACAGGTATCTTACATGATATATTAGTCAAAAATAATTTTTATACTATGTATTCTGAATAATTTCTGATGCAGAGAAAAAAAAGTATAATATTTTAGTAAATAATAATGCAAAAGAAATACTAGTTTTCCTAAATTCGAGATAGGCCGCCTTCCAAAAACATAAGAGAGCTAGCAATTCGTTGGTGGGCGATACTCAATTAACTAATTCTAAAAAATAGCTACTAAGCTTCGGATTTGATTAATCAAATACTTAATTATAGTGTATTTATTTTTAATTGTTTACTCCCTTGTAAACACGACTACACCTCTTCGCCAAGGACCTTTTCTCACATCATCCCCTAAACAGTATTATAACATATAAAATTATTCGTCTGACTCAAAGTAATAAACCATATTCTTATCAAATAACTACTTTTATCTTCTAGGACAGTCGAAAATTTATAGTTTAGTTGATCCTTTATATTGGTCGACGAACGTGATGAGAGACCAATCCTCTCATTCGATAGAGATTACATAGACAAATGCATAATGAGTAACTTAGGGTGTTAAAGGGTTAAAAACAAAAACTTTAGGCTACACAACCTTTTTGCATTAAATGAAATATATATATATATATATATCTCACATATTGCCTATCACTTAGGGTATGAAAGGTGAAAAAAATAAACTTAAGGCTACAGAAACTTTTTGCATTAAATCATATATATATATATATATTAATCTCACATATTGCCTATAACTTAGAGTATGAAAGGTGAAACAAAAAACAAATAAAAAAAACTTAAGGCTACAGAACCCTTTTGCAGTAATGAAAAAGTCGAGACACAACTAACTTAAGAGCTTTATTAACGGATCTCATTTATGAACCTGCGTACAAAATTGGCCAGAAGTTATTGGTTGCTGGACTTGTACTAACTCTGATTTGTGGTTTTAGGCTTTTAGCTATTCCCAAAAATAACTAAACCAATATGTCTCTTTTTCCTATAAACAAAAACTGTATGTCTTTTGTACAATAAATTATCCATTCTTAACGCCACTTTCACACTAATAAATTGTTATAGTCAAAAGTTTATTTTCTATAATTGTGTGTTTAAAATTAATTTCTATAATGTTGACATTTTTTGTTTGATTTATCAATAATCCTATATCTGCAGTTCAACTGGTGGTAACTTAAAAGAAATCATGCAAGGTTCAATAGCAAGAATTTTACTTGGTCTTTTTTTAATGAATTTAACTTTTGGCGGGGGAAAAGAGCAAAAACAAAAATTCCAGTACCAAGAATTTAACTTTGAATATCTGTACAAAAGAAAATGAACATAACCAAAACTTTTCATATAGCCCATATAAATATCATCAATCATTAGTTTCAACTTGGTTAGAGGAGGATGAGGGGCCACTAGACAAAGTAGACATCTCCAAGTGAGGAGAACCAACGCATGTTGAAACAGTGAGTAGACCAGCCACACCTCTTTAAATAAATGGATCGCTTGTACTAAATCAAATAAATATTAAATAATTATGCTAGGCGCTAATTATACCTTTTCACTAAACTAAAAGTGTAGGAGGCCTAACTCTATCTTTTCCACGAAAACGCAACAAAGTGATTCAAACTAACAGAAAATACTTTTCAACAATGGATTGTGTTATTGCTATAGAATATTTTGAATAATTAAGTATAATATAATAAATAAGGTTTCTAGAAAGAAAAAAAATATTTGGTAGAAAAGTTTAGTTTCGATAGGCCATTGTTATATCAATTCTTAGTAAAAGCGAATGGCTGATCCTAATTACTTTTTCTTCATATGTTCCTTTCAACGTAATCAATATAATTTAGATAAGTTGGCCGAATAAACAAAGGATAATACTATATACAATTACATACCTCTCTCTCTCTATAATATGTATTATATCCGAGATTCAACTATATTATGTCAGGACAATTCATTTAGGCATAGTTAATTGATGGTATGCTTTCGTCGTGTGATCTATTTGAACTAGGTAGGTTTATTTAGGATACTGCTAGGTAGTAGCGGATAAAGATATATATGTCGCAGATCTCCGACTATCATCCAACATAATCTGTTTAGCGAAATCTGGTATCAAGTGGAAAGAATGAAAACCTAAAGATAATTAAAACGCATAGTTAGTTAATCCATCTGCAAGACGATTAACCTCTCTATACACATGAGAAATACAGACTATCCAGTCTCTCGAAAGAAAACCATAGCATAAACATACTAGGAAAGACATGGGATGTGAATCATTTATTCTCGTCTTCAAAAAACCCACCATAATATCTGAATCTACTTCAAGCTCTAGTCGCGATATTCCTTGCTCCCATGCTATATAAAGCCTGTAGTACACTCTCCAAAGCTCTGCTAGAGGCGCTGAATAAATACCTATATTCAAAGCAAAACCTCCACACCAAACACCTTTTGCATTACGAATTACTCCACATGCTGTCGCTAAGCTAGGATTTCCATGGGAAGCTCCATCTGTATTTAACTTAAACCAACCTCTACCTGGTCTAGTCCACGCTAATAATCTCTCCTCTCGCTGACCCTGAATAATGTGATCTCTATCAACCAATTGAGCAACAACCACCTCTTTTGCTAGCTCTCTGAATATTTCACTCGATCCCTACACTTCCCATTCACACCAAAAACATTGCCGCACCTCCATTTCCAACCCCACCATAAAGCCATTACAAATAGCGTAGACCATGGGACTCCATCAATCACTACATGAGCACTCAAATTATCAAACAACCATTCCAATAATGTCATTTCAAAAAGGTCTGCATCCTCTATACTGGAACTAATCTGCGTCAGATTTCCTCCATGGCGGGACAATTCCGAAACACATGCATTATTGTTTCATCACCACCCTTACATACTTGAAAAATACCTATATCACAAAGGTGTCTTCTATAACGCTCCAAATTCGTCATTAATGCTTGGTTTGCTGTTAACCATACAAAAGTTCTTACTCTTTTCGGCGCTTTCACATTCCATACATGCTTATAAAAAGCTCCCATACGTCTTTGTATCCTGCCTCTAGTTAATAGTGAATATGCAGACCTTACAGTGAATTCCCCAGACGAGTTTCCAATCTATGAAACCTAATCTTTTGTCTCTGTAACTGTGTCCAACACCACCGCTGCAAGAGACAGTCTTACATGATACGGAATAAAGGAGAGGATTCGTGTATAATCCCAGCCCGTTCTATTTTCCCAAAACTCCCAAACATATAACATATCCTCGTCACTCGGTAACCTAATTTTGAGTTTTTGATATGTAAAACTACTATTCAAAATATATGCGTAAGCATTGTTTTTTTTAGATAAATGGAGATATTTTAGTGATTAAATTGGGAACAGATAATTCAAATAACTATGGCTATGTCAGTTAAAAGTTTTATTTAAAGGGATATTTTTCAGTTACTATCAACCGAAATAATATGCAATCTCTTTAGCACTACTTTTTTAATAGAGTAAACTTCCATGAATATTTTTATTAATTTTCTAAAAAATATATATATATATATATATATATATATCGTTAGAAAATAGTATACTGAGTGACCCTAACTTGGATTTCAGCAAAAAAATCAATATTCATTTCTAATTGAGGAGATTAAGTGACATCACCTCGCAGGTCATTGAGCTACGTCACAAAGCTCCCCTAAGCAGAATGAAAATGGGTGGATATGTTCACCCCCTCACTGTCTTTTTCCCTCTCTCTTTCATTACCCTTTCCTCACATCTTCCTCTCTCCAGGAAAATAAAAATCAACGAAACCCAACCAAATAAAAGAGCTCATTATTACATATCTTTCTCTCCACCTTATATTTACACACACTTCTCTTCTTTCCTCTAATCATATCACCACACCAAAGAGGAAAGCAAACCCCCTCCCTAAAATCAACAAATGGATATTACTAATAAAGCAATGAAGCTTAAAGTTATAAACCACCTCGTTGAAGGACACGAGTCAGCCACTCAGCTTCAGCAACTTCTCTCTGAACCCGAGTTGGGTCTTGGTCTAGCGGTGGATCTCGTGGCTAAACTCTTAGGGTCTTTCAATAACTCCATCTCTGTTCTTGATTCCTTTGAACTCATCTCCTCCTCCTCCTCCTCCTCTATTGCCGCCGTTGAGAGCTCTCAAAATGTTTCATGCGACAACGACGGCAAGTTTGAAGACTTCGGCGATAGTAAGAAAAGATTGGGACCCGTTAAAGGTAAAAGAGGATGCTACAAAAGAAAGTACGTTTAACCTTTTCTCTTTCTCTCTTTACTTAAATTATTTACAACATTCATAGAGATTTTAATAATAAAATTTAATCCTTCGTGATTCTACTAGATCGAACATACCTTTAATCTATCGATTTAGATATTCATAGTCGTAAAGAAGAAAAAAAACAATCAATTAGGGTTTACTATTGTGGCTAGATATTAGCTTTGCTAGCAATAATAAATAGTAGGCAAAGAGACCAAGGATTAATTAATTTACATTAATATTATGAGCAGAACGAGATCGGAGACGTGGACTGTCGAGTCGACTAGACTGGACGACGCATTTTCTTGGAGAAAATATGGACAAAAAGAGATTCTTGACGCCAAATTCCCAAGGTCCTTTTTACCCCTATATAATTGTGTATATAAAACATATATGCGACATGTTACATGTCATTATTATACACGGACCGCATTTATAGCTACCATCAATGTGTCCTGAATTTAATTGGTTGTGGAATATTTGTTTTGGTCTAATATTAATTTTTAAATTTTGTTCACTTATGTTTTGCAGAAGTTACTTTAGGTGCACGCACAAGTATACTCAAGGGTGCAAGGCAACAAAGCAAGTCCAGAAGGTGGAGCTCGAACCCAAGATGTTCAACATCACATACATAGGAAACCACACTTGTAAGACCAACACAGAAACACCCAAAACCAATACCTGTGGTCATCATGATGAGATCATCGTGGATTCGGAAGAGCACAAGAGTTCTAGTTTGACGACCTCGATGAAGGAGGAGGAAGAGACCCATCATCATGGTTCGGCCACGGAGAGTGACTTGTCATTGGTGTGGCCAGAAATGGTGTTCGAAGAGGATCATCATCATCATCATCATCATCAGGCCGTTTACGTCTCTGGGGAAACTACTAGTGCATCTATCAGTGTTTTAGGTTCTCCGGATTTTATGGTGTTTGGAGCTGGCAGCGATTTCCAGATCAGCGAAAATGAGCAGTTCTCTATCTTCAATGGATTTTCTAATCTAGCTTGAGTTTACATTACTATAGGACTAAGGCCATGAGTTAATCAATAGGCTTGTAGAGTGTAAAACTAGCTAGCAAGATGAAACTACGAAAAACCACGGAAAAAGCTTTCATCGATACATATTTTGTCCTCTTCTATAATGAGTACATATAGTGTATATTCATAATTAATGCAATAACATTGTATTGGATTGTGTATTTGATGACATTTGAGTTAATAATAAATTTGTTTTTTATTAAAACATGAATTGTTTTTACTATTATTGTATTAGTGATTTTAAAATGTTTAATCAAATTTATCCAAAAAAAAATTTACATAAAATTTAATTACAAAAATTTTAATTCACTAACCAAATCATATCATCTCAATACTTACTTACTAGTTACTACAACTCAAAGCATCTCTTCCCTTAGATTCTCAACTCTTTAATGTTTTCCAACTCACAGTCCTTTTCTTTGAGATACGGTGTCGTATTATTCAGAGGTAGCCCAATCCACGTCTACTGACGAGAGATTTTAGCCGCTACGCCCGCTACTATTTGTACTAACATTCTTCTCTAACTAATGCATCGATAACAAATATCTTATCGTTATGATACAAACACAATTGCAAGTATATACATATATGACCATGGATATTTATAGATATATATATATAGATAGAGAGAGAGATTTATACATATGTACCAAGTAGCGGTAGGATGTTTGATTGCTTAGAGAGGGGTCAGGAAGATAAGAGAAAATGCTCAAGTATCAACTGTATTACATATGTGTACAAAGTACAACTCGACGAATTGGTCCTTTTATAATCTTTTAGTTTGCCATTTCTTGTATTTATCGGATGGGGAAAGTAAAATATAAAAGGAACAATACATATTAAATTGTCCCTATATAAGTAGGGTTAAGTTTCGTGTTCTGGACACAAAAACACAAAATAGTGAACAAAGGGACAAAAAATAGGATGAGACACGAGCCGTGAGACAACAAGTGTGACACAGAAATAAATGAAACACCCTCTTTTGATCTGATTAAGTGATTTCAAATTCTTTATGTGTCACTTGTCTTACGGCTCGTGTATCATCCGCTTTCTGTGCCACACTCTGCTTGAAACTATAACCAAAATAATCTTTTAACAAAAAATTTAAACTTTTTAAAATACACATTAAACACACACACGCGAAAGTATCTTAGAGAGAGACGGAAACGTAAATAAAGATCGAATCCTATGTTGATTCCATCTTTTTCGGAAAAATCAAAGATTGTGAAAATATTTCTGAATGCGATGTACGTAATACTATCTCCAATTATTGACCAAGTCATGGTATTTTTTTCAATATTTATAGACATTTGTTTTTGTTTTTGTTTTTTTTCAACGTTACTAAAGCCGATCTTAGAAGTCTAGGCGAAGAATGGGCATTCAATTTCAATGTTGAAATAATTTCCTAATCAAAAAATAACGTTGAAACAATTGAATACCTAAAAAGAATGAGAATTTAATTGGACACATACGTTTTTCTTAAATATAAGCAAAAAGAATTGAGCCATAACAATGGAGAAATGGTCTTGGAAAAATGAAGTGCGTATATTTCGTCTTGAAAATAGTACAATTAGTTCGAAGACATATTGCATTGCCCTTGCCCGAAGTCAAACTAAAAGCTTGAAATGAAAGGCCCAATAGGATTATCAACTGTCATTCATACCCGTTAGATTTGTCCATTCTGGAATCACGCTAGCCGAAGCTGGACGTTCAATTAATAAGATGTAAAGCCTTGAGCCTTATTATCAGCTAGGCCCATTAATTTTACGTATTTGATGGGCTCTAACAGGAGAGTCGGATTTGGACCCAGCTTATATAAAATTAATGGAATACAAAAAAGGGTTAAAATAAGAATCAAGAAAAATTGGAAATTGCGGACAAAATAATTTTGCAGAACACTGGAAAGTAAAATGTACCTTTTAAATGGTTGGTCCTCAATGCCAATCCTGCAATGACAGAGGAAGTTTCGAGTAAAATTAAATGTGGAAATAAATAATACAACAACTATAAAACAAATGAAGAGTAAATAATATAGATGGAAAGTGAAGAACAGTAAATGTGAATTCTTTACATCCGGCTCACACTGCCCAAAAAATTCCTTCAAAGCTCTTAAAACAGTATGAATTTGACCCTATACTTAAAGTTAAAATACATTAAAAAGGGATCCTCGTTAAAATGTAAATAGAAAACAAATGGTAAATTCCAAAATCTTCCATGAAGGGTTGTTTTCTTTCCATAGGGAAAAGAGTTCTTTTCATTTTTTTTTTTTTTTTTTCATTTTATACTGTCAAAAGGAATATAAAATTAAAACATAGGTATGGAGAGAGACCGAAGTCTGGTAAAATGGCGGACCACCAAATCTCACACGAGAAGACAACAATAAAAAAATTCCAAGTGCATACTTAACGGATGATATTATTTTTGATCATTACTATTCTCTCTTTTGTTTTTTTAGTGTTTCATTGTGTGGCAACAAGTGTTTGACACTTAGTTATTTCATCTCATTTCTATCTGTAAGAAGTTCAGAGAATGAATGATTCCTTGCACAAACAGAAAAGCCCAAATTCAGATCTGTCGACTGTCGCTCCTCCAAGTCAACTAAAATCCTTAGGTTTATGTTCTACTTTGAAAAAGTCATTATTTCAAATTAAAATCCATGATTTTAGTTTTATTCATCGTTTACATTGTTCCCTGCGTCCTTTGTTATGGTACACTAGTGACCAATACGTTGTTAATAAATGAATAATATTATGGTTGCAATTATTAATGAACAAGTGATTTTTTTAACACCACATAAATTATTTTTTTCCAGGTCATCGTCCTCACCAACTTACTTTAATGTTCTTTGTTCAAAACAAAATAGGAAATAGATATAAAAATAAAAACAAAATCTATCGTGACCACTTTACCACAGTCTCTTTCTCTGCATGTTACCCAAAATGCCCACTCTCTGCATAAGAATAATAGAACTAACCACATTTCAAACTCTTTCCATTGTATGTGAAAGATTAATTTTTAACTAATTAAACCAAACAGAGAAGACCAGAGCATGTTAAGTTAACCCGTTGAAGAAAGTTTCTATTATTTAGGAAGGATAATTTAATAATTTATATTTTTGTTACCTTGTTAATGAGTTGGCCAATCATTTATTCATTTTCCCACTTCTCAACCGATAATAAAGATTAATCCACGTGTCTGCCAAGTCGGATTTGTCAAAGCCAACTATATTAGTCCACGTGTTGTTTTCGAGTTAAATGAGTCCACCCACCTTCCTCGGGGCCCATGTTCTTTCTCATTGGGGTCCACTCTCTTCTTTCCAGCCCGTTGATAAAGTCAGCTTTTAATTACACACCTTTCTCTTTCTCTTTCTCTTTCACTGTACTGCTCTATTTCTCTCTTTATTGGCTTCTCTTTTCTTCGCTTCTTTAAAGCTACAAACCTACAAAGAAGAAGCTCGTGCCCTCACCGGTGGAGTTTCGCCTTAGCTGTAATATTTCTTCGTCGTTAAAGGTTATCAGAGAGAATTTTTTTCCAGGTAAGAATTGCTCATTATCTTTTTCATTTCCAGATCGAAACTTTCCACATGCTCATTTTTCCTTCTTCTACAAATCACTTTTAGAAAGCTCAACATTAACCCTCGTTTACTTCAACTCATACTCTCGAGGATTTCGAATTTCTTGTAATTTATAGTTACTTACCATTCATATCTACAGCCCTCATTTACTTGATTTTTCTTCTTGTTTTTTTTTTTTACCTCCATTGGTCGAAAATGTAGCCGTTGTGCTGGATTTTTGTTCTTTTGTTGAACTCTTATCTAACACCAGAAAGCAAACAAAAAGTTTTTATTTTTCTGCTATACGTTTTTTTGTGTTCACCAGCTTTTCCTTTCTAATTTCAGCTCCAGAAACTCAAAAAATGGGGTCCTTCCGCTACTAAAATCTGTACTAGGAAGAAGTGGGTCGGGGGAAGATGTATAAAGCGTTGATTTTTTCAGTATTGTTGGTGTCGGTGGTTTCTCCGGTGAGATCTCTTGACCCGCCTTTAAACGACGACGTTTTGGGGCTCATTGTCTTCAAAGCCGATTTACGAGATCCGGAGCTAAAGTTAGCTTCTTGGAACGAAGATGACTACAGTCCTTGTAGTTGGAACGGAGTCAAATGTCATCCACGAACGAATCGAGTCACTGAGCTAACCCTTGATGGCTTCTCACTGTCTGGTCGAATTGGCCGCGGGCTACTTCAGCTTCAGTTTCTTCATAAGCTCTCTTTGTCCAACAACAATCTCACTGGAATCATTAACCCTAATTTGCTGCTGACCCTTGTTAACCTTAAAGTTGTTGACTTGAGCAGCAATGGGCTGTCTGGTTCGCTTCCCGATGAGTTTTTCAGGCAATGTGGGTCATTAAGAGTTTTATCTCTGGCGAAGAACAAGTTAACCGGGAAGATACCGGTTAGTATAAGCTCGTGTTCGTCTCTTGCTGCTTTAAACTTGTCTTCCAATAGTTTTTCTGGTTCTATGCCTTTGGGGATTTGGTCTTTGAACACTCTTAGATCGCTTGATTTGTCTAGGAATGAGTTAGAGGGAGAGTTTCCTGAAAATATTGATAGATTGAACAACTTGCGTGCGCTTGATTTGAGTCGAAACCGGTTATCTGGTTCTATTCCTAGCGAAATTGGGAGCTGTTTGCTGTTGAAGACTATTGATCTTAGTGAAAATTCTCTATCAGGGGGCTTACCAGAGACGTTTCAGCAGCTCAGTTTGTGTTATTATCTTAACTTGGGAAATAATTTGCTAGAAGGTGAAGTTCCAAAGTGGATTGGAGAAATGAGGAGTCTTGAGACTTTGGATCTTTCCATGAATAAGTTTTTAGGGCAGGTTCCAGACTCCATAGGTGACCTTGTAGCTCTGAAATTTCTTAACTTTTCTGGGAATGGGTTTATTGGTAGCTTGCCCGACTCAACAGCCAATTGTATCAACCTCTGGGCCTTAGATTTTAGTGGGAATTCACTTACTGGAAAGCTTCCCATGTGGATATTTCAAGATGGTTCGAGTGAAGTTTCTGCATTGAAGAATGATAACTCCACCGGAGGTATCAAGAAGATCCAGATGTTGGATTTCTCAAGCAATTCTTTCTCTGGTGAGATTGGGGCTAGTCTAGGAGATCTTAGAGACTTGCAGGGTTTGAAGCTGTCCAGAAACTCTCTTACTGGCCCTATCCCCAGTACCATTGGGGAGCTAAAGCACTTGAGCGTTCTTGACTTGAGTCACAATCAGCTTGATGGAATGGTTCCTCGAGAAATAGGTGGAGCTGTTTCTTTGGAGGAGTTGAGACTGGAAAATAACATGTTAAAGGGAAATATTCCATCTTCCATCAAGAACTGCAGTTCCCTTCTGTCTTTGTAAGTCTCTTTTTCATCAAGTTATTCAGTTAAAGGTTTCAGGTTTTCCCAGTGAAGATTATGTCTTAACCGTGTTATGTTTCATGTTTCTTTCTTCAGGATCTTGTCACATAACAAGCTGCTAGGCTCAATTCCACCAGAACTTGCAAAACTTACAAACCTCCAAGACGTGGACTTATCGTTCAATGACCTGACAGGAACCCTTCCTAAACAGTTGGCTAATCTCGGTTATCTTCGCACCTTCAACATATCTCATAACCACATCTTTGGAGAATTACCAGCAGGTGGTATCTTCAATGGCCTATCCCCTAATTCAGTATCAGGAAACCCGGGAATTTGTGGTGCTGTTGTCAATAAGTCTTGTCCTGCTGTCTCCCCTAAACCGATTGTCTTGAATCCTAATGCAACGTTCGATCCTGATACGGGTGAAGTAGTGCCTCCTGGTGCTGGGCACAAAAGGATACTCCTTAGTATATCTTCTTTAATAGCCATTAGTGCTGCTGCAGCCATTGTGGTTGGTGTTATAGCCATCACAGTCCTTAATCTGAGAGTGCATGCATCAACAGTTTCAAGATCAGCTGTACCACTCACATTCTCGGGTGGAGATGACTTTAGCCGATCTCCCACCACTGATAGCAACTCAGGGAAGCTCGTGATGTTCTCTGGTGAACCCGATTTTAGCACGGGAACACATGCTCTGCTTAACAAGGACTGTGAGCTTGGTCGAGGTGGGTTTGGAGCAGTGTACAGAACAGTTATCAGAGATGGGTATCCTGTGGCTATCAAGAAACTCACTGTCTCAAGCCTTGTCAAGTCTCAGGAAGAATTCGAAAGAGAGGTCAAGAAACTCGGGAAACTCAGGCATTCAAATCTTATTAAGCTCGAAGGTTATTACTGGACAACATCTCTTCAGCTTCTTATCTATGAGTTCCTCTCTGGTGGGAGTTTATACAAACATTTACACGAGTCACCAGGAGGTAGTAGTTCGCTTTCTTGGAATGATAGGTTCAATGTCATCCTCGGTACAGCGAAATGCTTAGCCTACTTGCACCAATCAAACATCATCCACTACAACATCAAATCAAGCAATGTTTTGCTAGACAGCTCTGGGGAGCCTAAAGTGGGAGATTACGGATTGGCGAGGTTGTTACCAATGCTAGACAGGTATGTGTTAAGCAGCAAGATACAGAGTGCTTTGGGATACATGGCTCCAGAGTTTGCCTGTAGAACCGTGAAAATTACAAAGAAATGTGATGTTTATGGATTTGGAGTGTTGGTTCTTGAAGTGGTTACAGGTAAAAAGCCTGTGGAGTATATGGAAGATGATGTTGTGGTTCTGTGTGATATGGTGAGAGAAGCTCTTGAAGATGGAAGAGCTGATGAATGTATCGATCCGAGGTTGCAAGGGAAGTTTCCGGTAGAAGAAGCAGTTGCAGTGATAAAGCTAGGCCTTATTTGCACATCTCAGGTTCCATCAAGTAGACCACATATGGGAGAAGCTGTTAACATATTGAGGATGATCAGGTGCCCTTCAGGGAGCTCAGATGAGTTGGGTTCAAGTTGAAAACAGAATAAAAACTAACATGTTTTTTTCACCAAGTTCCGGCGAAGAGGAATCCGGTTCGTTCATTTGGGCTTGTAAGAGAGATCCTTATTTGTGTTTGTTTTTTGATAATCTCTGATGTGTTATCTTTTGTGTCTGTTAGTTTCAGTTTCTCTGTTTGTAGCACTTATGTTTATTGTTCTTATAACATTTTAGAGACTTATCGGATTTGTCTTCACCGGGTTCTATAATTTGGGACTCTTTTGATGAAATCTTTAATTATTTTGAAAGAAAGCTAGTCTTTATTTCAGGTTTTGAACCTTCTTTTAGCAGTCAGAAAAGGTTGAGTTTTTCTTGTGGTAAAAACAAAAAATTAGGGTTAAGAAAAATAAGAGTCATCAAGCAAGAGGTGGCTCGGGTTAGTTACTTGCGTGTGCTGTGGACCTTGTGGTGTTGTCTATAGGAATATAGTCTAGTTTCTATAAGGACTTAAGAAGCTTCATTTGTTGCAACCATGTGCATAAGACTCTGCGAAAACTCATCAATTAATGAGTTTGATTTTTGTTTGATAATGGGAATCGAGGGAAGGTGTCAAGAACCTGTAATTAAAATATATTATCCAGTTAGATTTTTGAGTGGTTTTTAAGTACAAATCAATAGAAGAACCCTAGTTTCAATGGCCAATAAAAGAGGAATTGAGCATGCCTTGTCTGAAACAGGCCACGTTTTTCTTTCTCGGAGTTGGGAAAGAAGAAATTAGGACAATCGAAGTATAATTTTATCACGTTGTCCGAAGCAAAACCAAGCCTCGGTCATTTGCAAAGTTTTACCCCTTTTTTTTAGTTCATTCATAAGTTTAAAAGATTCGTTCAAATAAACTAACGCTACATATAACGTTTATAACATTAAACATTAACTTATGTGGCCATGCTAACGTTTTTTCAATTAAAGATGGAATTTCAACTCAAAAAAATAGATATGGGAATTGTTTTCTACACTTCGAGTTAGAAATTAGAATGAAGAAAGTATCGAAGCTTAAATACAAACTACTAAACAAGAATGCTAAACCACGGTGAAAATCATTTAACCAACAATGTTAACATATTCGAATACATCAAATTTGAATCCCTCAAGATGAAAGTATTCCATCTTGGACTTGAATAACCCCGTGAACTTGTGTCCTCTATAATCTCCTCGATGAGAGAAACATCAATGAATCTGAGAGGCTTGAAACTGTAAATACAATGAGCATGTGAGGTCTTGACTATGGTCCAAAGATGAATATGTTTAATCGACGAGAATCATCCAAATGACCTTGTTAATTTCAACTCTAGGATTGTCACAGAATCAAGAGAGAAGAAATGGGAATTCTTAACTTCAAATTAAATAAACTAAGTATGGAAGATTAAATACAGATTACTACTAAACCAGAATTCTGAACGAAAATGTTTAATTACTAAACCAACAATTCATTATACTGTTTGTTTGACAAGAAACTTTTACATTTTACCCCCTTTAAAATCTGTCATTACTTTGTTCCACTTGGGTTTTTTCATGGGTTCTCTCATCCTTATCTAATGGTAGAAAGAATACGTTACATTGTATAAAGTATAAGAATCAGAAATGGTATAAATCATAAGATTTAAACAAAAAAAAACTTATACATGGGTAATTGCCAATTGGGTATGTAAAAAAAAGAAGAATAAAAAATGAGCAAAAAATAATACAAACGGGTCAAAATTCATAGCCCAGAGGAACGAAGCCCTATTCTGTCCATATTATTAGGCCCTAAAATCTAAGTCCATTGTCCAAAAATCCAGGTCATGTAATGAGCCAATGATACAATCCATAATTTCCCATCATGAGCCAATAATGTCCTCACCATCGTTTTTTCATTTTCTCTTTCTCCCTCCCGGGGATCGACTCCGGAATTTTCCGCGGCTAGGAAATGTAGGTTATGAGCTCTTATGAATCAGGATGCTTCTGCATGTAGAGAATGATTAGGTGGACAACTATAAACTCCGATATGGATTTGAGGCAGATGCAGCTTTTCCCTCTTTTTAGTGTTGAAACTAAACTTAACTAATACTGAAGCTCGCTCGCTTATCCAAATTTCATATTCAAGTTTCTGTTGATCGGAGGTTCAATTATAGCTAAATTACACCCTTAAACTGGAAAATAAGGTGACGATCACCTTATCCAGAGGTAAACTTTCTAATTTCACTTACTATACACAGTTCAGAGTTTGCATCTATGCAGAAGGGTAAAGTCATTACGGGCACAAGTCATTACTCTCTAGTATCTATGCATAAGGATAGAGTCATTACTCTTACTCTAAAGACACCAATAGGTTAGAGCCCACTCCGAGTTTGAGGATTCAGTTTCATATACACGTTTGCTTCTTGTTATGTGATGAAATATATTTTTTTCTAGAGCTAGACTCTTCGCATAATTAATTGTCTACTTGTCTTCATTCAAACCTTTCTATTACAATAGTAGTAATAAAAACTCTTTGATCAAACCATTCACTATAAACCAATTAATGAGCTTAGCCTTTCATTTACAATTTAAATCACCAATCCAAATTTCTAAAAAATATTGACCAGACAGACTAATGTACTATAACAAAAGGTATGTTTGATGATCAATAAGGGTTTCATATTCAAAAACCCAAGAGGATAAATAATTACAGATCAATCCCATCATGAAATATAATCATTGACCAGTCTGCACCAACCATGAGTTATTCAACTGTGACATAGCCGTCTCCCTAAAACTTTTTACCTTCACCAAACAGAAATGGGTGCAAACCGTCCCCACACCCGACCCGACCCGGGTCGTTTTCAATAGGTAACAAACCGGCGGTCCACAATCCGTTCCTCTTCCCTGCGCCACTATTCCCCACGCGCTTGTACCTTCTCCACATGCTCCACTGTCGTTGACTCCATCGTAATCATCATCATCATCATCATCATCATCTCCTTCTCGATCCAAAGCTACGTCACCGTCAGCGAGCTTCTCCACGAATATCACTCCTTCCGGTGTCCTCTCTTCTCCTCTATCCCATCTCCCTTCCATCGCCGGCCAATCCTCTGCTTCCGGATTTGTTGTCGTCGTAGTCAAATCTCCATTAGCCTCGGCGTATAAATGCACTAACAACGGCGATTCTCTAAGATTCTTCACGATCTCAACCACCGAATCTCTCAACCACACATCTAGCTTTTCCCGCGAGACAACAGATCCGCCGCGTCTCCTTTCTCCGATATTCATCCGTTCAATCTTCGCCGCCGAAGACGGTGATGCCAAATCATCCATCTTCATTGAAATCTTCCCGATGTCGCACCAATTCCGTCGATTAGTAACCGGAACCACACACGACGATCGAGCCTTCACCGGACGCCGATCACAACGAACGGCACATGCACTTCCTCCTCCTCCGCAACAAATCCTCGCAGACGCCGACATATCTCTCTCCGCAGGACGAAACAATGCAGAGAGAATCGGAGATGATAAAGATCGACGAGTTGAACTGAACGGAGACTGCTTCAAGCAATGAGTCTTACAGATTCGAAATTAAATTTGACAATTTCTTGTTTCTTTATAGAACCAATCACCAATGGCAATGGTAGCTTTGCCTCATACGTATTACTGACGCAGCCACACACAATGATGATTATATTATATAACTGAATTTTTTTTTATTTTCTGCAGCGTGGGATTGTAAGTTGTTTGATCGAACGGCTGAGATTTGTAGATCACCGAAATCGCGTTTAACTTATTCTTCACGTTATCCTTAAAAAGTCTGATGTGGCCTAAGTTGTTGATTATTCCCTATAAAGTGTATATGATAGAGACCCAATTGAGATTTGATTTAGCCGTTCGATTTTGATCCAACGATTGCAGTTACGAGAAGGCGATTATGTGCAAGGAGAACGTGGCGACGCGGTTTGGCTGTGTGCATGGCTTAGGCGGGCACGCGCTGGTAGAGTATTTAAATTGTGGAGATCATGTGTCCTCCACGTCATTTATAATCTACACCATTGGATACGCCACGTCAGACTCCTTGCTGTACTGTTTATTAGAATGGATTGGGCCTTTTGTTTTGGAGAAATATTTTGGGTTTCTTGTGATATATGGGCTTTTACCGTGGCAAAGATTAAGCTAGACTAAAAATGTCGAGTTTAATTTTTGATTTTTAAAAAGCAACATGCAATATAGATTCGAGCTGGATGGATGGTAACACTAACACAAGCAATACTAAACATAAAATGCTATGTGCTTATGCAACTTATTATTACCATGATAGTCAATCCAACTAACTGGTTCCTAACAAAAATAAAACAGTACATGAATCCTATACTTTAAGGCAAGTCAAACTCGACGGAAAATAACTATATCTAAGAGATTCACATGACACGTGGCTTCTTATTGCTTATATGGCTCGTATAGGCGCCCACTTGTGTAGACCTTTTATTTCTCAGTATACAATAATCCGAATACTTAGATTAGATGCGTTGATTTTTCGCTTATAAGGAAGGGGACTGGATCATGTTACATAGTCGTACATAATCCGAACATAATAATCCGAATACTTAGACCTTTTCTTTGGATCCGAATACGACTATGTTACTTCTTCGTCATTCTGTCTTGTACTTATGATGTCTTTTTATCTGCTTTAATTCGGATGGTTCAAATTGAAATGGTAGGAAGGAGGTGGCAAGCCACCGCACGATCCTTTGTCTTCAGCAATTGATGCTCATTTCGGATCCTTAGAGGGACTGATCCAATAGATGAACGCGGAAGGAGCCGCTGTGCAGGGAACTGGATGGGTGATAAGCTTTTTAATAGAATCGCATTAACAATAAATTGGGGGAACTTAGTTTGGTATGAGATAGAAGTTTATAAATTTTCTGACACATTATCAAATTTAGCTTAATTTGAGTGGGATACGTTATTTAGGAGTCAGGACTGTTCGAAAAAATGAAAAAGTTACAAGGTCAGTGTTCTAGTGTAGTATGTAAGAAAGATGAATCCTTTCTTTTAGTCTTAAAAACCTATGAACTTTGGCACGTTTGTTTCTCTAAATTTGGTTACGACGATATATAAAAATGCTATTATATAATAATGTCTGACTATTTTAAAATTCTTTTGTTTGTGGGTAATAATTTGTATTTCATAATGTCTGTGTGTTCCTTTGTTTCAGTGGTTTGGTTTAGACAAAGAGCTAAAGAGACTTGCAGTTGAGACCACGGCCAATCAGGTAGGTAGGCCAATGTATTGTTTAAGCTAATTTGTAAACATGAGCTATCTCTCAAGATTTTGAGAAAAAATAGAAAAAGATTTGATATATAGAGAGATACAGGACCCATTGGTGACTAAAGGGTCACACTTGGTTCCTCTAATCGGGATTGACGTGTGGGAGCCATGTAGTAACACTCAGGCGCCTCTAGGTTAACGAACCATGTAACTATACTAACTTTGATTAATTTGTCCGGCTGGTAATACATATAGTACAAGAATGCAAGAGCGGAGTACCTGAAGAACATATGGAGTGTGATCAACTGGAAAGATGCCGCGGACATATTTGATAAGCACACTCGTGATCTTGATATAGACTGGGTTTTTTATCCTGTGTATAAATGTGGCAGCGTCGGTAGTTCTTTTTGGTTTTCTTTACTTGTTTATAATAGAACGAGGTTCGTGTAATAAATTCGCAACTAGCGACTAATGCAATCATAATAAGTTTGAAATGCTATCTACTCTGGAAAAAAATAAAGTTGTGATTTGGGTGTTAGCTGCGGAGGGCCTTGGGCTTAGGTAACAGAGTAAACTCACTGCTCATTAGGTTGTGATGATATCTAATAGTTTACGAGGATTATAAAGCTGATTAATAAAAATATATGAAAAACTAAAAATTAACTTGCGTACTTATTATGGAATTTTTAAGCCATAATCAAATTGATAATACTTTTTTGTTGATACAGAATAAAATAAAATAAGATATATTTTTTTTACCTGATAAAAGAATTATAATATATAACAAATCTACGAACTTATTATTAATAAAAACAGATGTAACAATTAATAGCAAACTTGGTTAGATTTGAGCAGGACAGATATTGAAGAAGCCCCCTTGGAGATCAAGGAACTTGTTCGGCTCAATAAACTATTGATGAACAGCTGCATGAAGCTAAGAAGCATCTCTTCTGAGATATGTAGGCTGGAACGTATCGAAACACTAGATTTCTTGGGGTGCAAGAATGTTAAGAGCTTTCCCGTAGAGATGTTCGAGAGCTCTCAGTTCTGTCATAATCTGGTGATGGAGATACAAAACATTCGAAACCCTAATCTTCCTCAACCGTTCTATTTCAGGAGTAATTATATTGACACTATTCCAGATTGTATCACACGTCACTGCAATCTGCCTTTTCTGAATTCGTCAGGATCAATTGCCAGCAAAATGGAGAATGATTTCATCTGGTTTGATTAATAAAGATCAGTGGATATCACATGATGATGATGATATCACAGCAATATATATATATATATATATTTTTTTTGTTAAATAACGTATTTGTTATTTGATGGGGGGGGGGGGGGGGGGGGGGGAGCTACCTGGTCTAAAGGGAGGCAGTTGCCAAGGATAAATTTTGAAAATTGCATATAAATTTTTAATATTTTTATCCCTCTTGTTATTTGTAAAACCAGCTCTATTTCTTTAACCAATTTTAATTATGTCCCCATAACGTGTTCTCTACATCTGCCTAGCTGGTTATTATGTATAAACCGAAACAACTTAAACCAATTAGTCTACATATATCGATACTTATATTACCCACGACGTTCTTCCAGTAGTCTTTAGCTAAGCCTTTTTTTTAAAAAAAATGAATAATTGTTACATGGTTTATTATTTGTATTTCAACAATGTATCTTTCCATGGTTTATTATAAATAAAAACAGATGACAAAAAAAAAACAAATCTACGAACTTAATAAATAAGTAAACTTAGTGAAATTTGGAACTAAAAATGGTAAAATAAAATAAAATAAAATTCTCCATAAGGACCATAACCCAGTTTTTTTATTTTTTTTTTAAAATCTAAAATTTTATTTCTTACTAAATTCAAAATTTTATATAATGTTTTTAAATCACTAGTCTCCTAAAACATTATACAAATGGTTTAAAGACATCAAAATCAGCGAAGATTAAAAAGAAAAACTGGTAAACATTCGTGAATGACAAGGCAGGCCTGGGCTTACAATGCGTCAATAATAGGCCCAAATATTTCATAGACACACCACAAATAAAACCCTAAACAAGAATCAGGCTATATTAAAGATTATTTTACGTTTTTAGGGTTACTGCACTCTTCCCCTGTCGCCGCAACCAAGAGAACAGACGCAACAGGCTTGAATCTCTCGGCAGCAACATGGCAAGTTTTTCCCGTTCATTGATAGATTCATCGATCATAACACAGAATTTAGCTCACAGATATTATGGGAGCTCGTTAAGAAAGATTAGTGTATTGAGTTGGAGTTTTTTTTTTTTTTTCTTTTTTGCAGACTTTCAAGCGTAGGAATGGTGGCAGGAACAAGCATAACCGTGGCCATGTGAAGCCCATTAGGTGTTCCAACTGTGGAAAGTGCTGTCCCAAGGTTCGATCTCCCTTAACTAGAGTTGTCATAATTAGAATCTGATTGGAAATGAATGTTATCTTACTTTTGTTTCTCGTGAATGACTAGGACAAGGCGATCAAGAGATTCATTGTCAGGAACATTGTTGAACAGGCTGCTATTAGAGATGTTCAAGAAGCCAGCGTCTACGATGGTATTTATCTCGTTGCACATTAGTATTTGTATATGTTCTACAGTTACGGAGTTTGTGTTTTCGATTTTTGTTAATATTTGGTTTTGTATTTTGTAGGATACACTCTCCCAAAGCTTTACGCCAAGACGCAATATTGTGTGTCATGTGCAATCCACTCTCACGTCGTAAGAGTCCGATCCCGCACTAACCGTAGGGTTCGTACCCCACCACCTCGTTTTGCCAGACGCAAGGTAAAGCATAATTATATAATAGCACCTTTTGTTTTTTTCTATCTTTTGATTATCTCCTTGGCCTATTAGTTTTCTCATTGTGTAGTTATGGTAATCAGTTTTGGAAGTAGAGATCTTTGGGTTGCTGTTATTGTAATTTAGGATTAATAATTAATGTCTTGTTTTGATGTGGCCTCTCTTATATGTTCTCTGTAATTGTATTAATTTTGTTGCAAGTGTCTGACTGAATGGTTTCAAAAATGATAAAACTTTTCAGGAGGATACTCCCAAGCCTGGGCAACCTGGTCAGGCTACTCGCCCTGCTGGTGGTGCTCCTGCTGCTCCTCGTGCCTGAAGACTTCAATAGACTGGCATTCCAAAACTCCATATATTTTAGTTTCAGTCTCTGTGTTGTCTGAAACTTTTTTTGAAGATGCTTTCTACATTATGTTAAAAATGATGGTATCGTTAATTGCTTTCAGACTATTTCCCAGTTGATTTTGACATTTGCAATATCTCCTTTATTTGATTTGTGCAACTCAATACCCCTTTTTGATTTTAAAAACTAAGAGTTAGTGCAGATTCACATACTCTTTGGTATTTTCATGAATATTTACTGGAATCGAGGTCGGAAATTCAATATCTTGTTACAGAAAAAACTGAGGCTACTAATTTTGTATATTAATCTGAACAAAAACTCAACTCTGCAATTCATCTTTGGCAATCCTTACAAAATGTGACATGGGACAATCTGTTTTGAGAGCATTTGGGATAATGTGATATCTGCTAGCAGCGTATCCCTCCTGCAAAACTCAAAAAGTAGAGCTTTTTAGCGTTGTACCTCACATCAGCTTCTTCAGAGATCATAGTTGTGAGAATTCGATTAAGTACATTACCTTAAACAGTGCACCCATCATCTTCTCCAATGAAGGTGAGTTCATCTTTGCACTACTAGCCATCTGATCATTACATAGACAAACCTTATTATATAATGTGGTGGGAAAGGGCCAAGTGCCAACTGTATTAATATAATTAAATTATGGTTTTAAGTTACCTCATCCATTTTGGTGTATCCAGGTGGTAGCCTTGGATCGCTCTCCTCAATCATTATCCCGAGAAGCTTCTCAAGATCCATGCCAATGCCTTCACTGATCCATCCCCATTCCTTGGCCAATTCCAGCATTTCAGTAACATAGATGCGTCATGAAGTGGTGCAAGCCACATTGGTCCTGACACCACCAGTGAAGAAGAAGCCTTTGTGTCACTACAAGGACATCCCATCAGACCAAGTTCATCCCATCTCACTGTATCAGAATGACCACATAGATGACAATGAGTGACAAAAACTATAGTTCCTGCAATTAACTCACAATACAACACCAATTAGAAACACAACTCAAGTCCTTTTAAGTCAGATTCAATATATAGAAAAGCAACCTGTCCTCATGTAGCTTCCCACGATGAACCCGAAGCAAGACTCTAAATACAGGTCCATGATAAGAATAGTATGATAAAAGTGGCGTAACATGATAACCAAGCAGAGAAGCCTCTCTGACAGGTCCACCTATAAGCATCCGCAGCCCAATCTCATTCCCAAATGGCATTGGCCTAATAAATGCTCCATAAGCTGCTAGAGAACTACACCAAAAGCAAATCAAGAAATGTTTAATCTTTCAACTTCCTTAGTCCCTAAAATCACAAATTGTTTACTTTTAACTCACTTATAAGGTCTGTGACCACCAGAAGAGTAACCATCTGTTGAGGTCAAGTAAAGCAAACCACCCAATTTCAAAGCATTAAACGCATCTCTCAAAATGCTGAGTCGCTCCCAAACGAATCAATGTCAATCATATCGAAGAAATCCCCAATCATATATCGCTCTATCATTGCTTTGTTAGTTAACATATGCGTAACGACCCATCTCCTCTCGTCTCCTGTGCCTCTCTCTATTTGACTTAGATTGTCTGTGATTATCCTCCGATTAGCATCGTCCGCGTCGTTCGCAATCACGAAATCAGCGTCAGCTTCCGCAAGGTAACGGAGTGACCTGATTCCACATCCGCACATTGCGTCGAGTACTCGTAAGCTTCCTTTGGATTTCTTGTAGAGTGTAGCTGAGAGTACACCGAGGTCACGTCCTCTGGCGCTTTCATGGCGGAAAAAATGTCTCTCCCGTTTCGAATTTGAGATCTCTCTCGATTTGAGCTTCGGATTTAACGAAAATGGCGTGAGATTTCCATTTAGAACTCTGGAACTCACCTGGATTTGGGGATTTAGGTCTAGTGTTTTGCGATTTGTACACAGTGAAAGAAGAAGATAGGGCTTTAGGAGAGAGAGTTAACACAGCGGGAAAAATCTGACTGTTTGCTTAATCTTTTAGTGTTTTTTTTGGTTTCATCGTCTAAATAAATTAGTCTGTCCGATATGAAAACCACGTGTACGGAAGAGATGAAACCTCGTATCATATGTAATAAGCCACGGTGTCAAGCTGATGATTAGGGGTCCCATTTTAGAGGGTTATGATCGTCTATAGTCAATAGCACCTAAGCATACGGTACGTTTTTTTTTCCGTTTCTGGGTTATGGAATTCTCTGGAGAAATTAGGGTTTTGTTGAAAGAGACATTGACCATGACGATGATAGAGTCTAGGAGTCTCCGACAACAATGAAGAAGAACATAGTCAAGAAGAAAACAGAAGAAGATTGAAAAAGTCTTTTTTTTTCTTTCTTGGGTCTGAAAATCATTTGAGGAACAGGTGAAATTAAAGTTTTCATGACACAAACATGGCAGATTTTTTTTTGGTCTCCACTATTATGAACCTTCCATAAATTTATTTATTTATTTATATCCCTTCAATTTTTTGTTGCATCAGTACTACTTGGTGATAATTCTCCCCTTTTCTTATAAAATTATTGTTTCGGTTTCTCTTCTCTTGATCAATGAATACGAATCGGTATCCAGAAACAATTTTCTTCTGTTTCTGTTTCTTTTTCTTTTTCAAATATGTTTTATCTAAGTTTCATTTTTGATTAAGTTTTGGTGTAACGTGTATGTTTGTGTATAATTAACTATAAGATCTAAAAACCAAAAGCTGAGATTTTGTCTCCGGGTGGAGCAATTTGCTTAATCTTTACCAATTTAATGAATAGAAGCATAATATGCATTGAGATCTTACTTCTCGATGAGCGTGAGAAAACAATGATTTGGCTTTTTCTTTTTTGGATTTGGTTTCAATTGAATCAGCTTTTTGATTGAGGAACAAAAAGTTGCTGTTCCATGTGTATCTCGTTTTTTTTGTGGGGTTGTCTCGTTTTTCTTAAGCCAGCTTCGTGGTCTTTTTTCATGTGAAAGATCATGTCGATTCGTTACAATCTTGAACCCTGTTGAAGTTTTGATTTTTTTTTCTTTTGATCTTAATTTTTTTGTTAGTTGCAGGAATTAAAGCCACTTGAATATTCGCTGATTTGCCCAAAGATTCTCAGGACAACTGGAACAAAACCGCATGTACTCTTTCAATACTTCAAACCTTAATTTTATATAAAATTTCTGATTTTTAAAGATAGGGCTGAGGATTCTGAGCTAATTTTGCTTTAGTAATAATCATCACGCAAGATAACTATCAGGTGTTTAGCCATTTCTTGTTTTCTTGCTCCTAGTAGATATTCAATTTGGCTCTGAGAAGCTAAATCTTAGGATACCTATTCACTATTGAAATGCCCTGTTTCAAGTTTTCTACTCTTGCTTAGGATCTATATTTCACTCACTCTCTGGATCAGCCTCAATTTTTAAATATCATTCAGATGTGAAAATTGGAGAAATCAAATCTAGCTTCTTTTTGCCCCGAATCACTCATTTGGAGTTAATCTACCCTGTTTTCTCTAATACGTAACAATCCAATTTGGGAGCTCAAGTAGTTAGACAACCAGTTTCGACATTGACTTCATTTGTTTTACTTGAACTTTTTGCTTTAGAATCCTTTTATTTATCTAATTTGATCACAATAAGGTCAGTTCAAATGTTTTGTAATCTCTATTTGTTCTGTGGTTTGTAGGTGTCACACTCATACAACTGCCTCATTGTCTTGAGGACTCATGTGCTATTAACCTGGAGTTAGTTTGAAGTTATACTCACATGGGTGACATTCAAGAAAGATTGTCAGTTTCATCATCTTCGTCTTCTTCATCATCCTCGTTGTCACTATCAACAGCACAACCTAAAGGGGATTCATTGCCAATAGATGGGGAATCTTGGATGATTGCAGAGGAGAGAGCTCATGAAATACTATGCACTATTCAACCTGTTGTTATTTCAGACAGAAGTAGAAATGAGATCATTGATTATGTACGATCTTTAATCAAGATTCATGATGGAATTGAGGTTAGAAACTCAGGTTCTCTTGCTGACAGATTAAAGGTTTATGTTTGTTAACTTTTAACTGGAAATTATTATCTACAGGTCTTTTCATTTGGTTCAGTGCCACTAAAAACCTATCTCCCAGATGGAGATATCGATCTGACGGTCCTAACTAGGCAAAATATGGGTGACGATTTTTATGGACAATTGTGCAGTATGCTTCAAAGTGAAGCAAGGGAATCTGAATTCCTTGCAACAGATGTTCAGTTTATCCCTGCACAGGTTTGTTTATTCTTATCCTTTTGGTTTTGGTTCTGTATTTTCCAGGTTGCCCAAATTTCCCTTGATAAAGTTTGCTGATTTAATGATAGGTCAAGGTCATAAAATGCAATATCAGAAACATTGCTGTAGATATCTCCTTTAATCAAACAGCGGGTCTTTGTGCTTTATGTTTTTTGGAACAGGTACCATTAGCTATTCAATTTTAGGCTCTAGAACTCTACTAAACATATCATTTACTCAGTTTGATCCTTAATTATTGGTTAATCTCTGGTTTTCTGTATTTTCAGGTTGACCAACTCTTTGGGAGAGATCATCTTTTTAAGCGTAGCATCATCTTAATTAAAGCTTGGTGCTACTATGAGAGTCGAATTCTTGGTGCTAACACTGGACTGATCTCAACATATGCATTGGCTGTACTAGTATTGTACATCATCAACCTATTTCATTCCTCATTATCCGGCCCTTTAGCGGTAATCATTCTTTTGCTGAAGCTTTGGCATCATCTACAATAACTATAATATGCAAAACATTATATTACAATCACTATCTTTCAACAGGTTCTGTATAAGTTCTTGGAATATTACGGTTCATTTGATTGGAGCAACTACTGTGTTAGTGTCAGCGGTCCTGTGCCAATATCTTCCCTTCCTGAGCTTACAGGTAAGGATGATGCCAAAAATCACACACTTTTCTTCATAGCATTATTTCGCCTTTATTTGACATTTTGCTTTGATGCTCTGCCGCTCTCTGTCTCTCTATGTTTCCAGCAGCTTCTCCAGAAAATGGGCATGAGTTATTGCTTGACGAGAAGTTTTTAAGAGATTGTGTAGAGTTATATGCAGCTCCAACTAAAGCTGTTGAAGCAAATGGTCTCGAATTTCATATCAAACATCTGAACATAGTTGATCCTCTAAAACACAGCAACAACCTCGGAAAAAGTGTTACAAAAGGTACTCTATTGGTAAATTTCTATAACCAATGTATATGTTGTCAAAATATTCATAATTTTGAACATTTGTTAGGAAATTTCAAACGAGTAATACATGCTTTGACATTTGGAGCTCGAAAACTAAGAGATGTTCTTTCACTACCTGGTGAAACCATGGGATGGAGATTGGAGAAGTTCTTTAGTAACTCTTTGGAGAGGAATGGTAAGGGACAAAGGCAAGATGTGAATGATCCCGTTACTGCGTTTGGCACTGGAAGATCAGAATTATCTGAACTTAGTGGAGATCTCGAAGGTTATTTTGGAAGACTTGCGTTTGGGCAAATGTATCATGGGTATAACTTACCTGGAACTATTCAACATAGCTATATTCCGGTGGCTTCTCAAGTTGAGGACCCAAGTACTTGGGATGTTGTCCGTCGTCTTGTGGCTTCCCGAAAGAACTATTTTTATGATCTAAGAGGTCCGAATGCATCAACCTCAATGCAGCCTTTTCCTCTGAAATCTTTAACTAATGGGTCTCAAAGCCTGGGAAAGAGGAGAGGAACCGGAACTTTTATTCCTGACATGGTATGCGATTTTCACACTGACCTTTTGTATTGATATTATCTTGTTGCTGCAAGCTTCTAAACTGCCTGCTCACTGGTTGTTGCAGAGTCAACAATCATACGCGGAAAGGTTCAGAAACTCATCGACTTATCATTTAGAAGCTTCAAATGAGGTAGTAGATGATGGTGGAGCCAGTACTTGCTGCAATCTTTCTGGTGAAGTCTCTATTTCTTGTACCAGTGCTAAAGGAGAAGGATGTGTGAGATCAGAGGCTTGTAGTAACCCAGATCAGTCTGTGCTGAAAATTCCAATATCTGGGAATTTGGAGATTGGTGACAACTGCCACTCTTCACCACCAGAAAACTTAGTAGATCCTATATCTTCAAGCACATTGGGACTGGAAAATGGCAAACAAGAGAACAGCAGATCCTCCCAAACCACAAACGGTTCTTGACTAATAGTGATTGTGACAGATCTTTGAGTGATCTCTGAACCACATGAAAAAAAATTCTATTTAGGAATGGATTCATCCGGAACTTGATTTTTCTTTTTTTTGTCGACGAATTTTTCATTTAGAGTTCTCTTCGTAGGGACAGAATATACAAATAGAGGTGTAGATTAGCGGTTGATTTGCCAATAAATCATTTCTTGGACTGAACCATGTTCACCTTCTTGATCCAAATTCATATGAGATCTTCTAGATTCTTTTTGTTTGTTACTTATGGCAATATGTGCAGAGGATGACAAACGTTTATTCACTCAGTAGCCAAAACATAAACACCTGTTCTAGGTTTTGTACAACCAGACAATAGAAAGTTGCGTAAGTAACAATAGTTTTCATGTGGTACATGAGACAAGGATACAGAAACACAAGGCAGTCTTTGTTATTTGAATGCCTCACAACAAGGAATTATACATCAGAGTATGATACTGACTGAGGAGTGAGAACGTACATATGACAGTCGTGTGCGTCTACTTGAGCTTCAAACGAAACAGAAGCATTATCTGTTACATCTATGTGCTGCCACAAATCTCTTACTGAGACGCTAATGGTAGATTCAAGACCGATTGCTTCCCATGATGCTGTAATGGTTGCAGGCTCAGAGCAGCGGTTCCAGAGAGCAACTACCATACGGTCACCAGTTAATGGCCCTGACCACACCTGCAATGAAACAGTCATCATAAATTTGAGTCTTTACGTTTGCTTTTCTGCTTTTTCTTTGAGTCTGATAATTCTGTGACTCCCAATTCAAACCTGTTGACAATCATCTTCTCCATTGACTTGAATTTTCCTTCCTTGAACACCAAGTAGGTCTGCAACCAGAAAGGTTTTCAGATTCCTATTTTTCGACAAAGGATGTGTAGAAAATCATGTATGCAGTGAAGCTAACAAGTAAAAAATTACTGAAGTTCACCTTGGTTTACAGCGATAACCTCTTTATTGCTCAAAATCTCAAAAGTTTCAGCAGTCATGTTTCTTACATCACAACCAATCAAAAGGGGTGCCTGGAAGAGAACCATGGGGATGAGATAAGATCTAGGATATACAAGGAATTCAAGAAACAATGAAATTGGTTACATACCTTCATCAAAGCCCAAATGCTAAAATGACCTCGATACTCCTCGTAAGTCATCCCTCCATTTCCAACTTCCAACATATCCGGATCTAATGCATTTGAAACAATTGTGATTAATAATTCAAGTGCACTAGTTCTAACTCCATAAGAGAACATATTTTGAGATCTTAAGTGATTGTTTACCATTCCAGCCACCAGGTCCAGCATACGCAGCCCACTTATTATTCAGATCAGCAATTGTAGTCATACTTTCATAAACATCAAGAAAAGAGAGTAAAGCAATCAGTTCATGATTTGAACAAAGCAATCCCTCTCCAAGCAACTCAATGTTCATCCTACTCAAATCACAAGATCTTCACTAAAAGCAAACGAAACACGAGATTTATCTACTGCCAAGAGATTTCTACCTTGCCCATGTGTCATTAATGTCATCAGTTGTGCGCCAACTGTTTCCAACTTCTTTTGCCCACAATGCAGGATCATCGACACCCCTGTACAAACAGAAAAAATGGTGAAAAGATGGTAAATAAAAGGAAATAAATTTACTCGTTCGGTGTGAAGACATTTTGATTTTTGAGTATGTACCATTCACAAAGCGAATAGAAGATTGAGCGACCGGTCGCATTTAGGGCATCACGCATGGGAGGGTATCTGGAAACCATTAACCATTAACCATATCAAGTCATTAAAAAAATTATACCAAAAAGAGGTTGTGATAAATGATACCATATCAAACCTTTTTATTGGTTTTATTCCCAGGTTGAAACAGTTGTCATATTTCAGATAATCCACACCCTGGATATCAAGTTTATCGATGAGAAACCAAGACAAAGATAAAGCCAAGTACCAAAAACATTGTAATCTTTGTCAGCAATTTACGGATACAAATAAGTCCAACATACTCCTCAATAAGATACACCTCAAAAGCTCATTAAGTACTCAAAGTTAGAACGTGATAGGCTGAAACTAACCCAAGAAGCAAAAATGTCTGCGTCATCCACTTCATGGAAAAGAGATCCAGGACGAACTTGACACGTAAAAACACTGAAAGGGGAAATTGAAAAAGTATTCAAAATCTAGAAAGGAGACTATATATATATCATTTTGTACAACTTATATTATAATACAAGAAAAGGGGGACATGAATCTTAACCTACCCAGCATCAGAATATATACCGAGTTTGAGACCCAACGAATGAATATAATCAGCAAGAAACTTAATTCCTGATGGGAAGGTTTCAGGATGAGGAACCAACTGGCCCTGGATTTCAAGATTTTATATAAGACAGTAAGCATCCAACCATAATGAATGAACTCACTACAATGGTACTTGGGATACTAAGCAGAAACTAGCTACAAAAGTTAGAACAGAAAAGTCTGCGGAAGTAATATGAGCAATCTTACCTTTGAATCCCGTAACAGATTGGACCAACAATCATCTGCAACAAAACCAAAACTTGTGAAACCTTAATGCAGTAAGAAAATAGAGGTAATATGAAAAGGTAGATTCAAGGGAAATAAAATACCGATATTAACATGTGTGTATCCTAAATCAGCCAAGCCAGATGAGACCAAAGCATCAGCTGTTAATCAAAGTAGTTAGTTATCAGCAACTTCAATGAGCAGATAAATGAAAAAACAGATGAAACCTGTGAAGTAGCTTTTACCAGTTTCCTTAATGACTGTTTCATTAATATTGCAAGCAAAGAAATTCCAGCTATTCCATCTGTCCATTAACAAAGTCATAATTTCAAAATTTCAAACTTTAAACCACAAAATGAGACAAATTCCCATCAAAATTAATTCTTTTAAATTTTGAAACTCAAGGAGTATCAAAATCCAAAAAGGGTAAATCCTTGAACATACCCCATTTGTGGAGTTCGAGCGAGGCCATTGTTGAGCTGCAAGCGACCGTATAAAGAAGTGTCATAAATAGAATTGAATGATTTGCTAAATACTAATCCACCAGTATTGCTCTGCAACAATGGCGCTTTGACTCTTGCTGCGATCGACTGAGAGACTAAAACAGATAAAGAGAAGAACCCAACGAGGAACAAGACTGAATCTTTCATCTTCATAATAATCGCCATTGACGTCTCCTCACTTCTCCAGGGATGACTTCCTCTACGTGTCCTCGTTGAACAGTTTCAAATCAAACTATCAAAGACACGAAAATAGTCTTTGATAGATAAATGGAGTCGTATCGATATCTCCAACTCACAGAGGTCGATCAAATAATTGTTGTTCCAGAATATGCTTATGAATCATTATATCATATATCGTTTTCAATCAATTTCGATTTTACCTCTACATAATTAAATTAGACCTTCGTTTCACAAAATGAAAATGTATTTAAATCTGTCCCCATTTACAGTAGTTTGAAATACGAATTGCTCTTAAGTGTTAAGCATTTAATTGCATTAAATATTGTAAAAAATCTGTTTATACATAAAAACGATTAAGATTTGGTGATTCAGTTTTTTTTTTTTGCAGTTATATTTATATATATTGTTATGTTATTGTTGCCGTCAATGGTTGAAGTTAGCAAGTTTCATTGGTATCGTCTCTCTCGGTTAACACATGATTTGTGTGTGGTACGTGTTTATCCAAAAAGGAAGAAAAACAAAATGCTGTTATGAGATTATCTAATAATATTACCAACAAAATGCTGTTATGAGATTAAACAAATAAAATAGATTAACGGGTAGAGAAGAAGAAGCATATAATTGTGGGAGATCAGATGAGTGTTCCGGGCAAAAAAAATTCCAAAGTATTGTAGTATACTATTAGGTGATCGCAAAGAAGTAAGTAATGTACAAAGAAAAATCTCATATATTTTAAATAAACACAACAAAATAAAAACTCGAGGCTTCGTAAATCATCAGATTACTAAACTCCCACGTAACCACATTAACCACAGCCATACTTTTGATATGTGGGAGACCGTTCTATTTCAACCCCACCACACAACCACGATACATGCTTACTATATCTTGTATAAATTTACCACAATTTGCAAGCTCCTTACACTTGGGATCAGAGTGAAAACTAAAACATGGGTCTAAGAGCAGTGGGTTCGTCTCCACGACCAAAGTCCCGGTATCAAGAATCTCGCCGAGAATAAGCCGGAATCCTAGATGGGTCGTTGTGTCGGCGAAGCAAAATAAAAATGAGGAGAACAAAAAAGAAGAGGAGACCTCGTTGTTTACTAGATTAACGGATGCGTTGGATTTCGCACAGGTTCGGTCGGAAAAAGACGCCGAGCTTCTCTACGAGGCTCGAGAAGCCACTAAATCCGGTGGCAAAATGACCAAAGAACAGGTCGGTCTTTTTAATTAACCACACCACTTTTCAACTTTTAAAATATATAAATCCAAAGTAATTCTAGATAGTAACCATACCGATCATAAACTTATTCTTTTGTTAGAAACTATTAATATGTAAAGCTTGTCTATTGGTTAAACTATGGTTTGGAACTAGATTCTCAACATGGATGAGAACAATTTGACTTACGAATTTATCAGATTACTATCGAATTATGTTTGATGTATTCGTAATGGTACAGTACGGGGCATTGAGGAGAAAAATCGGAGGGACATATAAGGACTTTTTTAAATCATACGTAGAAGGTAAACTCTAGAGAAATATTTAACTTGGAAGAAAAAATAATAACGAATCGTTTTGTTATATAACTATTTGAATGAATTTTCATTGTATGTTATAGTTGATGGGTAATATGTGGAGGAAGGATGGGTGAACAAAACATGTAAGATATGCAAAAAGGACACAAGGAGAGAGGCAAGACAAGTTGACAATTTAGGAAGATATGTTCATGTCTCTTGTCTTCAAAATCCCCCCGATTCTTCTGGCAAGTTCTTCACCAGACTATTTTCTAAATGATCAATGTTCCAAATCATATCAACTAAATTCATTTGATCAGTGCCCTTCACTAACTCTCATAATTAATTATGATTACAAAAAGCTTTAGTTTTTCATAATGTTTTTATCCTCCTCACATTTGAGTCAAAACAACACGTATATTTATGAAAGAAGCAACCACGCCCATGAATGATCAAACCAAGAAAAAAAGGCACGAATGAAAATGGGCAAAACATGTTTTCAAAGGCAGGGCATTCGCTTACTCTGTTTCTCCAATGGAAGTTTGATGTGTATGTATGAACTTAAACTTTCTCCTGGGCGTGACCAACTGTTTCTCGTCAATGGCAGATATGTTTTTCCAGTTTAGAACATTGCCCACTGAGACATTACGTTTCAGCATTGGCTTAGGGAGATCGATCAGTGGCTCGTGCTGGTTCAGGTGGCTCAAGAAAGAGCCTCGTGTAAAGCTATCTCTTTTCGTCGAGCGTTTTGCTCCAATAGCTTTTTGGTCTTTCCATGACTCTATGTTCCACTGGCGAAACGCATCTTCTGCTTCAAGTTGCTTCACACTAGCGATATCTACCCGCTTTAACGCAATTTCCAAGGCTTGTTTACTTTGTTTAACTTCTTCATTAGCTTCCTTCAGCTTCTTCCTCAGGATTTCTATTTTTGAGAATTCGGTGGATACGTCTTCGTTCATATGTGATTTAGGTGTTGAAAGAGACTTCCATGGCTCAGGGAAGCAAAGACCGTCTTGGTTTTTCCCGCAGGATAATGTAGTCATTTCAGCAATGGCAAATGCTTCCGCTGCTCTTGCAGCTTCTTCCATTTTTCTTGCAGCAACCAATCTCATTTCTGCAGTTCTCAGACATGTCTTGCTCTGTTTATGGAAAGTTGTATCATTGGTTTCAACTACCATCTTAACCTGTTCACATTGCGGGTTCACTGGTGGATTCTCGGTGATGAGTATCTCTCCTTGATTAGGACCTGCTGGTTTAAACCTCAAACCATTAAGCTCCTCAGCTAGAGATGCTACTCCAATTAAATCTTTATCTTCTTTCGTTTCCATATTCAGAAATTCAGAATAAGATCGGATCAACGCAAGATCATCCATGGTTTTACCAAGATTCATACTGGCTTGCTTCAGTTCCTTCTCAAGCTCTGGAGACTTGAGGGGTTTATGATGGCAGCGTTCATCGACCATCTCTTTAATGCGTGAACGCAGATGTCTAGGGGTCTCGAAGCATCTCAATGCTTGCTGCTGGAGTTGCCACTTAAAATCTTCAACAATCCTTTTGGTTGAACCAAGAGCTTCTAGAAAATCTAGAGTTTCTAACTCTTTCATAATCAGATCCTTCTCAAGCTCCACAGTCTGTTCTTCCAATCTCTTTATGTCAAATTCTGCCACACCGTCCTGAAGAATGACAAAACCAACAAACATATATAGTAGTGAAACCAAAACGAATCTTACATAACATCTTGCATGATTTTCATTGCCTCAGGAAAATAAAAACATAAACATAAAGTTTCAGACTTGGGTGTAGTATAACATTTTCTGGCTAATCTCAGAGGCAGAGCAAGACAGTTAACTTCATTATGAAAGATTCAAATACAAAGTTTTGAAATTTGTACTTGGTTTCAGTATAAACCTATAGAACTTGAAAGGGTTTCCATAAAATTTGAATAGTCCTCACCAAATCGAAATAGCTATCAGTTATGACTTATGAGCATACACGACTAACCCAATTTCCAATGTCATTAGTACTAAGAAGAAATGAACCCATTAAACTCACGTAATTGTCAACTTCAGCTCTCATGCCTCTTCTCCTAGTACTCGCCGGGTTGAAATTCTCAGACTCAGCTCCGATTCTCACATCCCGGATGCCGGGTGTACCCGGAATCGCTTCCGCCGCAGGGTTCTGATACATCTCCGCCATTTGCGCGCTGGAGAAGCAGTAGGATTTTCAAATCGAAAGGGAAAGGGAAAGGGAATTAAAGAGATAAGGATGAGAGTAATCATAATCAAATGGGCAGAAGCAAACATGAGTTCTATGATTGTGTTTTCTCGGTATCAAGTCAAGACTCGGAGAACTATGTATGAAGGGCTTTACTCGTGTCTCATACTTATGGATCAATCACCACGTGGCTTCTTCTCATTTGTCCTTTGCTTTTATATTCACTTTTGAAGTTGGCTCTATCTAATTATTTATTAACAACTCCCGATTTTGGGCCGTTCCTTAAGGAATGCATTTTGGGCCTTTGATTACGGATTATATCTTCCGTTTTTTTTTTTGTAAATTTATTTATCGAGGACATCTTCGTTTTTAGTAGCACAAATAAATCAAGAATATGGAGTTAGTTGACAGTTCAATAACTTTGTATACCTACAGATTATTCAAACTGATTCGATATGTTGTCTTGTCATATTATATATTATATAGACTCAAACCAACAAAGTCACTTTTATTTTCCGTAAATGCGAAAAAAATCTCTGAAATATACTTCCAATTACATTGTTTTTGATGGTTCATATAACATATTCTATGGCTTGTGATTTGTGAACAAACTCTCATCTCTATCTGTAATCATTATGTATTCAATGGTCTATAAAACTTCGATTGTTGAAATTCAAACTACAATTCTTTATCCATCATTGACATAATTTTCCGGTGCTATACTAGTAAAGTAAATGTATGCGTTACATAAATAGTTTTCTAACTATCTTTGTGGCCATCGAATTAAAGCTAAACTTTAGTAGGAGAGAATGGACCACGTACGAATATGATTGGAGACAATTATTAATTATATGGCATCAATCGTATCCCTCTCCGTCCATCCAATCCAACGCTACAAATTCAACACCATCGTCTTTGTATCCTTCACGTTTCTACTTCTTTTCCCGCATACGTATCTTCCAACGAGTTAGAACCGACAAAACACCTTTACTAATAACTATTGTTGGGAGCTATCAGTTAGCACTAGACACTGGTTGTGGTTTTTAGTTAAAACAAGTTAACATGCGTTGATACTTTGAGCTCTTATATACATTCGTAAAAGTTCTCGTCATTAGATGTGCCTATATCTTTTTGGATGTAAAGATGCCCAAATTTTTTGTCTGATTAGTTCCATATTACGACAAACAAGGTTTTAAAGTTTTGGTAGGTCTAATGAAATCTTCATATCTTTTATTAGACTAAAACGTGGAGAGTAGTTAGTCAATAATTATTTCCTTAGTCATAAGAACACCAAAACCAAGGTTTATAGAGGGGAATCCCACATAAGGTAACATATTTAATATTCTAAGCAATGCATATACAGTAATTTTGAAACTTTTATTAACTATTACCGATAATGTGATCCTTACGACTTTCTCATAATTAATGAAAAGCATTAACTAATGCCTACAAATCGAACAGTAAGATAGCCACCTTTCATTTATTATCTAACCATCTCGTGGCCTAAGTATTAACTTCTACTACTTGTAATATGCTCATCCATATGATATTTTCCAAATTAAATACGTACAATTACAACCGTGCAAGTGCAAAGAATAATATTTTTTAATTTCATCCGCAAACTTGTTTTACTGGCAAAATAAACGACTCTTCTAAAACAGATACCTCTAAAGAAGCTTCGGAACTAGCATTGTTGTTTCCATTCTCGTACTTGAATTCTGATCAAAACCCGACGCAAACAGAGAGAGAGAGAGTTCTTGTAAAAAGTTCATTAGAGGAAAAAAAGATCACTATAAATGTCAGGAATATTAGGAGATGATACTGCAATGGATGAAGAGCAAGAAGAAGAGAGATTTCCCTACTATGGCGGAGCCTCTGTACCATTCATATGGGAGTCAAGGCCAGGCACACCCAAAAATCACCTCTTCTCCGATTCTTCAGTTCCTCTGCCACTCACACCGCCTCCATCCTATTACTCTTCCTCAGGGATCTTGTCAACACCGAAGAGACAGAGCAAGGTGAGAACAAAACTAAGTAAGTTTCTGTCCATGTCAATGTTCAATGATCTCAGGAAAAGCAGTAACAGTGGCAAGAAGAATGTATACGGGTCATCGTTTTCTTGGTCTTCTACGTCTTCTTCATCTTCCTTTTCCTCGCCGCCACATTCTATGAAAAAACCAATGAGCCATGACAAAAAATTGCCGCTTCTGTACGCTACCTACGAAGAGGATAAGCTTAGATCGTCCCCGACCTCGACTCTGTGTTACGCCAATGGTAAAAGAAAAGGGTCTTGTTCTTCAATGGGGAGTCTGAAGAGAGCTCTGTTCTCTGGATCAATGGAGAGTCTGACAAGAAATGGATCCACTAGTAAATCTCTTATCATCAGCGACAAGAAATAAAGCTTAATTACGTCATATCTATTGTGTTCTTGATTCATTCTATGAGCTGCTTTGCCTCATTGAACAGAGTGTTATATTGCTTGATGTGTGATTGTAACTGTATGACGTATATATTTAGTTCGTCTTTCTCAGTTGTGGCCTAAAGCTTGTATCGTGGACTGGCTTTTTGTCATTTATATCCATCAAGAAACAAGATCAGTCTCCCAGAAGTCAAATATTATAACCATAGATCTTTTGTATACACAAAGGTTGCATATGTCATGTTCTAAGGGATCAGTGAATTATTCCCTATGAGAAGATTCCTTAGCTATACAGTGAATACGTTATGGTGTCTCTTTGATATCCTTAAAGACTGTTATCTCATCTCACTTAGTCTAAGTCCTTACTAGATACCTCTTCTTCTGGAAGCTCAAATGCATCTATCTTTGCAAAGTAAGCTTTCTGTTGCTCGATATAAGCCTGAGAAGCTGCATCAACCAATTTATCTTCCTCACGCTTTACTGCCCGTTGCCTCTGTAACACAATTATGGATAACGAATTAGATTTGGAGCAAGCTTAAACGATACCAAGTATACGACTCTAAAAATGAAAAATGGGAGGCACAAGTAGCATATCTCATAGAAACAACAATCCCAGAATATCTCTTGACAATAATTTCAATCCACCTTTTAAAACGAGAAGAATGCAATAAAATTGAAAGAATATGCAGTCTTAAAACTATGAGTAGCACTAGTTTTCAGAAATTATCTCAGAAGAAAGTTGTGACAGATCAATGTTGAAACATACAGTACACTAACATACAATTTGCTAGAGCCCAAAAAAAAAGGATAGATCAAAACAATTACTATTTTTTCAACCAAATGATGAGAGCAACACAGAACTATTACACTTCTGATAACCAATAAGTATACAGCCAGAGCTTTCCTGAATTCACCTTTTTGGGAGCCGCTTTCAAGGGATTTGGATTGCTTTCATTTGCTTGACGTTTTCTCTTCCTGTGATACAAATTTCAATAGAGAATTAACAAACAACAACATGTTTGATTCAAAACAGCCCACAAAATGCAAAACAAATTAGATGGACATGATAACACTATTACAAGTTATCAACAAATTAAAGAGCCTACTATGGTTGTAGCCTGATCCCACATGTCCATAAGCTATCCTTTGGTCACAACAAATCTTAATTTCTCAAAACTCAACAATCATATAACATCAAATAAGATTTCATACCCAGAGCTTGATGTCAAATCCAGACGAAATGGAGCCGCTGGAGTAGAGGAAGATGCGTCTTTATTCCTTTTCCTTCGTACAGTGTAAACCGAGCAAGGCTCAGCAAACCTCTTGTCACCAACGTCTAAGCATAAGAAAATTCATAAGCATCAGTCTAAGATAGATCCACAACACCAACGAAGCCAAAATGACCACAAATTGAAAACTAGCTTAATACCAAAATTAGTGCCGCTTTGAAAATTTTGAAGGAACATGATAATGACCCAACATGAAACATGATGAATTCAAGCATAAATTTAACCATGCTTCCTTCTAATTCATAAAACCCCAAAAGCCATAGAACAAAAGCCCTAGAGTTGCGCACAAATTCAATTCACTAGAAATTCCTGAAGAATCGAATACAATAGAACCAAATTCAATAAAAATCATCGCAGTTTAATCAATTACCGAGATCAGAGGTCAAAATTTCTGGACGAGAAGGCGCAGAGGCCGGAGACAGACGGCGTGTTACGGGCCTAACGTTCGTGGCAGGAGACGGAGAAGCGCTTCCGGAAGCAGCCTCTGAAGTATTAACATCTTTAGATATTTCCTTGCGCGTAGTTTGATTAACTAACCTCTTAAGAGAAGAAGTGAGACTCGGATTCGCGTGCTTGATAGTAGAAGATGGCTGTCGCGAAGATCTAGAGACGACGTTTGTGCAATCCGCGAGTGGTTTTCTCTGAATTCTTCCTCCGACGGTCCGAGGAGCTTCCATGGTTGCTCGGTGAGATGAGAATCTTTGGATTTTCCTCACGTTTTGGGGGAGAAGATTCTACTCGCTGTTGGCGGGAAAGGAGAAGGCTCGAAAACGAGATGAAGAGTCCTGAAGAAGGCTCGAGAGAGAGAGATGAAGGCAATAATAATTAGGGATTTATGAGTCCAAATTGGCAAATTATTATCATTGGGTCCATATTTTTGGTAATCCATATTTTTAATGTGTAATTTCTCCTTTTTAAAACTTAATGAGGTGTAGGGAACTAGGATTTAACAAATTATTGGAGATATTATATAGTATGTATACTGATATCATGATCTATTTCTAAAAGTTAATCGTCGTCTACTAATACTACTGTTCAAAAATTTAAACGCCGTATAGATAGTAATAGATAAATACTCCTACTAAATAAGTAAGACGTTATTTCTAGACGAATATTAGTAAACGTTATTTCCAGAAGTTTAGTATTTTGATTTTTCTATGAATTTGGACGTATTTTGAATGCTAAGATCTGTTATAAGTTTTTTTTTTTTTTAATTTGTTTTTCTATTATTTATATGAATTTTAGAACCGATTGTTTAGCTTGTTGTAGTGTTAGATTGTGTTCTAATGATTTTGGTATAGCTCCGTTTCGGTATGTAAATCCTTATTTAACTAAATTAATAGTGTTGATAGAAAAAGTGAATTATTATAATTTTGTTTTATAGTTCACGTCTTTGAAGAAACATATTAAAAAACAAGAAGATTACAGATTTTGAGGAAATACTGTAATAATAATAATAATATGTTTCATCCGCTACATCTACCTCACAAATATATCTAACGGTTTAACCCGTTATATCTTTGTTACTATTTGAAATCAAAAATACAATACGAAATTTGTTGATTTTGGATGTGAGTAAAAATCATAGAATATATTTTAAATATTTTTAGTACATTGGTGTTATATACATATATAATATATTTTCATAATATGATTTTTTTTTTTAACATCTGATAATATGATGTTTTTTAGAAAGCCTAACAACAACAAAAGTATTGGTATGAAATATACTTTTATAAAAATGTAAAATTTAAGTATTCGGTAATCGGTACTACAAGGAAACATGTGTAGTACAATAAGATCTTTGTGTTTGTACTTTCCTTCAGTGGATTTTAAAGTTGGTAAGCTTTTTTCCACGTCAGGTACGTATAACTAACCTTCCTAAACCTTTTTATTGTATTGGAATATGTATGGTAAATGCACTAAATTATAATGCTCTCGTTTCCTTTACGCTAACTCCTCCGAATCTTTGCTTTTGCCTTACTATAAATCATCAAGAAGACACCATGTCTCCTCCCTCATTCATACTAATCTGGATCATCCATCTCAAGGCTTATCGTTTCGTTTCATCTACTTCTAGCCATGTCTCAGGTAATTATGTGCCGTTGATGATCTCTATGTCTCTATCTCTTTTTCCCTCTCCATTTATTGTGTTACGTCTGGTTCTTGGCTATAAAACAGCTTTTTAATCAATTTTCAGAAAGAAAGAGACTAGTTGATTTAGGCACTAGCTATCTGTATTTCAAATGTTAGAATGTCCGATTAGTGTCTTTAAAATTTTACCCTCTAATATATAAATGTGGATCTAACCTTTTCGGATTAAATCTTCTTATAAATTCAGACCGTTGTCCTCAAAGTTGGTATGTCATGCCAAGGCTGCGTGGGTGCAGTCAATAGAGTCTTGGGCAAAATGGAAGGTATTTTTCTCTTATTTTTTCATGTGTTTCAAATACGCATTATTAATCATTATCCGTATACAGACAGATATATTTTTATGTGTTTGTCATTCGTTGACTCTAGATTCAATTCATAATACAATTTCAGGGGTTGAGTCATTTGACATTGATATAAAGGAGCAAAAGGTGACAGTGAAAGGAGACGTTGAGCCTGAAGCAGTTTTCCAAACAGTTTCAAAGACTGGAAAGAAGACTTCTTACTGGCCAGTGGAGGCTGAAGCTGGGCCAAAAGCCGAGGCCGAGGCCGTGACTGAGACTAAAACCCAGGAGGCTGAGACAAAGACTGAGGTTAAGGTTGATGCTAAGGCTGATGTTGAACCAAAACTCCCAGAAGTCGAGACTAAGCCATCGCAAGTTTAAGTACACAAAGATGAAAAGGAAGGCTTATCCATCTTTATAATGCTTCTTTATCTTTTGTTTTTGTGTGTTTTGTTGGAAAAAAATGTTTTCTCTAAATACGTAATACTTTTATGTACCCCTTTTCAACTTTGGATAAAAAGATGTTGGACCCATGTTGTTCCGACTTTCTTTTATTATTACTTTGCTTAACTAATAATTAAATAATAGTGCGTAAATCTTAAAATTTCGACTTACTATAATTAATCCATTCAGATACCTGTCTGAAGATTTGCAAAAAAAATATAAAGAAAACAAAAAACTATAGTCAAGAGAAATTGTAAGATGAGCGGGCGGCCTGAAGAATTTGGTTATGTGGTATTTTATTTTCGTTTCTTTCTTTCATTTTTTTGTTGTCAAAAGTTGGACCACTTTCCCACTTGGTATTACATAAGCCCAAAATCAAATAGGTTCTTTTTTTTTTTGTGTGCTTGTGGCCCTAAACAGACATGCTATGTGGATCCAAACTTGACCTTCCTGGCTACGGCTGAGAGCAGGTTTACGGTCATGAACTAAACCTATTGGTCTGATCGTAAAAGTTGGTAGAATAGCCCGAATCAATAAAAGTTATAGTATTACCATGAAATTGATTGTTAAAATATATGTAAACGCATATGAAACAATTGAGGTTTTAGTGTATTTGATTTAACTACGTTTAATTAACTACAGTATTTTAACTCCGTTATGATATCATCAATCTATGACATAATTTTAATTACTCTACGTTGTTATGAGTAACATTACAAACAGTAACAATAAAAAAAAGCATGCTAAGATTTGGATTGCACAGTAAACTTTTACAAAATCAATTGTTTTCCCCCAAAATGAAGTCAATCTTGAAGCTATTAGATATATAATCGTATAGTCTACTTATCAAAAAAAAAAAAAAAATCGTATAGTCGTATATATATATATATATATTAATGGAAGGAGCGACGTGCTTACACTACACATATTTGCTGTTGAAAGGTTGGAAAGTCCTTTTCTTTTTCCCAACTTTTTAGTCTTTTAGCTTTTGAAGCTATCATATCTCAAATCTCTATATTCTTGTTCCCTCTCTAATTAATTGTTCGATAGTTAAGTTTACTAATTGTGGACGTTTGACACATAGATTATGTACCTACGAAGCATGTCCAGTATAAAACTAATTAATTAATAATAAATAGATAAGTTAAAGAAATTTCGCTATCCATAAAAATTAGCTAATTAATTAATAATATCACATGAAGGTTCCAAGTTCCAACTCCCGCAAAAAGATTCCTTCATGACAATCATTTCATTTGCGTTTTTTTATTTGTTAAATTATGCTCAACAACTCTTTACGGGAACAATCATGTATCGAGTTGATTATTAACGAAATTTGTATAAAATATGTTTTCAAGAACGTAACCATCTCTAACCAACTCTTGAAAAATAATTCAACAACTTGAATTCGAAGCAAGGAACTGCTGCTCCATCATCTTCCTCTATTTTACCCTCTTCATATTCTCAAGTTTACTCCACAAAAGTTGCGAGGTAGAGAGATAGAAGATTGTGGAAACTATACAAATTAAATGGATTGCTCAATCTGCACCACAATGCCAACTATTTTAAGGCCACCGAGGAACACAATATGTGGGCCGTGCTACGAAGGGGCTAGAGCCACTATCGCCATGCTTAAGAAACTTGAGGGCTCAATAGAAGATCAGGATAAATCGACCGATAAGTCCACCCTCAATAATGGCTCCTCTCTTTCTTCTTCTCCTTTGTTTACTTGTGAGGTACGTAAGCTCTATTCACACTTTGGGTTTATGTAAAGATTTCAAAAGTATATATACATATATATCAAAATACATTAATTTATCGGTTTACGAGAATTCCAGCCGCAACCATTAGAGAAGGTGATCAAATGGATGAAAAGCATGAAAGAAACTGAAGAAGAACAGAAGAAGAGAATAGTCTTCTTGAGCAGCTTTGTTTCGGGTTTCAAAGAACAGCTTCATGCTGATATTCTTCTAAGACCCGGCGATGATGGCCCTCCGATTCCTGCACATAGAGCTTTGCTGGTATTTCCAAAATTATTTCTCTACATAAAAAATATTAAACAAAAAATTAATATTACGTTTAACAAAATGTTATACAAAAATATTATCGTTAATAAATTTTTATTAATATTAAATATTAATAACTTTATTTTGAAAAAATAAATTTTATTCAGATAAAATAAATTTTCTTTTATTTTGATAATCTTAGATTAAAATATATAATTTATTTATATAATTAAAAATTAAACAACAATAATGTAATAAAATCATTAATTTAATTTTTACATTAACAAAGTCAACATAAATTAATTGATAATGTTATTAAAAAGCTAATTGAATTGTTTTTAATATTTTTGTTTAAAAATCTAATTGAAGAAAATAATTTTTTTCTTAGTTTCAATTTTCAAATAATAAATATTTTTTATTTAAAAAAAAAATTATTGTTTAAAATCAAAAATAATTTTTTTTTTTGATAAAAAATGGTTTTGTTAACGATGTTAGATAAAATAACGTTGACTGTTTTTGTCAACTAAATCTACATGCATTTTAGATTATTGAAAGTTTTGTTTTGAAAAAATATTTTAGTTGGAGCTTTAACTGAAAACGCACAAATATAGAGGTTTAAGTTGGAAAATATACTAAATCATATATTTTTAATGATACTTTTTATTTTATTTATGCCATTGGTTTTTGTTATTTTCTCCACAAAAATTCAAATAATAATAACATGTAACCATATAAGCAACCACTAAAATTCGACTTGGTTGTTTCTATATATGTAGGCTTCAAAATCCGAAATCTTCAAGAACATTTTAGATTCTGACTTATGCAAAACCGCTCCAGAATACGACATAACACTTCAAGAACTAAACTCCGAGGAACTTCAAGCTCTTTTGGAGTTTCTATACACCGGCATATTAGATTCAAACAAGTTGAAAAAGCATGTTTATGCACTGTTCATTGCAGCAGATAAGTACATGATTCATTACTTGCAAGATTTGTGTGAGCAACATATGCTGAGTTCCTTGGACACCTCTAGCGTTCTTGACGTTCTTGATGTCTCAGATCTTGGTTCGAGCAAGACGCTAAAGAAAGCTTGTCTAAAGTTTGTAGTGCGTAACATGGACGAAGTAGTTTTCTCGGATAAGTATGAAGTTTTTTCTAAAAAAAATCAACATCTATGTTTACAAATCACCAGAGCATTTTTGATGGAAACAAAAAACAAGAGACTTGATTAAGTAAATTAGTGAAATACCAATGTATTATCGCACTATAAGTAACTGTTAATTTTCCAATATATTTATGTAATGTTCGATTTTGTTACAATTTGGTTACATAATTTGCAATATTTGTAATTTAGTATTTTTAAAAACAGTGAATTTAATTCCTATATTTAAAGTGTGGTTAAGTCTAAAATTCCAATAGAGTTACATAATACGAGCAGATGATTACTCTCTACAGATGAACCATGCAGAGCTAGAAGTTTTTATCGAGTTCATGTATGTTGGAAATTCCATGTCTTCCTAGAAATTAAAGAAACACGCACGTTCATTATATTTTGCAGCTGATTTATACGAAATTCCTTTATTACGGACATGTGTCGATGCCAACTTTTGTCATCAATTAACACTAGAAACGTTCTTGATATTCTCGAGCTCTTCAAAAGATGATCCTCACGAGGAAAAAACTCTTTGACAGAACTCGGCATTATGCTAATATGTTACATGAAGGTGATTGCTAGCTTTTACTGACGAATTCGAGTCCTTAGTAGAGAGAAACCAAAACTTGCCATTGAGATGTTTAGGGATTCTCTTTAAGTTTATGAAAATCATCCACACTTGTTTACTTAATTATGAGGTGTCAAACTTTCCAAATTATAATATATATATATATATATATATTGAGTTTATGAGTGAACATTATTTTCAGTCTAATTTCCATGAGCTTAGGTGATGTTTCGAATCAAAGTTCTCATTGCATTATTTATTAAAGACATATCATTATACGTCTAGTACTTGGTAATTTTTAGTCCTTGACAAATTGATGGATTTTGCTTTTACCCGTCCAAAATTATTTTGTAGGTTTACATAATGTTTTCTTGTAGCATGAATTTGTAGATATGAATATCGGATGAATTCATATATATATAAAGAAAACATTTAAATTTTGGTATATACATTTTTGTGAGGCGGAATTTTAAATTCTAACCAATTAGGTGAAACCATTATATTTCTCGATTAATAATGGTTATAGTCTTCTACTAAACGTAAGATTATTCCATACAGTGGCTCTTTTTATTCAAGTAGAATTTATATTTCATTTTTGTCGTGATATTTACATTTTTCCATCAGAAAAATTAGAACTTGTCGTTTCAATCAAAACTTAACCACTAATCTACATTTTTTCATAAAAACAAACCAGTTATCTCATAAAATCATTTTTGGCAAAATGTTAAAATTAAATACCGTTTTAAACATTTTTGACAGAAGTTACATGGAAACGAAGAAAGCAAAAAGACTAAAAACTGCAGAAACACGAAAAGGAAAACCCAAGATCAAAGAAACAGACCAAATGATACAACAAGAGAAAGAACACAAAATCATCATTTGTCAATTAGTATTTTAACAAGGACCAATAAGGAAATAATTAACTTTCTTAGTTTTTCAGACTTCTAGTTTCGTTTTCTCACTAGGAACCTTTATAAGTTGTATCAATTGAAAAAATTTCCCTTCTGAATCTCCAATATGATTAGGCTATACACTTTGCTCACATTCGTGATGAAATAATTAACTTGACGGGTTGCACACAAAAAATATTAACTTAATGCCAAAGACATATATAAACTTGAGAGAAAATTTGACTAATTTGATAGACATACAATTGAACTTTCCTTCCTTGATTATATGTCCAACTAAGATCCCCTTTTAGGTATAACAAAATGTATATATATATATAGATGAATAATTATTTGATCAGGTCTGGCCTTTTTGGATCATATATATAGCTACCACTCGAGGTCCCGATTGCTTTTGCCACTGCCTGTTTTACTGCTTCAGCATCAATGCTATCTACATCATCATTCTGTAATAAATTCATAATTAAAAATAAATTATTCTACACATATCGTTAGTATTATTAGTTACGGTGTATGGAGGTATATACGAGGACAAGGAAGAATTGTGTTTACATCTGATGAACTAATGGCATGCAAGCTAAATGTGTCCGTACATGAAACCCTAGCTTCAATAACATCAAGTCCAAGATCTTCAAAGGCTTGAAGAACACAAACCAACATGCCTGCTTCATTCTTCCCTGACATTACCTTTATCATGAACCCCTTCTCTAGGGTTTCCACCATAACCTATACCAATATCAAAAAGAAAAAAAATATCCCAAAATGAAGCAAGTCTTCATGTCAATGCATCTAAGGGTACTTATATGTTTCTACCATGGGATTTGGATCAGTAGGGTCGGGGAAAGATTGCTCAGACGTGGTCTTATTGTTGATAGTTTCAACTTTCTGCTTAAGCTTTTTGATATATTTTGATGCATCCGCAATGATCGATGTTTCGCTCTCCTGCAAAACACGTGTGCATACATATCAGTGATAGAGGTATTTGCATTTAATTTTCCTCATTCAATTTTTCTCTGTTTTTCCTTCTCAAAGAATAAGGCATTTAAAGAAGAGGAAAAAGCATATTACAAGTCGAATAGTCAAACTTTAGGATTCATAGTAATGATTAGTCGGTCAAGCCAGAGTTTCAAGATATTTATATGAAAATGTATCTGATACAGAAATATATATTATATATATGGGTGAATGTTGTTAGAATCCCACATCGGATAAATGAAGGGGCCAACATTAATATATAAGAGATATAAGCCAATTCACTCATTGCCAATTGGTTTTGAGTTGAAAGCCCATATAACTTTACATGGTATCAGAGCCTCATTGACCCAAGTAGGATGACCCAAAAAGGGCTTATGACCGGTCCTAAAGTGGGATTCAGGTTCGAGATGAGATGGTAAGAACCATCATCTCGAATGAGCGTGTTAGGATCCCACATCAGATAAATGAAGGGACCACCACTAATATATAAAGGATATGGACCAATCCACTCATTGCCAATTAATTTTGAGTTGGAAGCATTTAAAACTTTACAAATGTAAATAAAGATAGCTAGACATCAAGTAAGGCAAAATTTGGCATGGAAAAATATCTGAATATGATTGTTCATATAATGAAATATACACATATGGTTAGACCAAATTTGATAAGCGGTCGTAGAAGAATCAAAACATGTCGGAATAAGAAAAGAGAATGGTGGAATTTGATTACAGCATGAGAGTAAGTGATCGAACGAAGCAATTGCAACTTCTCACGCATAGATGAACCGCTCTTGTTTTCCCTCGAAACCATTATTCTTTGATATATTTTCTTCTTTTCCGCCTCTTCGGTTTCTATTCTCTATATGTTGAGAAAAGGTATGTGTCTGTGAGTAAGAAAAAGAGGTAAAGACCTGGATTTCTTCAATGTTTGTAGGATTCTCTCATCTCTGATCACATGCCTTGTAGTCTCTTTTTTTGTTTTTTTTTGACGTCAGCCTTGTAGTCTCTCTTTATCGCAACAAAATGTGGTATACGGACAAATTCCATTGGTATCTCGTGAGTTACGTGATTGCCACTATGTATAATTACACGATGTTCCATATTCCATAACATTATGTGTGTATATATGTATATATTTATACGTGAAATATATATATATATATATAAGTTATGTACTTAATATTGTTTGTTTACATACATTAGTTTGTTTGTATCTATGTATTTTGTATTGATATTGTTCCAGTTCACATCTAAAAAAACCATTATACCAACAGTTGTATACAGTATTACAGTATGATCAGTACGTACATTGTGGACAGCTTATACTTCAAGAATTTCTGACTATTCACAAGTCCCATATCAATTAGAGATCATAAATTGCACAACTACGATCATGTAAAAATTCACGTGAATTTGATACTGTCGTTGTCTTGCCTTAATTGGTCATAAACCGAAAATCTTCGGAGACTATGAGCGCATGAGAGTGATTCTTGAGTATGCATAATGTTTGGGGAAACGAGGATAAGCGAATCATTAGCTTATATAAAATATTTACATCAATAATATATATAAAATATCAAAATAGGAGCATCGAAAGAAGTTAAAGAAGAGGAGACAAGCAAACAGAAGAATGTTAGTGGTGATTTTGGAATGGCTCCAAGCACCCTTCACGGGGATCTTTTATGAAGACCCTTCTGGCCTTCTCTCTCTTTAACCATCCACAATATCCATGTTGTATATTTACTTGTATGTATCGTATATATGCGCATTCGTACTTATACATATATTCCATTTCTTATCGATGGAACACCAATGTAAAATCACGAATTTCAAAAATACCCACAACTCGGTTTCATTTTTTATTTTATTTTAATAACGGTCTGTTTATCAAAATATTATATGATAAATGTATCTTTAACAAACAAACAAAAAAAAACTGTATCCAAAACAATTGATTTATTTCATTCAATAGAAACCTGTAACAAAAATAAAAATAAAAATAAAAATAGAAATAGAAAGGAAAATGTTATTCCTTTCGGTCTGATAAAAAACCTTCTTTTTGTTTGTAAAGATTTACTATTAGCATATAAACAAGCATTGACGACAAAAAAACAAAAACAAGAGCATTGAAATGTGATGAGTATAAGAGTATAGAATTGTCTCTATTCCACAAGGACATGTAAAAGTATCCATCGATTCACATGTGTGCCGATTAATCATCACCACACACACACACACTCTACACAATAGGCAAGCTTCTTCTCAAGTGCAGACTCATCGATATTCATTTATTTCTCACATTCTTCTACTTTTACAGTCTTATTGCTCCTCCTTAATTATTTTTCAATTAAAAACGAATAGATATTTAGGGTTTTAATTGCGCGGATTTGCCAAAGAAAAGGTCACTCGCGTGATTTGAACTTCGGGAAGTACATCCACATGCACAATTTGATGATATAAAAAACAAAACCTATTAATCTCTAAAGTTGAGAAATAAATGGTTTTGTTGTTGTCCATAGAGAGTGGATAGAAAGGGACGTGAGCGAGAGTTTAGTTAAATGAGTAAGTTATAAAAATGAATGTCAAATGATGTTTTAAATGTTTTATTGTAAACAATTGGTTTCTAAAATAGCTTGGGGGGGGGGGGAGGGGGGGCAACGTTTTTAAAATAGCTAAAACCGCAAATTTTGGATAAAATTTAGAAATACTGAAAAATGAGAAAATACTAGTCATGTAACAAAAACACAAAGATGGCTGGCTAATTAGCTATCTGCATTGAATTTTATCATCATCGTTTCACAGACACGCAAAAAAACGTCGATCCGGATAAAAATGAGTAAATTATAAAAACTAATAAACTATTTACTTTCTTCTGATTTGTTGTACATACCATCATCTCTTCTATTTTCCCTTGTATAATTAAGTATATCTGTATAAAAAACAAAAATAAATAAATGTAAGAACGCGTCTCGTGTTTGTGACAGCTATATTTTTTTTTGTCTTCTCCTCATATGTATTGTATTATTCCCTTGTCCGAATCAAATATCATTCCATGACAACTAACTGCACATATTCATAATTTTATGATTTTCACAAAAAGAAATATCTTGGGACAAAAACTGGAAAATCCAAGTCTACAGAGGTAATACCACGTGTGAAGAGACCACTGTATTAGGGAAAGGATTCGTAACTATAAACTTCATCAATTCGATCCCCCGATATTGGATTGGGGTAAATAGCAGCATGATGAACCACGACGTCAGCCGATTGATGTTTCATTTTCTCTGTCTCTCTCATTAAGAGAACTCATTAGTTAAACTCGCATGTTGTGAATTTACATGGGCTGCAATTGAAAAATTAAAAAGGACCAAAAGGACAAAATAACATTGAAAGATTATCATAACAAGAATACCCATTCCATCTGCCCAAGCCCCACTCTCTTCTTCGAAGTGACAAAATTATCATAGAGAATTAGGTCACGGGGGCGGCTTTGGGCTATCAAACATGGATGGATCCTATTTTTAAATATTTTTCCTATTATACAAAATAGCACATATATATATATTAACTGAAGAAAATAAAATAAAATAACTATTTTATTTGTAGTATTTTAGTATATAAGTACATTGTATTTAAACTTTATAAATTTAAATAATCAATCATTATGAACGGAGAAGGAAAACTTATTAATCCTTTAACAAAGATCTCATGAAACACATTTTCACAAAAGAAGTAAGTGGAGAAAAACAGACGACAGGCCCATTAGATATCTATCGGGCTCTCAGGCCCAAAGTTTTATCTATCGCCGTAGCGCCACCGTACCGAGGAGATGGTCACCGAACTCTGTCTTTCTTTGGTACTCCATGTCATCAACTGTTCAACACAATTCAGAAGAAGATTTCAAGCTTTTTGATAAGTGATGCGAATTCTTGCTGCTCGCCTAGCTAACGTAATTGCCAAAATTCCATCTTTTTCTGTACATTTTTTTTCCTTGGTGTAACGGGTCTCCTCACCGATTCTTCTGAAATCTCAAGTAATTTTTTTGCAGCATTTTTGCAGAGGAAGAAACTCGTGTTCTCGATCTCGGGATTTCTCCTCGTTCAACAAGAAAGGTGAGTCTTTTTTTTGTTTAAATCACGTCTAATCTGCTAATGCTATATGAAGAGATCGACTCGTGGACTTTAATTTACTCCAGATTAAGATAGAATGAAGTAGTTTGATTTGCAAATCTGGTGAGGTTTTGGATCAGTAGTTGTAATTGAAGTCCATTCTCACTTCCCAGTAATAGTGAGTGAGAGTCTCGATTTCATTCCAGATAGTCACATTTGCTTTTAGAATTTTAGTTTTACTCTAGAGTATTTTACTTTGTTTGATGAATTTGTAGTTTAATCTTATCCTAGACACAATGATGAAGGAAAGAGCCATAAGAGTGTATAAGAGTTGTTGTGAATTGAATTTCAACAAAGAAGTAAAGAGCCTTTTAGATTTGGGTGTGTTGATGTTCTTGACTTTGATTCCTTTTTTTCTAGATGATCTTACATTAGAGGAAGAAGCTGAGAGGAAAATAGGCTGGGGTCTGAAAATTTTCTTTGCTGGGACAGCAACGTATATTGGATACCAGTTTTTCCCTTACTTGGGTATGTCAATCTCTATATTCAAATCAGCTTTTATATTTGTTTATCGTGAAAACATTGTTGCATACATTACTGATTGTCACTTACTTACTGGCTTAGGTGATAACTTGATTCAGCAGTCAGTATCGCTTTTACATGTGAAGGATCCTTTGTTTAAGAGAATGGGAGCTTCTAGGCTTTCCCGTTTCGCCATTGATGGTAAGCCTTAATATTCTCCAAGCTGAAAATACAATCACTACCCATGTACTTGTGTATATCATTTGGTTTTGGTCAATATAGATGAAAGGAGAATGAAGGTAGTAGAGATGGGTGGGGCTAAAGAGCTTCTACAGATGTTGGGGACTGCTAAAGATGACAAGACTAGGAAAGAAGCTCTAAAGGCTCTCGCTGCTCTCTCTAAATCAGGCAAGTCTTGTTTGAACACATTCTTTTCCGATTCTTCTACTTCTGTACCTCCATATATTTCATTGAGTATAAGGACTTGTCAACTCTTTTAATCTTCTTGGGCATGCTTTATTCCTAGTTCATCTTAATTTTAACTCTCCTTGTGCTGCAGATGAAGCTGCCAACTTCCTAGGATCTAATGGAGCACTCTCTATTGTCAAATCAACTCCAGATTCCTTGGAAGATTCAGACATTTCAACGTACAAGTCAAGCATACTCAAGAAGCTGGATGAGAAATATATTGCTGTAGCTTCCAACTGAGGTATCCTCTACAGAAAAGAAGAGGTCAGGAATCATAAGTCTAGGTGAAGAGCTGTATCTTTTTATCTTCCTCTTTTCCAACTTAAAACTCGTCAATTTTTGTTCCAAAAGAAAGGAATAGTCTGATCCAGATCAATCGAGCTGCAATTCTCAATACTGATGAATTTCATTGAGATGATTTTTGTTCATTCTAATAATGGTCTTCAAAAAGTAATTTAAAGAATATAAGTTTTGAAGAGTTGTAACAATTTATATTTCTCTGATTCAAGTAGCAACAAATAGTGCACTTCTTATAGCTATTACCTTACAGTTTTTCGACAAAACTATTTCACAAAGATATCTAAATATAAATGCTAGGGAAAGCTAACAATTTTACAGATTTCTTTGAAGTGATCATGGAGGGGACTGTTTGCAAAACTTTTTTCAACCATTAGTTTGCTGCGAGGCTGTATAAATTTGTCGAGATAGCAATGATGCTAGTGCCAACGGCAAGAACAAGCATTATCGCAGCTACTATCTTCTCTGTTGAGGTCGATACACCATGGACATTCCTGCCATTTCAAAATAAGAAAACGACTGTTTTAAAAATGTTCTAGGAAATTTGAAACATCTCGCAAAGGTAGAGTAAAGGAAACAAAGCTTGTGTACCTTAGAACAATGGCGGCTGGAAATATGAATGCTATGGAGACTGTGGTAGTTGATCCCAAGAACTGAAAGAAGTACCAAATGTCAGGCACCATGATTGCAGACAAGAAACAGCAAATCAGTAGAGCTAGAGTGAGTCCGACGAATCTTTTTGAGTCTTTTGCCAAGGAAGGCTTCATAGGGAACAAGAGCTCATCTAGGTTTGCTCTCAATGAGAAATTCAAGAGTGGAAAGACCAGCATGAGGTGAAGCGCATAGCTGAGTCTGACAATGTCATTGAGAAGAGAACCAATGGAAGAACCAGAGCTCTGGTCAAAGTTCACTAGTATATCTGACATGGTTGCATCTCCAAAGAGAAGATACCCGAACAGTCCAGTGGCGAAGTAGATCACAGCGCACAAGATGACAGAGATCTTAGTTGCTGGGATCACACGTAGTGGATCTTTGAGCTCGAATCCAATTGGATGAACTGCACATTTTTCATGACAAAACAAAACTCAAAAACATGACAAAACAGAGAAACAATACGGATTTGGTGTAAGAGATTGGTTTCTTACCATTGAAATGAAACGTGAAGGCTGTTACAATAATAGGGGCAGCTGTGAAGAGATTCCAGAACGATCCTCCATTGTTCAACTCTGGAAATAGTCTTGGATTCTTCGTTTGCCCTTTCACCAGCGCGGAAATAGCAAGTATTGAGCTTATGACGACAAATAGCACCGCAAGAAGAAACGACACCGCAGAACTAAATGCCAGTCTTTCTACATAACCCATTTACAAAAAAAAAAAAAAACATTAACAATCTCATAGTTTCTGAGTTTCTTAAAATACAAGATCATAGAAACTTACCCACACGTCTGCACAAGACCAATGGTAGCAAGACTAAGCCATAGATGAACAACAAAGCAAAGATTCTCGTGTTCCACCAGTGAGAACCAAACCATTCTTGTAAAACACCAAGATGTTCAGATCCTCCATTTTCATTACCCGAAAGCACATCTCCTGTAAGAGAAAAGAAAACACAGAAATACAAACTTAGCAATCTGTTCTTAGCTCAAATGGTAGCAGAAACCTCCACACAAGATCCAATTTACTTTACCTATAATAATCGAGAATATAATCATACACCCAAAAGTAGCAACCATCGTAGCAATCTGTACAGCGACGGATCCTATTTTCCCAAACGACTCTTTCATGACTCCGGCGTATGTAGTAGATTCTCCGGCGAGAGTAGATTTCATCAGAAATCCAACAGAAATTGTGGAAAGCCAAGCTATGATTACGATGATCAAAAGCGCAGGTAGTACTCCAAGAACCTTAAACGCCGCCGGCATCGACATTATTCCAGCTCCGATTATGCTTGTCGACACGTTGAAAACAACGCCGGAGGTTGATACATGCTTCTCAGATGACGGCTCTTGCTTAGGCAAGAGATGAGTTTTAATCTGAGGAGACATTTTTCTTCCGCCGGGGAAACTTTAAAATTTGCCGGCGGGAAGAAAATTTCTTATTTTTGGTTGTCGTTGTGTCATGAGGAAACGGCTTCATATAGCTACACGGTTATACGGATAAGTGGGAAAGTACAAAATTGTCCTTTGAAGATGTTTCCCATTTGTGAACACCGTTCAGGGTAAAGTTGGGATAATCTTATTTGACCATTGGAAACCTGACAGGCTGGTCAATTTATGTCAGTGATATCAACTAAATCATCTTTCGTCACGTACTTAAAGACATAAACAATACAAAGAAAATCAGAAAATATATTTTGTTTGATTTGTGAAATTACACCTAATTTTGCTTTATTTTTTTTTTAAAAAACACATAAGTCGATTGACAAAAAAACACTGAATTTCACAAAAATATCGAAAAATATAGGGTCCAGTAGATGTCCCACTTGGTCTTCTTTGGGGAGAATGAATCATTCATTTTTATTACAAAGGAGAGTGTACCTAGACGAAAAAGTGGGTCAAAGCGGTTATCATCTCATATTCTCATATATATACATTTTTAAATTGACTATAAGCTACCTAAAATCATTTTTAAGAGGATATGATGAATACCCTACAGTCGTAGGCGGCACCAAATATAGTTCACGTGTTCGAATTAACTTAAAGAGCATACTCTTTGAGACCATTCATCAAGAAAACGAAAATTTATGCAGCGAAGGTAGAATTGAAGACGTGACAATTTCAACAAAATAAGAATCATTAAGCACTTGTAAATTGTAATATTTATTGACTTTCCTTTCCTTTCCTTTCATACGAATCTCTCTCTAACGGATAATATTAACTTAGTAATATCAAATTTGTTTCTAAATGTATGGTCATTCTTAGCCCAAAAACTTTTTATTTATTTTGTCTATAACCATACACTCTGAATCTTGAAACTATACAAAACGGTTTATCTATTTTTCAACTTAACTATCCAGGTCCAATACGCTCTTTTAAGGTTTAGCATATAAGGTTGTCTGTATATTCCCAATTTCATGAACAAAATACGACGTATTCTATCTATATACAAAATCTAAAAAGCTTTAAATTTATCATTGAACTAAAAACGTCACTAACCACAATTATAAAACAAACGAAATGGTAATTCTTACCTTGTTCATAAGTTCATATATAGTTGTAAACTTATGGTAATTCGACAGGGCATTTCCTAGATGGGCTTAATTATGAGCAAATTAAAAAGGCCCAAAATTATCTAAGACTCAAAGCCCATAATCGGCCCAGCAAAATCGGTTGAAAAATCTTTTCCCTTAGCGAAGCCGTGTCTGATATTTCGCTCCCGATCGATTGTCATCTTCTCATAGCAGCAAATATCCATCGAAACAATTTCTCTCGAAGAAGAAAAGAGAAACAATCGAAGAATCAAACGGAATCTGGGGAGGTAAAGAAGCATACCATCGGAGTGAAATTTTTAAAGTCAGAATTTCGGAGATAAAAAAAATGGGAGATCATCTGGTGAGAGCGGAGGAATTTGAGAAGAAAGCTGAGAAGAAGCTAAATGGATGGGGAATATTCGGATCTAAGTATGAGGATGCTGCCGATCTGCTTGAAAAAGCAGCTAATTCATATAAACTTGCCAAATCATGTAATTTTTTTTTTATATTTGTTGTTGCAGCCGACCCTTTTTTTTGTTTGCTTGTGTGCTTGATTCTAATTTCATCTTTTTGTGATGATGAGGAAGAAAAGGGTAAACTTTGAGATGTTTGATCTTAGATTCAACATTCAGATTGTTCGATGATGGTTTTGGGACTTATAGCAAAGTCATTGATTAGTGACGAGATTAGTGTAGAATTTGCAGGAAGCACTGAGGGGAATAGTACCTAATGGTTTTTTATTTGGTTGAGTTTAATAGGGTTTTGTGTTTTTTTTTTCTGATAATTGTTAAATTCTCGAATCAGTATATTTTGCTTATGTGTTCAATATATGTGATTGTTCAGGGGATCAAGCTGGAAAAGCTTATCTAAAACTTGCTGATTGCCACTTAAAGGTAAATTCTTTGATCACAAACACGATGCTGGAAGAATGTCGTTGATTTATATGATAACATTGCTCTGCATGTGCAGTCTGACAGCAAACATGATGCTGCTAATTCCTATGCCGAAGCTGCTAAATGCTACAAGAAAGTTGACACAAATGGTATGACTATGCCACTGGAAATTTTGCTTGTATCATATTCTCTTTTGTAATTGACATGTCAGTAATACTAGTGTGTGTTTGTCCACTCTTGTGTGTTTTCCTCTGGCTATGTGTGTGTGTTGCGTGTCCTAATATAACCTTGATCTAATATGCAGAGGCTGCATCTTGCCTAGAGCGAGCAGTGAATATATTTTGCGAGATAGGAAGGCTCAACATGGCTGCAAGATATTACAAGGTACCATGCGTCTCTTTTGAGCAATGTATTAGTTATTACTCTTTTAGTATGACTACTGAGAAAATAGCTTTATTGAGGCACTCTTTTTAGTACTTCCTCTGTTGCTCCTGTTTAATATATGCATCCATCCAGTCGGATATGTGTGGGGTTTTTGACACTATAGTAAGATAGGTGCTGATTTCTGTTTTTTTTTTTTTTGGGTACAAATAGGTACATTAATTTAATGGTTTTGTACCTTTGACAGGAAATTGCTGAGTATTATGAAGCTGATCAGAAGTTCGAGCAGGCTATTGCTTACTTTGAAAAGGCAGCTGAGTTCTTTCAAAATGAAGAAGTGACTACTTCTGCAAACCAATGTAATCTAAAGGTGGCACAGTACGCTGCCCAATTGGAGCAGTAAGATGTTCTGCACCTTAACATTTTTTTGCTTTCTCGTCCTTTGGTATTGAAGTGCTTACTGTAGTCAGTTGAAACCCTGTTAAAATTTTATGGCCAATCCACAAACTCTGTGTTGTTTGAAATCGTGGTGTTCTCTATGCACGAGTAGCAATGATAGCTTTTTTTATTTTACTTTGGGACAGATTGATTGATAATGGCCTTGTTGTATCTTTTATAGGTATGATAAGGCAATCAAGATTTATGAAGAAATAGCACGCCATTCACTCAACAATAACTTGCTTAAGTATGGAGTTAAGGGCCATCTTCTCACTGCTGGCATGTGTCACCTATGCAAAGCCGATGTTGTTTCCATCACTAATGCACTGGAGAAATATCAGGTTATTCTTTTCCACAGAAGATATCGTGACATCAGCATTCTGGTGTGGTAGTAACTATGACATGTTTCTAACTTCTACATCTTGCAGGATCTGGATCCGACTTTTTCAGGAACAAGGGAATGCAAGTTCTTAGCGGTAAAGCTTGAACTGTGGTTTCTTAGAAATTATACAGTAGCTTACATAAAGTATATGAAAATATTCAATCGTTTAATTCCCATGAACAGGACCTTGCTACTGCTATTGATGAAGAAGACATCGCAAAGTTCACAGACGTTGTCAAGGAATTTGATAGCATGACTCCACTGGTACGGGCCACATACATATTTGAATATGTTCTCTTTTTAACTTTGTATGGTCTTGATCATGAAATTGATTATGTTGCAGGATTCATGGAAGACAACTATGTTATTGAGGGTGAAGGAGAAGCTAAAGGCCAAGGAGCTTGAGGAGGATGACCTTACCTAAACATCTTTGTCCAGAGCTTTGCTTATTAACTATTCCCGGTTTGTATTATCAAATATCTTCGGTACTCCATCTCCGATTCTTCTTTGATTTTATTGTGTCTGGTTTTGAATTTTAAAGTTTCTTAAGAGGTTTGTGTTATCAAACAACGTTTCTACATTTGTTCTATGAGTCTCATTACTTCATTTAAACTTCTCAAGTCTTTGGAGATTTGCTTCGTCGTTCAAAGATTTGATGATACGAGAGGTTTAGGTCTGGATTATCTGTTTGCCTTCACGTCCATATCTAGTACAAGTGTTTTGAACGACAATTTGCAGTGTTTTAGTTAAAATTGATGGGCAAACTTGAATTGAAATGTCAAAAAATATAAAACGTCCGTGGTTTAATTAGCTCTTCTAAATTATATACGTGCATTCTCAGATATCACAGATGTTTCTAACTAATTTAAGTTCTGGTCTCAAAAAAAAAAAAAAAAAAAAAATGGAAACAATTGGACTGCCAAGAACGCACATTACATGGAAAAAGTTGGTAAATACAAATCGTGAGAAATGAACACATGCACACAGATATATAAATTGTGAAAAGAACCAATAGGAAGAAGAAATTCTAACGCCAATTCTCATTGTCATCGATCATAACAAGCAAAGCAATGATAAACGCATAATCAACCTCTGGATTTACTCTCACCCTAAAATTATATTTCCCTTTGCAGAAGCTTCCCCATGTAAACTTATGAGTTACCTGCAATATAAAGATTTCAACTCTTCCCCAATGTGTAAAAAAAAAATTACCAAAATTATAAAGAAATGGGGTTTCAACTTTTACCCCTACCCCGGCGATGAGAGCATCCGCTTTGAAAACTTTGAATGAGATATTAGAGTATCCTCCTGAAGCATGAAAATCACAAGTGGTGCTGTTCTTGACATTGTTGTTTTCAGGCAAGAAAACATCCACAGCTGTTTTCAATGACATGGCTTGAGATTGTTGTACCGTGAAGAGCAAGTCTTCTCTTTCTTTGCTTTCTCCTCCATGCACTTCCCACTTGTTCTTCAACGCAAGTCCCTAAGATACGCAGACACAGCTTCAAGAAAGAGTCTTTTGTTTTATTGAAAGATTAGGAAATGTTTTGTAACCTTTTGGCGCATTGAGAGGATTGTGAAACCAGCTGGATCACGCATAATTCTTTTACGGTTAAATCCCCAAGCTTGTCCATCAATTTGTAGGATCAGATTCCCACTTGGATCAAACACTTCGTAATGATCTTTGGAGAAATTTTGAACTTTTCTCTTCACCACTAGGTCCATTGGGTATGGATTGCAGAATTGATCACTCACCACGCTTATCGCCGGATCTCCTACTTGCCATTCTGTTTTTTTATTCTTCGGCATTGATTTTTTTTTTTCTTCTTCTCTCTTTTAAAATAATCTCCAGAAGAATGCAAAAGATTATGAAAGGCTCTTGCCTTAGAGCCCTTGATAATCTATGAAGAATTATCAAAACACCTTTTCACATTTTTTTAGAAACATATACCATCAACTAAACACACAATTTTGCAATTGCAGGATTAGTTGTTACTTTCTTTGGTTATAAATTATACTTTTATTCTCAACCCCAAATTGTTAAACACCCAAATATAAGCTATATATGTTCATATTTAGAAACAAAACAACTACGCAAACTTCTGTTTCCAAGTCCAAAGGAAGATTCTCCATTGCCAATAAAACATCTATACATTAAAAACATTTTACAAAGAGCTTTACAGTTACATCAACAAATAACAAGTTCTACAGTCCGAAATAATCACAATCGAATATATTTTTCTTTGTTGTTATATTGAACTAGACATAGAAAGGTCTCCACGTTTATTCTTCATCCACTCCCATGATTTCTCTGGATTTGAAGATGCCCACAAGCCAATACGTTTCTGCATAGCCTCATTTTACCATTGAACTTAAACACCAACAGATTCATTAGACATCAGAAAGACTAATCCAAGAAACTAAAGAGACTTTTAAATGAAATGCACAAAGGTTTACAAAATATTGCCTTTGCGAGCTCTGTGCGCTTATCGTAGGCTACATAATGCCAAGCAAGACCTTTCTTTAGCATTACCTCCTGTTGCAGTATATATCTCCTACTCATCTTCCCTAACGATCCTCTGTATAAACTAACACCTTTCATTATTTTCCCTTCAACCATTTTAGTAGCTCATCGTGCGCCTCCTTTCCAAACGACAATTCTTGATTTTATTATTTATACATTTATAATTCTTAAATATATTAAATTTAAGTCAATAATAAGTATCAAACAATGTACACATATTTTTATTATATATATATATATAATTAATTAAGAGATAGTGATGACTTTCTTTCATCTGCTATATCTAAAATTGTATAAATTAAAAAATCTCAAAACTCTACACAAATCCATTTAACAGTATATATTGAAAAAAAATTATCAATTCATTCACCAATAACCCCTAAAATATTTTGCAAAGCAAATCCTTACAAGCGTCAAACAAAGTATTAATTGACCAAGTAAATAAGAATCGGTTATTTTCGTACCAATTAATCTCGAAATACCAAACCGACATTACCTTGGTTTATGATGAAAACCGTTCGGTTAATGATGGGCAGAGCCCTAATTTGTCCACATAAAATCTCCTTATTTATCTTCGTCTTTGTTCAATGCGGCTTCTGTTTCGTCCTCTCCAGTAGGATACGTTATTCTCCATTTGCAGATCTCCAATCATCTTCTTCTCCATCGTTTCAATTGACGTAAGTTCAAATCTGAAATTTTCGCCAGGTGTTTTACCATGAAATTATATGTTTTAGAATGGATTGCTTTGATTTCGTACCTCTTCATCTGTCTGGTTAGGGTTCTCTCAATCAATTTCACTCTACAGCTTGTTTACTTTTTTTTGTTTTTTGTTTGGGGATGTATCAGGTTATTGTTCTTCGGCTAAGCAAGAATGACTTCTCGTTTTTTCGCTCAGGTTTGCTTCCTTATGCCTTTGTTTACTTATCAATTCCATGTTTCACAATGCTTGCTTCATTTTTCTGAATGAAATTAATGCTATGTTCATAGGCTGGAAGTGATAGTGAAGATGAAAGTGATTATGAAGGAGAAGAGATCCAGGAAGTTCAGAATAACGACGTCAATAACCGTTACCTTCAAGATGGTAGCGATCTTGAAGATGAAAATGATACTAAACGTGTTGTTAAGCCAGCTAAAGATAAACGTTTTGAGGAGATGAGCAGCACTGTTGAGACTATGAAGAATGCTATGAAGATCAATGATTGGGTCAACTTGCAAGAAAACTTTGATAAAGTGAACAAACAGCTTGAGAAAGTTATGAGGATTACTGAGGCTGTCAAGGCACCCACCTTGTATATCAAAACCCTTGTGATGTTGGAGGATTTCTTGAATGAAGCTCTTGCTAATAAGGAAGCAAAGAAGAAGATGAGCACTAGTAACTCCAAGGCGTTGAACTCAATGAAACAGAAATTGAAGAAGAACAACAAGCTCTACGAAGAGGATATCAACAAATATAGAGAGTCTCCTGAAGTTGAGGATGACAAGGAACCGGAAGAGGACGATGAAGAAGATGAGGACGAGGAGGATGAGTTTATGGATGATGTTATCGTAGATGTTGGGTCTGAAGATATAGAGGAACCTGTTGATAATCCCTCTTGGGAGAAGATGCTGAGCAAGAAAGATAAGCTTATGGAGAAGCTTTTTAATAAAGATCCCAAAGAGATCACTTGGGATTGGGTCAACAAGAAGTTCAAAGAAATTGTGGCTGCTCGTGGGAGGAAGGGAACTGCTCGATTTGAGCTAGTTGATCAGCTTACGCACTTGACAAAGATTGCCAAGACTCCTGCGCAGAAGCTTGAAATCTTGTTTAGCGTCATCTCGGCACAGTTCGATGTTAATCCAGGTCTCAGTGGACACATGCCTATCAGTGTCTGGAAGAAATGTTTGCTTAACATGCTCACCATACTGGACATTCTTGTCAAGTACAACAACATTGTTGTGGATGACACGATTGAACCTGATGAGAATGAAACTTCAAAGCCTGCAGATTATGATGGAACAATCCGGGTCTGGGGAAATTTGGTTGCATTCTTAGAGAGGATTGACACTGAGTTTTTCAAGAGCTTGCAGTGCATTGATCCTCACACCCGTGAGTACGTTGAGAGACTGAGGGATGAGCCTATGCTCTTGGCCCTTGCTCAGAATATCCAGGACTACTTGGAGCGGATGGGTGATTTCAAAGCTGCTCCAAAGGTAGCCTTAAGACGAGTTGAGTCCATCTATTACAAGCCCCAGGAAGTTTATGATGCTATGAGGAAATTGGCTGAGTTGGTGGAAGAAGATGAAGAAACTGAGGAGGCCGAAGAGGAAAGTGTACCTCTTGCTTCATTCATTGTTGTTCCAGAGGTTGTTCCCCGTAAGCCTACCTTCCCAGAGAGCAGCCGAGCGATGATGGATATTCTTGTGTCCCTAATCTACAGAAATGGAGATGAACGGACCAAAGCCCGTGCAATGTTATGTGATATAAATCACCATGCTTTAATCGACAATTTTGTGACTGCTAGAGATTTGTTGCTGATGAGTCATCTGCAAGATAACATTCAGCACATGGACATCTCAACACAGATTCTCTTTAACAGGACCATGGCGCAGCTTGGTCTTTGCGCCTTCCGTGTTGGAATGATCACCGAGTCCCATAGCTGCCTCTCTGAGCTGTACTCTGGTCAAAGAGTGAGAGAGTTGCTTGCCCAAGGTGTCTCGCAGAGCCGATACCATGAGAAGACCCCAGAGCAGGTAATTATTTATTTTCTGTTTTAAAATATTCGAATACAAATACAATGTGAAAAAGGAATCGTTACTTGGAGGTTCTGCATGTTTTTTCCTTTTCACACCATATATTTTCTCTATTTCAACATGGATGCTTGTGATCATATTGTTTCATTTAGTGTATTTATATTTGATCAATTTTTTTTTGGCCTTTACCAGGAAAGGATGGAGAGGAGGAGACAAATGCCTTACCACATGCATATAAACCTTGAGCTCTTGGAGGCTGTTCATCTCATCTGTGCCATGCTACTTGAAGTCCCAAACATGGCAGCAAACTCGCATGATGCCAAACGCAGAGTGATTAGCAAGAATTTCCGTCGTCTGCTCGAGATCAGTGAGAGACAAGCCTTCACTGCGCCGCCTGAGAATGTCCGGGACCACGTCATGGCAGCCACCAGAGCTCTGACCAAAGGAGATTTCCAAAAGGCGTTTGAAGTTTTGAAATCTCTTGATGTCTGGAGACTGCTCAAGAACCGTGACAGCATCCTCGAGATGGTGAAAGCTAGGATCAAAGAAGAGGCTCTAAGGACTTACCTATTCACATACTCGAGTTCCTACGAGTCCTTAAGTCTTGATCAGCTGGCCAAAATGTTTGACATCTCTGAGCAACAGGTCCATAGCATTGTTAGCAAGATGATGATCAACGAGGAGCTTCATGCAAGCTGGGATCAGCCAAGTCAATGCATTGTCTTCCATGAAGTGCAACACAGCAGATTACAATCATTGGCTTTTCAGTTAACTGAGAAACTCTCGATTTTGGCAGAAAGCAATGAAAGGGCAATGGAATCTAGAACAGGTGGAGGTGGTGTGGATCTGAGTTCAAGGAGAAGGGACAACAATCAGGACTATGCAGGAGCTGCATCTGGCGGTGGTGGATATTGGCAAGACAAGATGAATTATGGACAAGGAAGACAAGGTCAAGGGAACAGATCTGGGTATGGTGGAGGAAGATCATCTGGACAAAATGGTCAGTGGTCGGGCCAGAACAGAGGAGGAGGGTATGTAGGAAGAGCTGGTTCAGGGAACAGAGGTATGCAAATGGATGGCTCAAGCCGTATGGTAAGTCTGAACCGAGGTGTTCGTGCATAAAGAGGATTATGGTGAAATCTGCAGGCAGTGTTGACCTTAGGCTCTACTTAAAGACCTTTTGTTATTTTTTTTTTTTTAATTTCATTTTGTTATCGAATGGTTTTTTCTAAGAGATGTTCATCACTGGCTCTCGCTTTGTGATTGCTTTTTTCCATTTTGATACCTGGAGCTGTTGGAAAATACTTTTAAGAATGCTTTTGGGTAGTCTAATAAGTTTGTTTGCGTCACTTCCTATGGAAAGAAGCTTGTTTCTTCTCATTAAACATATGCTTGCAGTTCTAGATATTAGATCATCTCTGTTGTGATCTACTTCCACATGTCACAATGGGTTAAAGAGCTAACACCATTGAAAACTGTCCTCCACCAAAGAATCCTATGAGTGATAGGCTCTCCTGCTGCACTTTAAAGAATGGTGTTTCAGGTAATAACAGATGTTGACATTGTCTTTGCACTATGCCGAAAGAATGAGCAGGAACTGAATTGCAGGTTTTATCAGAGGTTAACATTCTCCTAGCAAATAAATCTTTAGTATAGAGAAAGAATGAAAGATAAACAATTGATGTGACCATAGGCACTCATGGTAAATCAGCATCACTTACTCGAGTTTGGGAAAAATGAATCTATATTGAAACCATCACTATCTCCAAGAAGCACAATACAAAAACATACAACTTAAAAATTGTTAAATTACTAAAGCTCACCAGTATCAATGATTATTGAGCTTGTCGATATTTTCCTCTTCAGTAGTAGTATCACATTCCACCGTAGTTTCTTCCAAAGCCTCTGGAATTTCCTTTAATGCTGGGATGCTTTTCTGAGTTTGCAGACCAGTAGCGCGTGCGAGATCAATCCATTGCTGCAACAGTTTTTTATGTAAAGTTGGACACCATGAGTAAAGGAGAAGAGAAAAATATGAAGTCCAAGAAGAAAACAAGATACAGGTGTAACTCTGACCTGCGTTCCGAAATATGAGTTAAGTGTTCTGACAACAAATGAAAGCGTATTTACAAGTAGAGGTTGAGAAGAAAGCTCATCAGAAAGGCGATGTTCTATTAATCCAGCAATTATCTGCATTTAAAGACACTTTGAAATTAGATGGATGGTGTTCTTCATCATTGCTCTTCCTTTAGCTAAGACAGAGAAGTAACATACATACATACACCATCACTGTCGAGCAGCATGGATCATCATACCTGGTAACGAAGATTTGCAGATGTTCCCAGAAAACCTCCATAAACTATTGCTGTCTTCAGAAGAGGAGACCTCTTAGGCTTCTGAGCAACAACCAACTCAGGTTTAATGAACTTTCGTACTACATTCAATGAATTTGAAGCTCCCACAGCTGCGAAACTGGAGACGACTCCAACACCAGCAAGCTTCAAACCACCAACAATAACTGAAGCAATTCTAAGATTAAGATTCCACTCTCTTCCAGCAAGACTTTTTTGAAATGCGTTATCAGGTATGGATCCTAGGAGGCCTCTGAGGGCATCTATGCTGTCTGGCCCAGTGGTCTCATCAGCATATGATAGAAAAGACAAAGTTGGTGCCGGAAGCCAAACTGTGAAAAAATCAACCACTGATCCTCTCACTGTATCAGTTATAACATAGTCGAGTTCTTCAAAGAAATTCTCTTTCCGTTTCTCATATTGTGCTATGAGTGTGGTTGTTATTGATATAGCCTCTTCGATAGCTAACCTATTCAGGAATTTTGGATCTGCCAACAACCTTTCTCGGAAACCCTGTACACAAATTCACAGAATCATCATAATAATTCCACTAACTGTTCAAGATATCAACTCTGGGACATAAATACAGGACATGTAATGTACAAAGGACTAGTATGCAAGCTCTGCTATATTAATATAGAGCAAAAAGCATATATATCCATGCAAAAATCTTCCAAAAAAAATCATGCAGAATGGATTTACCTGGAACCGCTGAGTAAGCTCAGAAATAAGAGGATACTGCTCCAAATCAAAGAGGTTCTGCAGAACCTCAGGTGAAACGAGACCACGGTCTAATCCATTTTGAATATCCTGGAAAGCATGGAATAGAGAGTTTCAAATACAAGTCGCAAGTCGTCAATATCATGAAAGAAAATATAAGAAATATTACCTGTGGAAGGGCATCTCGCCTCCTGCCAGCTGCATTCATTACTCGAGCTATCTCTGCTCGGTCAAAGCAGTTTCTACTGCAGGGTCTGGCTGCAGAATACCACAAGAAATCAGCAACTGGAGTTTCACCCTCTCTTCGCAAGTACTGTCTTTCAGGATCAAGTAATACAACAACTTGGGTTTTCTTTGGAAACTTCCTTGAGATCCTTGCTGGCAAACCTGTTCCTCTTGAACCATACTCAACATGACTTGCCCCAGTCACCACTACCAGTAAACCAGTCCCACCTCCATCTGCCACTGCTTGCAAAATAACTTGTGACATTGTATGGTCTTCGACAACTCTTGCTTGTGCTGACAAATAAGAGCTTGGTCCAAAGGGTACAATCTGTGTGGGGAGACTCATATCGAATGTAGATCTACGGGAGAATGAAGAAAATCCAGAGATAAACCCAGAACCAGCAGGGGGAGTAAATAATTTACGCTCAGACTTTGAAAGACCACGGATACCCTCTGCTTGAACAGTTCTTAAAACCTAGATCAAATTAAGCAGATTGCTGTCAGCTCTCATGAGAGTCAAAAACAAAAGAATAAGCTAATTCTCTTTACAGCTTGAACATGTGAATACTAAATTGAAATGATCAAAACCAAAAACACGCCACTTGCACTATCAACATGTAAATATCTAATAGTCTTACAAACTTCAATCAGACAAAAATCCAACAGTTATAGAAAAGTACCATCAAAAACCACTCTAGAACCAAATGAAACAAATAAAATAAGGCAGCACAATCATAAAGTTTAGAAAACAAACAAAGATCATCCAAACCAAACTAAACTAAACCAAAACATTTAACTACATCCCATTACTTACCTTGAGAGGAGTGCCGCAAGCAATAAGTCGAACAGAGTTATCGCGACAGTAACTTAAAAGAGGTTCATATTCTTGCCAGCGTTGAGCCGGCCAATCTATCACATAAGACTTCAATGTCTCTCCATCTATCCTGCCACCAAAATTACCAAGAAAAGTTGTCTTTTTTCAGTAACGATCAAGAATTACGCTGCAATCTCCAAATTGTGTATAATAGTTGAGTACAAAAGAAAAAGACAAACGAAGCTAGAAAATCATGCAAACTCAGAATAGAGAGGATACACCTCTTATCCATGTATTGAGTAAGCTGATCTTGCAAATCAAGAGGAAATGCTTCCAGTGCCACAGAGATTCTACGCTCACTCTCAATGCATCTATTCTTCAAGTTTCTTACTATTTCGAGTTCAAGCTCCTTATCGTCTTTAGTAGGAACCTGCTCCGCCTCGCCAAGGTACACAACCCTTGCATTCATAAGCTTCTCCCACACTTTCTTCTTGTCCTTCCCCATAGCCATAGGCTCACCGATCGCCGTCGCGTCATAAATTCTCGAGGTTATTGTTTCTTCCTTACTCACAGATGTAGCTGGAGGCGGTAGAGCAGTGGTGGTTTCAGGAGGAGCTGCAGGCGAAGAAGTCACTGTAATGGCAGAGCTCTCCTCTGAAGCTGAAGAGAGAGACGGTTTGAGAAATACGGAAGCAGCGGCGGCGAGGAGTGGCGGTGTGAGGAGAATACTGCGGCGAGAGATGGCTGTTCGGGATTGAACATCGGAATCGGAAAGAGCAACGACGGATAGAGAATTGTTCTTCCTATTGAGGTTGATCGGAAGATGAAGGCCATGTAAACGGCGGCGGAGAGGAAGAAAGGAGGAGGAGCAAGGGCAGTATAATAACGGTTGAGAAGCTAAGAGATGATTCGTGGTGAGTTTCATTCTCAGAGACGAGACGAGAAGAGAGCTCCGTTTGTACACGTCAGCTTACTAACATCTAATACAAATCCAACTACGAGACGAATTTTGATTTATTTCTTTCTAAACATGTGTCAAATTTTTATTATATGATGATCAGGGAAGATAAGATAGCCCACGTCGTTTAGTATATAATTTATACTATTTTTGCCTGATGCAGAAAATCCATATTTCTTTCGGAGACTTAACAAAGATAAATCCGATAAGAAAAAAAAAATAGCAGTTTAACCATATAAAGTTACGTGACAAATAATGAGATGAACATTAAAATAGACACTCTTTGCAACTAACGGACTACAATCTCAAACAAAACCGAAAATTAATGGTAGTTTCCGGATGAAGATTATTACAGACAGAGGAAACAGAGGCATCAGATATCATGGAACGATGACAAGACCGCAACCAAAGGATCTCCATAACCTACGGAGTCTGTTTGCACATGAAGCATAAGTGTAGATCATTTCTGAAAGTGAAATACACAATGTTTTACCTCCGTCATCTGAAAGAAGCTTAAGGACTTCCCCAGCTACATCCGACTGCTCCACAAATATAGCAACATCGATTAGTCATCGAATTCTAATAGGTTCAAAGAAGAGATGGATTGATTAGTTTGAGCTATTACCGTCACTGGAAGCTCTGTTCCCAACTGATGTACATACCCAATAACTTGGCCTTCCTTTATTGCATCACCCTGCGGAAATTTTATGGATACAAGCTTTATCTTACATATTTTGGGGAGAGATGAAATTAATTAAGAGCTGTTTACCTCTTTACAGCTAGGAGATTGTTTCTTTCCTTTTACAGTTCTGCTCCTCTGAAACTCGCCTACCTTTTGACAAGAGAAGAAGAAACAAGAATAAATCAAACAAGACGAATGAAGAGAAAGGGAGGATGTGAACGAAATCAGTTAATTAAGGAGATGGATCTCATACTGAGGGAGATTTGACTAGGACATAATTGTTAGATCCAGATGCCTCCAACGCAGCCAGCTTTGATGGTTTCCCATATGATGTGTTCATAAATGGAGACTCTTTTTCAGACGAAGCTTTTGCTTTAGATTGGCTAGGAGCAGATGAAACAGATTTATTCATGGGTTCAGAAGGAATAGGAGGCGCTACAGTTGGAGAAATATCCGGAATGGGAATCGGGTTTGTGGCCGCTCCAACCTGCCTTTTTAGGTTCATCTCAAAATCTCCAACCTGTAGTGAAAGAAAGCATCAGAAGATTGTAAGTGTTGAAACCTACACATTGAAGTCTCAGCCTCAACTTGAATAAGCTATATAAGCACCAGACTAGTTAGTAGCATTAAAAAGAATTATAATTCAAAGAAACTTGCCTTAAGTTGCAGCACAGAAACCTCAGTCTCATCACACATTTCGAGAACAAGTGCCTGTAACATGTCAACAATAAACATACATGTCATGTAAAAGTATCTTAGGGAAAGGTCCTTTAACATTCGTGTAGAAATTTAAGAAAAGATTGCCTGAAGTTATAATGCATCCAAAATCTTGATGATATGGAAAATGCTACTTCAAATCAGCACCTACGAAAGATATAAGCTAAAGAACCTAAGAGCTGATCTAACCCAAAGAAAGCAAAGAATACAACCTCCAGTTCCTTCGGGAAAGTAGTCCCTTGAACTGTCTTCTTCCCATTTGACAAACTAGCATCAGGTGAATCTGCAAAATCAAGATAATTAAAAAAAAAAAAACAGCAATATCAATATGATGAAGAATTATGGAAAGATAAAACAAACCTTCACTTTTAGTAGTTGTGGAAGTTTTAGAGGCATTCGCACGTAACACAAGCGTGTAGTTAGTGTTCCGGCTGAATCTCCACCGTGGCACACAAGGATTATTACCAGAGGCAGACCAGTTTCCAGAAAGCGACTGAACCTCACTCTGTGAATTAATGGCAGACCCTAAAGTGTCTGTAAAATGAAGCGAAACAAATTCACGCTTAAGACTGATAAATGTGTATCTCTGATACAAATTAGACATTACATCGAAACCTAATTAAGTCACAAAGAAGATATGATCTATCAAAATATGAAAATCTAAGAGAGTAAGACTGGAAAATCTCACGATGGAGAGATCCGAGAGCTGCAGAAGACGCCATTGGAAGAAGAAAGCGTGAGGTAGTGATTGAACAGAATGGGTTCGTTAAGCTTAAGATCGGTTGAAGAAGATGACGGTTGGCCAAATTTTTATTTTTATTTATGAGGTCTTCTTTGGTAACTCCGTTCACCCCAGCTACCTTACTATTATTGCTAACATGCGCCTGGATACAATTATGCCTACTTACATTTTTTACATGCTTACATTGTTTTTAATCATTGAATCTCTATTGCATTTTCAAGTGTTTATATTTTTTCTGTGCTATGGATTCAACAAACAGATATCACCTTGAGTAGCGAATGGATTCAAATTGTTAAGATCTCTGTAAGATATAACATTCTTTCACACAAGACTTGTCTCATTCATTACTGATTCCTGACAATTTAAGATACGAAAAACAAATTTCAAAGGTGTTTTGATTCTTCTCTCTTCCCTAAAATTGTATTCTACTCTTCTTGCTTCAAGCATGCTTCAGGTAGTCTAAAGCTTAGGCAAAACATAGCCTGCATTGTACAAAAAAATCCAGCTAAGGAAATACAGATGATATGTTTTGATATTCTATAGAAATTCAATCAGGAAAAGAAAAAAAAACAGAAATACAAGTGGGATCTTACCTTGTTTGGAGCAACATCTCTAACCTTGTGGAAGACTGGATCTTCTATATGGAACTTCAATGCAGTTTCAGCTTCCTTCAAAATGTCACAGAGGCCGTATTTCAGATTTCAAAACATGCCGAAAGATACAAAGACACGAGAGTGAAGAAACCAAAATTAGAAGGGGAAAACAGGATGATTGATTCTTACTGCAATTATAAACTCTCTGGTTTCGCTTGCACGAATGAAACAATAGAAATGGATTAAAGGAAGAGCTCCTTTCCAATACTTCCTGTGAATAACATTACTGAAAGAATCTGCAAAAACAATTACAGAGCCAAATAAATTCCGAGTTCTTTTATGACTCTTAAAAAAAGTCGGAGAACAAAAAATATCAAATTAATACTCAAACAAGCCTTGATTTATGATGCATCTCCTATTTATAATCATTCTAGTCCTAATTAACTAGCTGATAAGGAATGTAGTTTATGAACTCTATTCTCATATAACATAAAAAGCATCACAAGACTTGAAAGTCCTAATTAACTAGCTGCAGTTTCTACATAAATAAATGCCTTGAAAGTAGACACAAGACTATAGTCCCAATTTTTGGGGAAAAGGTTACAGAAACATTAGTAGCATACCGAGAAATTGCAATGCAGAAGCTGGAAGGTTCATAATAACATGGTCAATATGTTCCCACGGCTTTGCGATTGGAAGCAACGTTTGTCTCAATCTCTTCTTTGCTTTTCCTTCTATAATCTTGCAGTCTTTTCCCACCCCATTTTCTGCATTCAGTAAACATCTTGGTGAAGACCCTATATAAGTATTAACTGTTAGAGTGTTATGGATAAATCTTCTGAGACATTTCTTACCTGTCTCTAAAACACCAGATGGCTTCTTAATTGCACTATGAGGCTCAGTTATACTTGCATCGGATTTATGCATTTCCTCTCTGGTAATTTCCTTTTTATCTTCTACATTAGTCTCAGCTATGGTTAAGCCGAGATCAAACAGAAACCCATTGTTAAAGTTATTATTTTCTCCAGCTAAAACCAAACATGCCAACTATAATGCAGAAAACTTAGTTTCAATCACAAGAACTACCTCCTCGATCCACGACTGCTTCCCTTTTGTCATCAGCTGCTGATCGCAAACTATCCTCACAAGTTGGCACCGCCATCAGCTGAGAAATAAATTTCCGAGCATCCATATTGTGCACACAAATCAAATCCTCAACCTTATTGAATTTGGCATTGATCTTCAAGTACCGAACACTATCTGGATTTAAATCATTTGCATAAACGAAGCATCCTTTTTGCGCAGCTGGAATAGCAAAAGGCCCAATACCAGCAAACATATCACACACGGTTTCTCCAGGTTTAAACAAAGATGAAAGCCGCATATGCTCATGCTCCAGTCTTGAATTCCAATAAACCAAACCAAAGTCCAGCTTAAATCTAGCACCATATTGCTTTACTTCTGTTTCCATCCCATTTTCTCCAGCTAACACTTCAAACTTTGGCACTCTAAACTCATTAGTGATCGTCCCAACTTTATTAACAATTGTCTTGATCCTCGGATAATTTTTCTAGGAATATAAAAGACCCAGTAGAATATCAGATGTCTTTGCACGAGATGTAACTGTAAAAAAAATGCTATCATCAAAAGAACATAATAACTTACATCGTAGATAACCTTTGCTATAACATCTTTGAACGGAAGGAGCTCATCATGGAGATTTAAGTGGGCAATATGGCCTGCACATAATAAGCAAAGAGATGTTGGTTCTCATGAGAGAGGCAACCTTCATTATGCTATAAAACTTAGAAGGGACATTTACCCATTAATCTCTAGATTGGCAAATAACAAATGCACAAAAAAAAAAAATACTAGCTCATCCAAACAGACTCTTTAAAGCTAGGTTGTTTCAAAGATGAATACTTAACTATCGTTTCAAAACTAGGTCACGAAGTAAACAGAAATTGAATACTTAACTATCGTTTCAAAAGATGAAGGTATATCCACTCCATCTGGCAGAATCTGCTTCAATATGTGATCTGCGAGAAACGATGTCAGAAGGTTTTATATCACCTAAACAAGAAGTAAGATCATTTACCAATAGCCTATGAGTGGATTCCCTCAAATCGTTAGAAAAAGTTGGAATTTGTTGTCTTACCTGCACTCCAATAGGAATATCCAACAGTAACAGAATGAGGAACTACTTCAAATTCACTTAGTTTCTTAAGCTGCTTTAGCTTTTCATCCGGTATCTCCGACAAATCTGTCCTATAACAAAGAAAAGCTTGATTAATACGAACATATTCCCGCCATTTTCAACCATATCCTAAACGCATTCCCATAAAAAGAATAAACTCGTACCAGCATTTTTAACGCTTTCAGACAATATCACCAAACGAGTCTTCTCGCAAGCAGGATCTTCAGTAATTGGCTTAATTCTTGGCATGTTGAGCATGTACCTACAAATTATCAAACCACGCAAAACAATAAGAACATAAACCACATTATAAACCAATTCATTTCCCATTAGCTCCTACAAGTTCCGAATTAAGCTAATCCAGATATGTGAAAACTAATAACTGCAAGATTTTTTTTTTTAAAAATTATTAATATCAGATGATCCTTAAAATTCGAAATAAAACGTACCCATTGAGTATGCGAGTTGCGCTTTTACAGAGTTCACGAGGAATTCTAAGAGCCCATAGCTTTAGATTGACATCAAACTTGCTTTCATCAATCATACTGCTAACGACGTTGTTTAACTGAGCTCTCAAGTATCATCAAGAAGGAGAAGAAGCAGCTGCTGCGTGAAGAAACAACAATGGAGAAACCGGCGGGTCTTTTAGGGTTTAATTAAAAAATAAATAAAATAGATTCAGGAAAAAAAAAAAAAAAAGAGGAGTCGAACACGTGACTTAAGGTTTTGGGCCGGCTTAACCTTATTATGGATTATTCTCAGGCCCTAAACATATCTACACGGAGCTCTGATCAGCAACAGCAAATCTTATTTTTGCCGATCGCTCTAAAGGATCGAAATCTCACCGCCAAATCAGCTGCACCTAACCTCACGCGCCGCCGATATGGCAACTCCACCGACGTTACCTCTAACTAATCAGCAAGCTGCTCAATCTCAGCCTCCAATCAACACTCCTGCCTTCCGTACTTTCTTCTCACGCCTCTCTACCTCGATCCGTGATGGTTTGTCACAGCGCCGTCCATGGACGGAACTCGTCGATCGGAGCTCCATGGCGCGACCTGAATCTCTAACCGATGCCTTATCCCGGATCAGGAAAAATCTCGCCTACTTCAAGGTTAACTACGTGGCCATCGTATCCCTCGTGCTCGCCTTTTCGCTTTTCTCTCATCCTCTCTCCCTCCTTGTCCTCATCGGTCTTCTAGGCGGGTGGATGTTCCTATACCTCTTCCGGCCATCAGATCAGCCTCTCGTCATCTTCGGTCGCACTTTCTCTGATTGGGAGACGTTGATTGCTCTTGTCTTGTCTACGATCGTCGTCGTGTTTATGACGAGCGTCGGATCTCTCTTAACCTCTGCGTTGATGATTGGTGTTGCGATTGTTTGCTTGCACGGTGCGTTTGTGGTTCCTGATGATCTGTTCATGGATGAGCAAGAGCCTGCAAATGCTGGATTACTCTCCTTCCTTGGAGGTTCTGCTGCTTCCGCCGTCGCAGGGAGAGTTTAAGAGCTGAATTCTTAGATTCAGATCTCATCACCAAAGCTGGAGGAGTTGAGATGAGTATTCATGCCTTTTGTTATGGTAACTCCGTACTGATTTTAGGAGTTTTGGTGTTTATTATATTGAATGTAGATTCGTTACGAAGCTTTACAGATTTAGAAGTACGAATTATTCTTTTTGGAATACTGCTTCTTGTGTTGTTTGTGTTTTCTTGTAGAAAACTCGAAGTTGATCTTTCTCAATCCTTCTCTTATTGTGTGATTCACTGTCACAATTTGGTTTGATCTCTAAAATGAATAAGAATATTGCTGTAAATTGGGGTGATCATGGTGAGTTCTATTTGCTTTCAGGATCCTTTAGCAGATTGATGGAAATTAAGGGACATATTAGTTTGATCTGAAATCACTTAGATATTAGAAATTTAGTATGGTGTTCTAGAACTACTTAGGTGATATGCTTGATCTTTGATTCATTGTGGCTTGTTAAGGATAGTAGCCATTCACTTAGAGAACAGCTCTTTGAAATAGAGCTGGTAACACTTGTTGTGTCATCAACTTATTTGATATTTGTATGACTTGTTCAATGTCAAAGCACATGGAATTTTATCCATTGATTAATTTAGTGTTCATAGCGATGTAACATTAATCGTCTCATGTATAGTTCCTCCAACTCCAGTTATCTTGTATATTTGCTTACTGGTTTTGTGATTTGAAGTGAGAATCATCCATGTTTTCTGGTTGGAACAGAGATGATTTTGTTGCTTTTTTCTCTGAGGCTTGATCAGATAGCTAAAACTTATTTTCAAGGTTTAGAGCTAGCAATGTGAACTATATGGTGGTCAAGTCGGATCCAAACTATTGACATAGTGTTTCCTGATACTGATAGAGTTAGTAGTGGTTTTTATCTCAAGAACGCAATAGATCAGCAAGATAACCTGCAAACTTGGTGTTTGTCTTTGTTAGGCAGGAACAATAATAGGTGCTAACGTAACTTTCATGGATTTATATCTAGCTATAGAAACGCATTTAGAAGGAAAGGAACTGGAAGCATGTTTTCTTGGTGACTTCATTTGCAAAAATAAGGATGATTAGAGAGAAGTCATGGTGAAGTGTAGTTGTTACCTTGTTGGCCATATAAGAAACAACAACTTACCAGAAGATGACATTTTTGTTTGATGCCCAAAAGTCATGTCAATTTGTCTGCAAACTAGAATCAATCTGTCGATTTGCTCAAAAGCAACCCAAAAAGGTGCAAATCGGATCAGAACTCTATAGCTAAGTTCATGGTGTCACAATTTTGAGTTCAACTCTGGTGTTTTTAGTATACGTGGCTTGAAAGTATTGACAATTAGATGACTGCCTGAAAAAAATATAGCAATTTAGTAGTTAGCAAAATTATTTGTTTTCGGGGCTTGGTAAACAAGTAGTGATTCATTTCGCATGACTTTTCGGTAGTGAGTATAGTTCACTATATGTTTATATTAACCTCACGTCCTCACTTCTTTTGGGGTTCGAGATTAGTATGGTATTTGACAACGTACACTTAGAGAAATTGTTTTAGGAGCAATTTCTGCGAATTTAACGTTGACAACTTGGTATGGTCTTGGCCTTAAAAGTCTCGGATTTAAGAAGATATGAGGGAGAATCCACTTTTTATCTAATTGCTTAATCAACAGCTTCATCAATTTGATAAAGTTTACCCTTCGAAAGTCATCTTGTTTTGGTACCTCCTAGGCTCCTAATCTTTATTCAAGATATATGTTGAGAGACAAATCTTTTTTCTTCTTAAAGACACTCATATCTTATGATATCATTTTACAATTTATGGCAAATCATTTCGACTCTAAGGTAAGATTTGTCTCCAACATTTTATTCTTGCAAACTACAGGAATGATATGTCACTACAGAGAGAATCTTTTGCTTTCAAAAGAAATGGTCAGGTTTGGTTTACATTCAGAAAATGTGTTTGTACTCAAAAAGCATATGCATGAATGTGTTTAAAAATGTGAGTTCCAAAAGCTCCACATCTGACGGGTTAGCTCCAGCGGTACACGTAGACCAATAAGCAAATATCTTAGGTAAAAAACAAAGATAGATCAACGTCAACATTATTAACCTCGTACGGCACAACCCTTCTCTTCTATTTTTCTTAATTAGGTCGTAAAAAGTTTCACTTTCGAGTTTCAAAGTCGTGTGTCTTCTAAATATACTTTATTACTTTCCTATTATGAAGGGTAAATTAGTCATAAAAATTAATGAAATGGCTTTGTTAATTAATTTACCTTGGCACACTTCACACTTGGGCTGCCAGATCTAGGTGATCTGTGGCCGGTCCTACAAATTATAGCCGTTAGGAGAAGAAGTGAAGGAGCGGTTTGTTGTTGTTCGTGTCCATAAGCAGCTCCGGCGCATTAAACGAAGCTGGTCTTCAAAAACATGTATATAATTAAATGATGCTGTCTTCTTTTAATTTTTTACTTTATTCAGAAGAGCAGTACTGTCTGATCTCTTTCTTTAGATTTGGAATGAGTAATTGTGCCTCACATAGTCACAAACAAACAATTAAGAGGTAGGAGCTTTTTCCCGAATAAATAACAAAAAAATGAATATAAAGTAATATATTATTGGTTCAGTTCGAACCATGACAATGCTCATAACAAAATCAAAATAGGTTTTTAATTTTTATTATAAAATTATAACAATTATCAATCTTTATCAGAACCACCATGTTTATATTGTGATTAATGATTTTATCGTTTTTTTAGACTAACAAAATCTACAACCCTAGAAAATTAGTAATTTGAAATTTCCAATGATATATAATTCATCTATTTTTATTTTTTATTAACACGGTTAAACAAAATGACATGAGATAAAGTGACCCAACGAATAAAACAGAGTTTCAAACAATATTTAATTTAAGAAAGGTAATAAATGAAAGTAGCCGTTATAGCTCATTTAGTTTAAGACAAGGCAGAGAGAGCTACTGTTCCCACCCCAACCTCTTATTACCATCACCTGATCTTTGTCTCCTCCCTCTCTCTTTCTCTCACACTAGAAGATAAAAGAACAACACACCAAGATTCCTTCTCTCTCTAAGATGGTCACGTGCTGTGTTCTTTTCCAACAACTCACTTTACAAAACTATTTCAAATCCAAAATCTTCTTTCTCTGTTCCATCTTCTTCAACATTACTATTTACCCTTAATACAAGATTTAAACTTTCTTCTCTCTTTCTTCTTCATCTTCTAATGGAGTTTATCATTACACAATACCAAGCTCTCACTTCTCTTAGTATGATCAACACCACTATTGATCAACCTCTGGCTTCATTTCGAAGCCGATTTCTCCTTCACCTAATTTTATTCCTTCTTTTACTCGTTCCTCATTGCTCCAGCCAAGATTGGGATGGTGTAGTAATCACACAAGCTGATTACCAAGGTCTTCAAGCAGTTAAGCAAGAGCTTATTGACCCAAGAGGCTTTTTGAGAAGCTGGAATGGTTCTGGATTCAGTGCTTGTTCTGGAGGCTGGTCTGGAATCAAATGTGCACAAGGTCAAGTTATTGTCATTCAACTTCCATGGAAGAGTCTTGGAGGTAGAATCTCTGAGAAAATTGGACAGCTTCGAGCTCTACGCAAGCTTAGTCTTCATGACAATGACCTCGGTGGCTCGATTCCAATGTCCTTAGGACTCATTCCTAATCTCAGAGGAGTTCAGCTTTTTAATAACCGTCTCTCTGGCTCTATCCCTGCTTCTCTCGGTGTTTCTCGTTTCCTTCAAACGATTGATCTCAGCAATAACTTGCTCTCTGAGATTATCCCACCGAATCTTGCTGACTCTTCCAAGCTTCTTAGGCTTAATCTCAGCTTCAACTCGCTCTCTGGTCAAATACCATTGAGTCTCTCTCGTTCTTCTTCACTTCAGTTTCTTGCTCTTGACCATAACAACCTCTCTGGTCCTATCTTAGACACTTGGGGTAATAAGTCTTTAACCACTTCTCCTAGTCTCCGTGTCTTGTCTCTTGATCACAATTCTCTTTCTGGTCCATTCCCATCTTCACTCTGCTACTTAACTCAGCTTCTAGACTTTTCCATTAGTCAGAATAGGATCAGTGGAACTCTACCTTCCGAGTTAAGCAAACTCACTAAGCTTAGAACAATGGATATTAGCAGTAACAGTGTCAATGGCCAGATTCCTGCAACTCTAGGGAACATTTCTTCTCTTACACATCTGGATTTGTCTCAAAACAAAATTACAGGAGAGATTCCTGTTTCGATATCTGATCTAACAAACCTTAGCTTCTTCAATGTCTCTTACAACAACTTATCTGGGGCTGTTCCTACTCTCTTGTCCCAAAAGTTCAATGCCTCCTCTTTTGTCGGGAACTTAGAGCTTTGTGGATACAGCGTTTCGACGTTATGTCCAACACTAAACCCACCATCTCCTGAAAAGGGACGAAAATCATCACACAAGAATCTGAGTACCAAAGACATCATCCTCATTGCTTCTGGAGCACTGCTCATAGTTCTGCTTCTCCTTGTATTTGTTCTCCTCTGTTGCTTACTAAGGAGGAAATCCGATGAATCCCAACCTAAGAGAGGAGAGTCTGGACCTGGAGCTGCAGCCGCTAAGACTGAGAAAGAAGGGGAAGCTGAAGCTGGGGGTGAAACCGGAGGGAAGCTGGTACATTTTGATGGACCAATGGCGTTTACTGCAGATGATCTTTTGTGTGCAACAGCAGAGATTTTGGGGAAAAGTACTTATGGAACAGTTTATAAAGCTACGCTTGAAGATGGAAGTCAAGTTGCAGTGAAGAGACTGAGAGAAAAGATCACCAAAAGCCAGAAAGAATTCGAGAATGAGATTAATGTATTGGGAAGGATCCGGCATCCGAATCTCCTGGCACTTAGGGCTTATTACTTAGGCCCCAAAGGAGAGAAGCTTGTCGTCTTTGATTACATGTCTAGAGGAAGTCTTGCCACATTCCTCCATGGTAAGTTTGATACTTTTGCTTTAAAAGCCTCCAAGTTTGATACTTTTGCTTAAAAGAATAATATTTTATAACTCTGTTTTAATATTTGAAATTGCAGCAAGAGGACCAAATGTTCACATCAACTGGCCTACAAGGATGAGCTTAATAAAGGGAATGGCTCGTGGCTTGGTCTACCTTCACACGCACGCAAATATTATCCATGGAAACCTAACATCAAGCAATGTACTTTTGGATGGGAAAAATAACGTGAAGATCTCAGATTACGGACTTTCTAGGCTAATGTCAGCAGCAGCAGGATCAAGCGTGATAGCAACAGCTGGTGCATTAGGTTACAGAGCACCAGAGCTTTCAAAGCTGAAGAAGGCTAACACGAAAACCGATGTGTATAGCCTCGGTGTGATCATATTGGAGCTTTTGACTGGTAAATCTCCAAGTGAGGCCTTGAATGGTGTGGATTTGCCTCAATGGGTAGCTACTGCGGTTAAAGAAGAGTGGACTAATGAGGTATTCGATTTGGAGCTGTTGAATGATGTGAACACAATGGGTGATGAGATATTGAATACACTGAAACTGGCGTTGCATTGTGTTGATCCTACACCATCAACAAGACCTGAAGCTCAACAAGTGATGACACAACTTGAAGAGATTAGACCTGAAGAGACGACAACAATATCTGAACCGTTGATTGGTCTTCCCGGAGCTTCTGCTTCTACAAGTCAATAGAAAGAGTGAAGATTTTTGGTAGTTTGGGAATGTTGCCGACTAGTAGTAGATTTCTTTCTGCAATTCTTTAATTTATTTTTCAGTGTTTTTGTCCATTTTCATCATCATTAGTTTTGTAACTATCATGATTGGGATACCATTTGGCTCAGTAACTATTAGCGTTGAATTAGTGACCGATGATACTCACAGGCGTGCCTCACATTCCCGGCATCACAGTGATGATTCATTGTTAGGAAGATGATGTAAATCGAGCCTTATGTACTACCTATATGCCTGGTTTCTTAACTTGTGTAGCAGAAGCAGAAGCTCTATATTTTGTAATGAGTCATTACTAATGACTAATGAGCAACTCAAAATGTTAAAGTTTACGATTGATTATTCAAATCCAACACAATTCATAAAGGTTATATTTTCATATCAGTCATTATTAATTTTAGAATTTATAGAAAGTGCTTTTTTTGTCAAACAGTCGTCAACACAAAAATTTCTACAGCAGTATATCTAATATCTATACACAATTATGGGTCATAAATATATTCTTATTTGCTAATTAGGAGCATACCATATCTCCTAAAAATAATGATTTCAAAATATTTGCTTGGTTAAATTTATTCCATTTTCTTACCAAGAAAAAATCCATTTTGATCTTCTTTCTCTCGAAAAAGCGGAAAAGGTGAATAAGAAATGTCCAAATTCCAAAACAAAGAGGGCATAAATAAAATATCGTCCAGCAAAGCAATAGTACCACACGCCAGCCACGCGCCCCAATTCCACATATCAATCTCGTCCATCCACGTGTCATAAATCCACAGCCTCATCATCCATTTATATATTTAGCTCCTTCCGCCACCACAAGTCATCGCCTCACAAAAAAAAAAAAACCCTTTTCGCCTCCAATTTCGTAGCAGAGAAATAAATCTCCAGGAAAAAACACAAAGATGCTTCTCAAAGCTGCTTCAACTCTCTCACTCTTGAACATTCATGGAGAGAAGAAGGACCTCTCTCCTCTCTTCTCCTCCATTCCGTCTCCGATTTCTTCGGGGAAATCCGGAAATCTCTCGTTCGCTCTTCGTGCCAGTAAGAGTAGCACCACCACAACCACAAGCACTTTAAGCGGCGTCGTTTTCGAGCCGTTTGAAGAAGTGAAGAAGGAGCTCTATTTCGTCCCATCTGGCCAGCAGTTTTCTCTTGCTCGACATTTGTACTCCCCTGAGTGTGAAGCTGCCGTTAATGAGCAGATCAAGTACGTTTCTCGTCTCCGATTCAAACTTTTTTTTTTTGCCATGGATTTAAGAATTTGGTGTTGTAAATCCATAGATCGATCGATGTACTTTTGAGGATCTCATCTCATGAATCTGGAATTTTCGTTTGTGCTGCAGTGTGGAATACAATGTGTCTTATGTGTATCACTCTTTGTATGCTTATTTCGATCGCGATAACGTTGCCCTCAAAGGTCTTGCCAAGTGAGTTTTCTGGAAAAGACTTTTTATATAATATTCGATTTAGGTGTTGATTGGTCAACTCAATTGTTTGGTTACTTGCTAATAGGTTTTTCAAGGAATCGAGTGTGGAAGAGAGAGACCACGCTGAGATGTTGATGGAGTATCAGGTCCTTACTTCATGATTCATTTTGTTTCAATTCATCATAATGTTTTGTAACACTATTTCATTTTTTTGGGTTTCTTGATCTACAGAACAAACGTGGTGGGAGAGTTCAGTTACAGCCCATGGTGATTCCTCAGTCTGAGTTTGATCACCCTGAGAAAGGAGATGCTCTCTATGGTAAGCTTCTTTTCCTGTTTCTGATTTTGTAAACCAGCCAATTCAAGTATAAAATAATAGTTTCTTAAGACTTGACATTGATATGATGTTATTATTGAATAGAATTGTGTGGTTTGGTTTTCATCTATCATTATTTGATGTAGCAATGGAGCTGGCTCTGTCATTGGAGAAACTTGTCAATGAAAAGCTCCTAAACCTGCACAGTGTAAGACCATCAGTCCTTGGAACCCAATTCTTGTTTTATGGCTTTTTTAAGTCAGAATCTAGTTTCTTAATACAACTTGGGATTTGAATTATGTGATCAATAGGTGGCTTCCAAGAACGATGATGTCCAGTTGGCTGATTTTATTGAGAGCGAGTTTCTGAACGAACAGGTTAAATAAAATAAAATAAAATAAAAAGACAATCACGTTCTTTGTTAGTGGCAAAGAAATGGTGTTTTTGATTGTCTGAATGGGATCTAATGAATCTTAAAATAACATCACTTTGCAGGTGGAAGCAATTAAGAAAATCTCAGAATATGTTTCTCAACTTAGAAGACTCGGCAAAGGACATGGTAACCATTTCTTTATTAATTTAAAAAAAAAAAAAAAAATACAGCACCTTAATTCCTCTACTTCGTGCCTCACACTTTTTTTTTTATGTATTCAGGAACATGGCATTTCGATCAGGAACTTCTGGAAGCTGCTGCTGCCTAATCAATCTATTTTGGTTATATAAGTCGCAGTTTGGTTGGTTAACTTTTGAGTTATTTTAAGTATGAGATTAATTTCTGAGGTAGACTTTTTAAAATGTCTTTTATTTTGTGAGGGGGAAAAACAAGCTATTATACCCTTTGGGTCAACTTCCTTTTTGGGTTCCCTTTCAGTATTATGAACTATGATTTCATCCACTTCGTAAAATCTGTTTCCGAAAACCCCAAGTTTGCCACTTGCATAGACCCAATTTGAACATTTGAAATCAGTTGTAGGTGTTGTGATTTGGATGTAGTGAAACCAAATAAGTACACGTACACATTTTGGACTACGTTTGACCTTAACTCAAAAAGAAGATGAAAAAACTATCCCATGAATGAAAAGCACAGCAAAATCTTCTTTTATAATATGCTATATGTATGTGTAACACTATGTGAGCATGTTTTTGATAGCATCGGAGCTACCAACATCCACTAAAGGTACGGCTATTCAGAAGAGTTGATGTGGGAAGAAAGCGGTGTTGTCCTGCAATGAAAACTATGATTTATAGTTGGTCATTATCCATTTGCTTAAATTCTTGATTTTAATATACTTTTACCCATGTTTTAAAAATTGATAGACGCTATTCGGGCGGCGAGGGTGGGCCTAGCGCCTAGAAAATTAATCGGGAAATAAAGGGGATTAATCGGAGATTAGTTTTAGAGTTTTTATAGTATTCTTAACTTATTTTAATTTATAAATTTTCACTAAATTTATAAGTTTGATATAATATAACATTTAAAGTTTCATAAATTTGTCATTACAAAAATCTTTCAAATATTTTGATTATTTCTAAATTTTTACTTCACAAAAATAACATTCATCATAAATATATTTAAAATATATAATTAAAGTTTCAAAGACATATGGAAATAATTTTGTTCATATTATTAAAATAATTAAACTAGTAATTTCAACTAAAAAATCAATTTTTGGTTGATTTTTTTTTTAATTTTTTCAAAAAAAAAATCGGAAAAAATCGGCGATTAATCGGATTTTGGCCGATTAATCGTCCGACCGCAAAACCGACCCGATTTTAGAAAAATCGCGGCGATCGATCTTCGCCTAGCGCCTAGACGACTGATTAATCGGCTAGGCGGACGATTTTTAGAACCATGCTTTTACCTATATAATTCAGGTTCTGATGAACAAAGATTCCTTGAAGCTTCAATGGCTTATTCTCTGAATCATTTTAGACGGCTGCATAATCATTCTATACTTACCGATACTATCTCTTAGTTTCAATCATGTCGTTACCTGTGTGAATTGGACCAGCTTTATGATTGTTTCTTTTGTTTCTGTAGATGAACGGAAGTGATTCTTTTTTTTCTCTTGTTTGATGTAATTCTAGGCCCAATTGATTTGGCCCTAAAAACTGTATGAGTCACGCTTGCTCGGAAAACTGAAAATCTATTTTCTTACTCTTTTTTGTCATTTTCCTTACTCTTAATATTCTCTAAATTATTATACAACGATTTGCTTCCTAAAGATAGAGATTATTTTCCATATGTCAGATCATGTTAGAACGAGTTATAGCAAGACACATGTCTATATGTCCAATACTTTTAAATTTATTTATTGATACTCATGTTTTCAGTTTTCTATTTTTAGCTCTTTTCACACAAATTCAATATCTCACTTCGTTCAAGATCGATCAGAGTCTCTCTGTTGTGTGGAGAAAACGAAGAAAGAATGATCAAGAACATCTTCCAAAGTAGGAAATACTCAGGCCTCTGTGTTCTCTCAATCTTGCTTGTATCAGTCACAATCCTCCTCTTAACCAATGATACAATCGATCTCTTCCCTTACTTGTCTCTCCCTTATCTCCGTCGATCTTCTCTCTCTGATATCCCCACCTTCACGCCAATCTTCCGCCCAAAAAATGACTCGTCAACCCCTCCTGAATCACCAGTTAATCATACCCGAGCCCATGATCATCCTATCGAACAAAGTTTGGAATTGGATTGGCGTAAAGACGACAAAGAATGGAATGTGAGTTTTATCGTGGATTGGAAGAGATGTGAGAGTCCAGATTATATACCGTGTTTGGATAACACAAAAGCAATCAAGAAACTCAAGTCGAAGAGGAACATGGAGCACAGAGAGAGACATTGCCCTAAGCCTTCACCAAAATGTCTAGTTCCTTTACCACAACGCTACAAGATTCCTCTTCCTTGGCCTCAGAGCAGGGACATGGTGAGAGATTCGTTTCTATTTTTTCGGTAAGATCTTTTCTTTCGTTATGGTTTCTTTGGTTCTTGAAAAAACAAATCAGGTTTTCTTGATTCAGCCTTGGAGATAATTGGTACCTGAAACTGGAGATTCTGAAAATATTTCTGATCACTGCTTTCTAAATTCTTGTTTTTGCAGATTTGGTATGATAATGCTCCTCACCCGAAGCTTGTACAATACAAGAAAGACCAGAACTGGATTCGTAAATCCGGACCTTTCTTTGTCTTCCCTGGAGGAGGAACTCAATTCAAAGACGGTGTTATTCACTATATCAACTTCATACAAAAGGTAAAAAGAATATACACATAAACCTACGCTGATCTGTTTCCTCTTTTCTTGATTTTACGGTTTCTTCTTTTAGACGTTACCTGTTCTTGAGTGGGGCAAGAAAGTTAGAGTGGTTCTAGATGTTGGTTGTGGTGTGGCTAGCTTTGGTGGGACTTTACTTGACAAAAATGTGATCACAATGTCATTTGCTCCTAAAGACGAACACGAAGCTCAGATTCAGTTCGCTCTAGAACGTGGAATCCCCGCTACTCTCGCTGTTATTGGAACTCAAAAGCTTCCTTTTCCTGATAATTCTTACGACGTTATCCATTGTGCCAGATGCAGAGTCCATTGGCACGGATATGGTTTGATACAATTAAATATATCTTTGAACTTTGATACAGATAAGTTCCTTGCTTTGTTTATGGGAAATGTGTTGTTGTAGGTGGTAGACCACTTTTGGAACTTAACCGGATTCTAAGGCCTGGAGGGTATTTTGTTTGGTCAGCTACACCAGTTTATCAACACGACCAAGGGCACCGTAGTGTTTGGAAAAGTTTGTATGAATTGTTGTTAACTTCTCCTGATTATGTTAATTAGTGTTACACAAGTCATTTATGAATGTCCTGCTTCTGTGTAGCAATGGAGTCTTTGACTACATCAATATGTTGGAAAGTTGTGGCTAGAACTCGATTCACAAAAGTTGGATTCGTGATTTACCAGAAACCAGACTCAGATTTTTGCTACGAATCACGTAAGAACAATGATCCACCTCTCTGCAACGAAGAAGAAACACAGAAAAACAGCTCATGGTAGGTGACATTTTACCTCTTTTTGTTTCATATCAAGAAAAAACAGAGTTTTTATGTTTCTTGACCAAAACTGGTTTTTCGAATCATAGGTACTCTCCTCTGCTTACCTGTGTACCGAAAGTACCGGCTGGTCTAACCGGAAAATGGCCTTCCCGTTGGCCAGAAAGGTTAACCGATAGGCCGGTTAGTCTCTTAACAGAACAGAGCAATGAAGATAGGTTCAGAGAAGACACTAAACTATGGTCTGGAATCATATCAGATACCTACCTCAATGGTTTAGCTATAAATTGGACCAAGATTCACAATGTTATGGACATGAACGCTGGTCATGGAGGGTGAGTCAACATTTCAATATACTTTCCAAGTATATTTTTTCTTTCTATTGCTTACACTTTAGTTTTTTAATTTGCTTTCAGATTTGCGGCTGCTCTTATAAACAGACCTCTCTGGGTAATGAATGTGATTCCTGTGGAAGGTGAAGACACGTTAGCAACGATATTCGATAGAGGTTTGATCGGGATTTACCATGATTGGTGTGAGTCTTTCAATACATACCCAAGATCATATGATCTCTTGCACTCTAATTTTCTTCTCACCAATCTTTCTCAAAGGTAAGAATTTACAACTATGAGACTGAACTTTTTGTGTTATGCATCTATAGACAAAACAAAACCAAATGCTGTTTTTTTATATTCTTCAGGTGTGATTTGTTGGAGGTGGTAGTGGAAATAGACAGAATAGTAAGACCAGGAGGGTATCTTGTGGTACAAGACACCGTTGGAATGCTAAAGAAGCTTAACCCTATTCTTTTATCTCTCCGATGGTCAACGAATGTCTACAAAGGCAAATTCCTTGTTGGCTTGAAGTCGTCGTGGCGTCCGTAAACACAACATTCATCCTCTCTAACAAATCTTGTTCATTTCATTTTCATATAGGGGGGTTTTTAAATGATTTTTGGTGCGGATTTTCTTAATATTTGATGTTTTTATTGGTTTGGAAAATCAGATTAAGCGCGAAATTATATTGACAATGTGTCCTTCCTTAACAGCTTTCAAAAGATTGAAGTTTAAATACAATTTATTTTTGTCAGGTTTATTAGTTTTGATATTTAGATATTATAGAAGAAAAAAAAAAATATGAGTCAACTAATTTGAAACTGGTTTTTCTATCGTTGGGCTTGACGAATCAGACAATAAGGGCCTAGCCTGTTACGGAAGGCAACAATGTAAAATATGAATACCAAATAGGACAAAAACGAGAAAACACATAGATCTCTGTCTCAAGCTGTCGAATCCCTAGTTAAGCCCTAGCTCCCAAATACATCGAGCCATTGAGCCGTTATATAAATATTCATTCGCATCAGAAAAGTTAATTCTATAGACACGAATTTGAGTTTCACCTGCAAAGGTAATTATATTGCCGTAAAATCATTTCAATTTCTGGATGATTCTGCTTCTCCTTGATCCTATGGTTCTGCATTTCATCGTTTTGTGTTCTATTGCGTAAAAGCACATATCGAAGGCTTGCAGATAACGTATAATTAAATCGCCTGCGAGCTCAATATTTGTGCAAAATCCTAAACCATTCATTGAGATTTTGATTAAAAAAAATCTCTGTGTTATGAGAATTTTATCTTTTCTTATCGACAACTTTGATGGGTGGGACATTTGTTTATGAGTTTTATGATTTTAGCATTTGATTAGAAATATCAATGAGTCAGTTCTGAGTATTTTTAATCCCTATTTTTTTTAATTGAATCAGAAAATATAGCATTTGGTTTACATCTAGTGTTCTTTAAGATGTTCATAAAGTTAAAATTGCGCCATTGTTGCTGTTTTATAACTTGGGTTGCGTCTATTTTGGAACTAAGTAGAGTTAGAGGAATTGATCTTTGACTTTTAAGTTTTATATCTAGAACTTTAGATTAAGATGGATCTTATTGATGTACTTAATTCAGATACTTTGTTATTGACAGGATTAGGAGATCTAGTGAAACTTGAAGAAGATGTCAAACCCATAAGTCCTCTTTGATATATTGATTGGAAAAATGAAGGCAGTGCGTGTTGTAATGGAACTATTTGCAGATGTAACACCGAGAACAGCGGATTCCGAGCCTTGCACACAGAGAGATGGGTATTGGGCAAGCAGGAAAGGCATTACACTACAAAGGCTCAGCCTTTCACTGTATAATCCCATGATTCATGTGTCAAGGTGGAGACTTCACTCGTGGGAATGGAACTGGAGGAGAATCGATATACAGGGATAGATTAAAGGACGAGAACTTCAAGTTGAAGCATACTGGTCCAGGGATTTTGTCTATGGCTAATGCAGGTCCTAACACAAATGGGTCTCAGTTCTTCATATGCACTGAGAAGACATGTGGCTTGATGTGAAACACGTTTTTGGGGAAATTTGTTGATGGGTACAATGTTGTGAAAGCAATGGAGAATGTTGGATCTGACATGGGGAATATCTCTGAAAGAGTAGTGATTGAAGATTGTGGTGAGCTCGAGAACCAAAGTTGATCAGTTTTAAATCATATTGGGTTGATCTTGCCAGGTGCTGCTATCATATCTTGTGAAGTCGAGACAATGCCAGAGATGTTTCAGATCAATCTAAGCTGTTGTGCGGAGCACTACCTAGGTTTTAGCAATATCATATGAACCTTAAGAAAAGATTCATCCAACTATGTTCTTTTAGAAATTACATGTATGACAAATATATGAGTGATAATAATGGGATTTTCTACAGGCATTTGGTAACCATTTTTTATTATGGATTTTGTTTGATATTTTTCGGTATTACATTGTTAGTTATGCATTCATAACTCTCTTATGATTCACTTGCTCATTTGTATTCAAAAATATATAACTGTATGTCCTTTGAAATGGGCGGATTCATACATACAGAAGACAAAACTAGACAGACTTTATGATCATGTGAGACTTGTTATTTTAATTAATTAAAACAATCGTTAGTTTCATCATCAATACCCAACGACCACTTTGCCTTTCCAATTAATGCTATTTTTGTAACTAAAAATCTATACAGCATATAGTCTTTTTATTTAATGCATCACCATTTATATTTTTTTTTGTCAACGACAAGTATTACACATATTTGAATTCGGAACAACACTGTAATGGTATGAGCATAAATCACTTGACTACTTGTGTTGGTCATACATTCACCATTTTTTTTTAAACTTTGATTTTTCACAAGTTAAATAATATGCTAAAATCAAAACTGATGCTGTTAGCTTTGAAAACGTTTTTCCTGGATTAAGTAACAAGTCAGAAAATTGTATTTATGGTAAATTTATAATATATGGTTGAAATAACATATTAATAAAAACTACAACAAAACCAAACCTCCAAACTTTTGATACAAAAAGAAAGCGTGTGTAGAAGACCGTGGAAAAACACCTACTGTATATTAATTACTACAGATGGGCCTAATATAAGCGCATGAATCTTAGTCTTTTTTTCCCAAAACATATAAACAAAATATATTATTTCTTATACAATTTAAACAAATACATATAATCTTGCACTGCAATGTATTTTCACATTTTCCGATTATTTCATTTTGTTATCGTCGCAGTTTTCATCTTCCACGACTCATGTTATTCCGATGAAGGTACCTTCAACTTATGAGTTTTTCGATTATTCTTAGTATACTTTTATATATAATTCCCAGTTTTATGAAAATTTTGTTTTCGAGAAGCTGGACACTACAGATTTCTGAAAGATGCGACATCAGCACCAAAGTTATCTCACTTTGACTACATAATCATCGGAGGAGGAACCGCCGGATGTGCACTAGCTGCAACGCTCTCTCAAAACGCAAACGTTTTGGTTCTTGAACGCGGAGGGTCGCCTTACGACGATCCAACCGCCACAGACATCAACAACTTCGCAAACACACTTTTGAACACAACTGAAAACTCATGGTCGCAGCTATTCATATCTCAAGACGGCGTTTACAACTCACGCGCGCGTGTGCTCGGCGGAGGCACGGTGATAAACGCGGGGTTCTACTCGCGTGCGGAAGATGAATTCGTGGCTGAGGTAGGATTGGAGAGAAATGAGGTTGAAGCGGCTTACGAGTGGGTTGAGAGGAAAGTTGCGTTTGAACCGCAGGTAATGGGATGGCAAACGGCGTTTAGAGATGGGCTTTTGGAGGCTGATGTGGGTCCGAACAATGGTTTCACGTACAAACATATCGTTGGGACGAAATTTGGCGGTACGATATTTGACCGGGATGGTCATAGACATACGGCGGCGAATTTATTGGAGTATGCTAATCCGAAAATGGTTGTTGTCTACTTGCACGCTTCTGTCCACAAAATCCTCTTTACTACAAATGGTAATAAATACACTTCTTTTTTTCCCATTTATGAGTATGATTGAAGAAGTAGACAGAGTGACTCGTGAGGGTTCCGGAAGGGAGAAAGAGTCGCAGCTTACACGTAGACAAACCTTTATTACAACTTGTGTGGTTTTAGTTTATATTTTTCGACACTTTTTTGCTAATTGTGGATTTCTTGTTTATTTATTAGCTGTCTAAAGAGTAGTCTTTAATACTACTGGAGTGAATGGAACCTAATTACCATACCCAATTTGTTTTTATATTCTTCCTGATATGAAATTCTGTACTGGACAGGAAACCAAAGCCCTAAAGCATATGGGGTGACTTTTCGGGATGCGAGTGGAGTGTTCCACACGGCAGAATTGGCAACGCAAGATGCAACGAATGAAGTGATCTTATCAGCGGGTGCCATCGGGAGCCCACAACTATTGATGCTAAGTGGCGTGGGCCCTGCGGCCCATCTTGCAGCCTATGGGGTGAGTCCGATCATCGTAGATAACCCCAGGGTAGGACAAGGCATGGCTGATAACCCGATGAATCCAGTTTTCATCCCTTCTCCTGAACCAGTAGAAGTGTCTCTTGTACAAACCGTTGGGATCACCAAGTTTGGTAGTTATATTGAAGGTGGAAGTGCGTTAAGTGTCTCTATTAGTTTGACCCATAGCTTTTTCGATAGTGTTTCAAAACTTCTTGAAAAGGTACACTTTAATATGACACTAATTAAAATGCTATAAATTTGCTATATCACAAGATTATAGATTATAATGATATATATATATATATATTTAATGCAGACAAGACTTTCTACCCAATCCATCTCAAACTTTCTCAATTCTTTGGATCTTCGATTGAACGTGATGACAAAAGCTGGTGTAATCATCCAGAAAACGAATGGACCGCTCTCGAGTGGTCATTTGAAGTTGAAGAACACGAATCCAGACGATAACCCTTTAGTGACATTCAACTACTATCAGGATCCAGAGGATTTGAGAAAGTGTGTTGAAGGACTTGAGACTATTATTAAAGTGATAGATTCGAAAGGATACTCCAAGTACAAATACCCTGGAGCAAGTGCGCGTGGACTACTGAATCTCATTCTTGCTATTCCCACCAATCTGAGGCCAAGACACATAACTTCAACGTTTGATTTGCAGCAGTATTGTAAAGACACTGTCATGACCATCTATCATTACCATGGAGGTTGTCAAGTTGGAAAAGTGGTCGACAACAATTACAAAGTGTTAGGGATTGACGCTTTGAGGGTCATCGATGGATCCACGTTTCTCAAGTCTCCAGGGACTAATCCCCAGGCTACCATTATGATGCTTGGAAGGTAAACGCATGCAGAAACGTGACCAGTTGATACAAACGATCGACCTGATCCAAACATGTTTAGTATATATATGATTGTTGGAGATTTATATTGTGTAGGTATATGGGGCAGAAGATTCTTCGAGAGAGGGCGCCATCACGAAGAAAAGAAGAAGAAACATGAGTGTTTAAATATCCTCAAAAATCTTCTTCTTTGGGATTGTTTCTCCCATGAAAAATAAGACAATATCCTCTTCATCTTCTAAATAAAAGTAACTCTGGAGACATTGTCATTATTTGTATATCACATGTTTCATGAGTCTTGAAACTGGGGTTTCCGTTGTACTATAGTTATTTTAAAACAAAAAAAAATAATTGGCTTTTGTCAGAGTGATTGTTGATGTTATTAATTGTTAAGCTGAAAATGTTATACAATCTTAGGTTAAAAAAAATGTTTAGAATATTTTATATCCTGAAATATTTTTATTAAGGAATGGTGAATGTGTTTTGTATGCATACGACAGTTTGAATCCTCGATAATGTATATATCACACGTGTTGATGAATAAAAGGTCTAAAAAGAAGAAGCCAAAACCACCATCGAATAAGACTTTGCCGTAAGCGTGTTGAACTACTGATATATGTAATGTATAGTTCGTATATTTATATAAAGCGAAGAAAATCTAGGTTTTTATGCCCCAAAAGTATAAGGTAACAAAGCAAATATAATTTTTTGGAGAGGTAAAAATTCGAGTATAATCCTACGTACACCATAATGGATTTTCATATATTCCGATTGTTTCATGTTATTATCGTCGCAATTTTCCTCTTCCACAGCTCGTGTCATTCCGATAAAGGTACGGGTATTAATTTTCTTCACCACACATTCATTTAAGTTTATTCTTAGTATATACTTATTCCTATTCGAAATGTTATCGTCGTGAAGCTGGTTATTATAGTTTTATGAAAGATGCAACGTTGGCACCAAAGTTGTCTCACTTCGACTATATAGTCATCGGAGGAGGAACCTCCGGATGTGCTCTAGCCGCAACGCTCTCTCAAGACGCCACCGTTCTACTTCTCGAACGCGGTGGGTCTCCTTACGACAACCCGACGGCCACAGACATCAACAACTTCGCAATCACATTCTTGAACATAACTCCAAACTCATGGTCGCAGCTTTTCATCTCTCAAGACGGCGTTTACAACTCGCGCGCGTTCTCGGTGGAGGCACGGTGATAAACGCAGGATTTTACTCACGTGCGGAAGATGATTACGTGGATGATAGATAATCCGATGAATCCTGTTTTCATCCCTTCTCCTAAACAAGTAGAAGTGTCCCTTGTCCAAATCGCTGCCATCCCATATTTTGGTAGCTATATTTTGATAGATAATGATTACAAAGTATTAGGGATTGAGGCTTTGAGGATCATCGATGCATCCACGTTCCTCAAGACCCCGGGGACTAATCCTCAAGCCACGATAATGATGCTCGGAAGGTAGACTCAAGTTTACAAAAACAAAATGAGGCAAATGATCCAAACATGTTATACAAAATATATACTATATGATTGTTGGAATGCTATAATGTGTAGGTATATGGGGCAGAAGATCCTTCGAGAGAGGGCGGCCTTTGGAGAAATTCAAGAAGCATGAGATTCTAAATATGCTCAAAAGACTTGTTGTTGGAGAACCATCTTCTTCATCACCGTGCAAAGAAAGGAAACTCTGATGGCAGAGTTAGTATAGTACTAGTGTGTCACATGTTTCATGATTCTTGCAAGTAGGCTTTCTCTTATAATAAAGTTTATTTGTAAACACAATTTAAAACTTCAACAGAAAAAAATAAAGTTATTCTGGTCAGAAACAAGAACGTTTATTGATTACTAAACAATCATATAGTTCATTTCAATAAACAAAATGATGACATGAGGTTGCAAATTTAATGGTTTTGGATAAAGTTGGCTATATCGTATATAATTTGGTTATGTATGAATTATGATCTTAGAAGTCTAATGATAGTTCATTTTACAATTTATATAGAGCTTAAAAGGTTGTGAAAGAACATGCAAGGTTGAGAAAAAATCGTAAAAGTTATGCCTCCAGGCCGTGGTGTTAGCAGATTCCAATATGGTGTCCAACTTATCGGCGGGTTCTTACCTATTATTTTGTTTTAGGATGAATTTAACTTCACCCCTAATGAAGACCTTAAGGTATGCCTCGACTTGAACATTATTGAATTCAACGTTATGGTTCAACTTTCCCGAATTAATAGTAAATGTTAGTGTTAGTTTAGGCTGAAGGATTGATCTGATTTATATGGGACATTAATGTTAATAACTTTAACTTTTACTCTCATATACAAAAATTGAACTATTCCCGTGACAAGGTTGTGACGGATGACAACAATAAACTGATAGACAACACTTTGATGGACATTAGATGGTGGAAGAGTAAAGATAAATGATACTTGTAGGGGCAAACTTTGAGCTTTTTTTTTTAGTTGGATAAACATCTCAAAACGTGGGCGGTTTGTATACAGTTATGGAACACTTGGATACAGTACGTATCAAAAATTAAATTCCTACACATATAGGAGTATACATAAACAATTTAATTGAAGAAAATGGGACACACTCCCATTACATCCATCATGACTATGCCCACATTGGCAAAGAGTTGGATTGAAAACGAAGAAAGTATCTGACTGAGTCAAAAACTCCCATCCATATTTTCATATTAATCCCACATATATATATATATATACCATAAAACACAATCATTCAACTTCAATCATTCCAAAATTCAAACGTGGCATGTAGACCCCACCCACTGTCATACTCGTTCGTTATTATGTTTTTTTGTTACTCTGTTAAACAACATTAAAACACTTAACATGACATATTCGGCAAACCATTTCCACATAAGGGTACAGCAAAAAGCAAGTCTTTTTAGACGGTGGCTTTGGCATTTTCTTTTGAACCCTTTTTACCTCTGGCGTCTTAAGGTCCATAGATTAGTCTATTTTTCCATGTTAGATATTTGCTTATTAGTATTCTATACTGATGAATCTTCATCTTGTATCTATCTTTTATACTATTTGAAAAAATTAGAAGTTATTGCTTATTATTCATTTTTGTCAACAGCAACAAAAAAAAAGTTATTGGTTTAATTTATTATCCGCCAAACCACTGGGACACGCGCTTTAAAATCAAAATATTTGTTTTTGAGAAAATTAGGAAAACAAAGTTGAAAAGTCATGTTGCTCTCTCAAATCGTCTTCTCCGCCATGCGAACTCAAACTCAAAGCTCTTTCTCTTTCTAGCTAACTTTTGATTCCTCTGTTTTCTCTTCTTCTTCTACTTTTTCTAATCTATAGTATTAGATTCAGATCGACACTTGGATTTGCTCAGCTGTTTTTAGTCGTCAATTATAGTCTCAAGATGAGTAAGGACTGGAAATTCGTTCGATTAAAGCTTCAAAAGCTTTATCTACTGTTTCTTCTGGCGATTTTGAGCTTTGGTTCATGCTCTTCGTTGAAATATGAAGGTATTAGCTGGGTTCGTTTCTCATTTTTGGTTATTGTCAATAGAGATAGAAGCAAATTTCTTATAGTTTTTTCCTTCTCTCTGTTGCTCTTTCTTGCTTTCAGGTCTGGGGTTTCTGGAATTCGTGGCGAAGGATCTATGGTCAGATAGAGATACCACGGATTTGTAAGTTTCTTTCATGTTTTAGTTTGTTTTTATTTGAACGAAACTGCTTGATTTAGTAAGTTCTAAGTATTTTGAACAAGAAGAACCTCTTGTTGATTTCCAGATTTATAACTTCCATTGTGATATCTGAGCTTGAACATGAGGTGTTTTTTTTTTTACTTCACGACTTCGGTTTCTGAATTTGCTAAGATTGTGATATGTTTTGATACAGCTAAGTAGATTGTTCAATGTGATTTCAAACATGATTTGAAAATGTATTTTGGTTGAACATCAACATCAGTCTAGTTGGTATTATAGATCTATGACTTTTAAGCACTATACTTTTAGATATTTTTTTGAGTGAACTAATACTATTCATGAGTGGTACAGCGTGATTACTTACACTGGTGTTTTATGCGATTATAATCTAAGTCTTGCTGAATTTACTTTGAAGGTGTTGCGGCATATTCATTTCCATCTTTTTTAGAAACATGTTTATATATCCTTTCCTTTGGATTGATACTCAATATCATTTTACCTTGGTCTTTTCGCAGGAGAGCGGTTAATGTTCACAGGAAATTACTTGGCAATAACATGTATAGCGATTTGACTGACTTAAACCGCACTAAGACAATTCCTACACCTCGGTCATCTTCGCCTCCTTCTTCGAGACCTATTGCCGTTAGACCCATTTCATTGCCTCCACCACCAAAAAGTACTCCTGCGATACATGTTTCTGCTCCACCACCAAAAAGTTCTCCTGCGATACATGTTTCTGCTCCACCTCCTGTTGTGTCCCTTGCAAATGTTCCTAGTCTAAGAAGCCCTAGAACTTCTTCAAAAAACACAGTTCCTATAGTGGCTGGCTGCGTAGGTGCTGCTGTGTTTCTTCTCCTTCTAGCTACTGGTCTCTTCTTTTTTAAAAGTAAGGCTGGGAAATCTGTGAATCCTTGGCGTACAGGTCTTAGTGGGCAACTTCAGAAAGTGTTCATAACTGGTAAATTGCCTTTCATACATTATGTTAAGTGACTTCGTTAGTTTTTGAAGATCGAGGTTTAATCTTGTCGCTGAGAATTTTGGTTTCAATATTAATGAGGTGCGATTTGGTTCTCAGGTGTCCCAAAACTCAAAAGATCTGAGATTGAAGCTGCCTGTGAAGATTTCAGTAATGTCATTGGGTCTTGTCCCATTGGTACATTGTTCAAAGGTACACTATCAAGTGGGGTGGAGATAGCTGTGGCTTCTGTTGCTACCGCGTCTGCCAAAGAATGGACAACTAACATAGAAATGCAGTTCAGAAAGAAGGTATTTCCTGTCAACCAGTTCCCTTATAGTTGATTGGATTTTAATTCCTATGGCCTTATCCTTTATATATATATATATATGTTTTATAATTTCAGATCGAAATGTTATCCAAGATAAACCACAAGAATTTTGTCAACCTTCTCGGATATTGTGAAGAAGATGAACCTTTCACGAGGATCTTAGTCTTTGAATATGCATCAAACGGTTCAGTCTTTGAACATTTACACTGTAAGTAAAAAAGCTCTTTAGTCATATGAGTAAGTTGTCTTGTTTTCTTACACTATTTAAATTGGGGAACAATATTACTTTTGTTGCAACTAAAGAATCAGAACCCTTGGACTGGGTAATGCGGCTAAGAATAGCAATGGGCGTAGCATATTGCCTTGACCATATGCACGGACTGAAGCCACCTATAGTCCACAGCAACCTTGTCTCATCATCAATCCAACTCACAGAGGACTACGCAGTCAAAATTGCGGATTTCAATTTCGGATACCTAAAAAGCCCATCAGAGGCAGAAAGCAGCACCAATGCACTCATAGATAAACACATCTCAGAAACAACCCAAGAAGACAATGTTCACAGCTTCGGGTGGTTGTTGTTTGAACTGATGACGGGAAAACTCCCGGAGTCAGATAAAAAAGACGACTCAATAGATACCGGATTGGCTGATTTTTTGGGAGGAAAAACTCAGAGAGAGATTGCGGATCCAACACTGGAATGTTTTGATGAGAAAATTGAGAGTATTGGTGAAGTGATCAAATGCTGTGTAAGGGCAGACCCAAAACAGAGACCGATAATGAAGGAAGCCACCTGTAGATTACGAGAGATCACGGGATTATCGCCAGACGATGCTATTCCGAAACTTTCACCTCTGTGGTGGGCAGAGCTGGAAGTGCTGTCCAGTGCGTGAAGAGACAACTACTTTGGTTCTCAGCAAATCTGTAAGTATAAATATGAAGTTTGTGTGAGGTTTTTGGGTCTCTCTGGAGCAGCTCTTTGCTTGTATGTAGGCTACTTTCATGGATACATATATAAATCTACGCAACTTAGTTTATATAACGACTCTAAAATCCGGTGGATCCATTTGCCTTTTGAAGTCGTAAACAGAACATGTTGGAGAAAACAGATCAAAGTATTTATAACAACAAGGTTAGGATTGTGCTAGCAGTTTGATACATCACAAGTCACAATCTACCAAGTAATAAAGAGAGAGAAAAAAGAGAGTTGGTTGATTGAGTGGGTTATTCCTCTCAATCGAATATTCGAATTCAGGAGAGTGAATGAGTAAAATTAACAAGGTTGTATAATTTGACAGTCAAAACAACGTCGTGTGCACCGTCAGATTAAAGATTGCATCAGACCGACGACGGTGACACGTAGCCTAGACAATGAAATCCGAATTGGAAGCTACATACGTATTGGATTATTATTATCAATGTTTTAAAAATCTGTGGATCTAGGGTTTAAAGAATTAATCGTAGAGTAAACAAGAATTAATCGGATATTAGTTTTAGGTTATTTTAATATTTTTAAAATATATTTATCTATTATATTAAACTTTTAAATAATATTGTTTTTAAAATTATAGTAAATACATGAAAATGTAGTATTAATAATTTATTTTATGATTTTTATTTATAATTTTAATATAATTTATTATGAAACATCATAAGTTATCCATATAAATGTCTGAATAACAAAAAAAAAAATTATATTTGAAAATTTAAAAATAATTGGATTATTCGGATTAGGCGGTGATTAATCGGATAATACGGGAAATATTCAATTGACTAACTTTCTCAAGAAATTAATCATTAATCGAGCCGGTGAAGATCAGTAGACGGAGTGTAATCGGAGGTATACGGGGATTTTTAGAACAAGTATTATTATTATTCAGCAATGGTGGGGTGAGGAGTGAGGAGTGAGGAGTGAGGAGTGAGGAGTGAGGAGTGAGGAGTGAGGAGTGAGGAGTGAGGAGTGAGGAGTGAGGAGCGAGGGTATATGCTTCCGAGTATCTCTCCTTATCCCTCCTCCGGGTTCTCTTCAAAAACCCCTTCCTCCTCCTTCTTCTTCTTCTTCTTCTTCTTCTTCTTCTTCTTCTTCTTCTTCTTCTTCTTCTTCTTCTTCTCTAACCTCATCATCTCACCAATGGCTAATCCTCCAATTCTCAACCACCATAATCACTTCTCTCTCTTCCACTTCCGTATTCCATCTCCTCTTTCCTCCTTCACCTCTCTACATTTCGGCAAGCCTCTACTCTTTCTCCCTTCTTCTTCTCCATTATCTTCGCAAACCGAGCAGCAATGTAATAATTGCCAGGTGAGAGGACACGTGTCCACCGTGCCTGTGGAGTATTCCACACCGACTCCTCCGGAATCCGACGATTTCTTATCGGAAATCGATCGCCTTGTGTCTCTCCGATCGAAACTTGACGTTTCCAATGACTTACGGCGGAGAGACGCGGTTATCAACGCTGATTCCAGAGTTAGTAGATTTTTCACCGAGAATCGAGACGGTTTATCCAAGGTTTTAGGTTCATTTGATTTGAATTCGCAAGAGATGTTTCTTGTTAAGTGTGTGATCGCGGCGGGGCAAGAACACGCGCTTTGTATGGGATATGATGAAGCAGTTGAAGAAGAAGAAGAATAAGAGTATACAGTGAGGAGTTCGGTGAAGACCGCGCTTTACGCTTTGCTGGAGATGATTGAGAGGTTCGATGTGAATAGTAGTGGCTATAATGGTAGAAAAGAGACAGGTAGAGTTTTAGATGCAGAGGAAATTGCTCACTTTAGAAAGTTCTTGACATTTCTGGAAGAAATTGAACACTTCTACGACTGCATTGGAGGAATCATCGGGTAACAATTCTTTAACTTCCTATCAACCTTTTAAGGAGATGCTTTGAAAGTTTTTTCATATATTCATTGCTGAGTAACGCATGATTGTGTGTCAGATATCAGGTTATGGTTCTCGAGCTTCTTCATCAATCATTGAAGAGGCATAATAATACTAATCGCTCACATTTTGTTGAAGAATCCTTGGGATGTCACTACTTTGAAATGCACACTCCTAGTGTTCTTGACCTCACTCAGAGGAAAGAGTATGCCTCGCAGGCGGCTCTATGGGGAATTGACGTTAGTATTGTGTTATTGCTTTTTAATATTGAGTGAATTTGTTTTGTGTTGTTTCTGGATTATAAGCTGTTATACATATTAGGGATTGCCAGACCTAGGTGAAATATATCCCTTAGGAGGTGCAGCAGACAGGTTAGGTTTGGTTGATCCAGAAACTGGAGAATGTTTTTCTGCAGCAATGCTTGCTCACTGTGGACGTACTTTGTTGGAGGGACTTATTAGAGATCTTCAGGTACATGTTAGATCATTACTTATGTGTTTCTTGGTGGGCTTGTTTATATTTGAATGTATGAAAGAAAAATTTGAGGTAAGAACAACTATGTTTGTTGTTGTGCGTTAGTAATGTTACATATTCGGCTTCTTTTCTTTTGTAATTGCTAGGCTAGAGAGTTCCTTTACTTCAAACTTTATGGAAAGCAATGTGTCACACCTGTTGCTATTATGACAAGTGCTGCAAAGAACAACCATGTGCATGTAAGTTCACTTTGTAAAAGGCTCAAATGGTTTGGAAGAGGTCAATCAAATTTCCGACTCTTTGAACAGGTATAAGAAACCTATAGTTTTTATTCTGCAGCAACTCTAAATTGAGTACTATTACTCTCAGTTTATGGAATGGTTTTTGATCTCTAGCCTCTCCCTCTCGTCCCAGCTGTCAGTGCTGAAGATGGTCAATGGATAGTATCAAAGCCCTTTGTGCCAGTTAGTAAACCTGGTGGTCATGGTGTGATTTGGAAATTGGCTTATGGTAAAGGTGTCTTTAAATGGTTCTACGATCATGGAAGAAAAGGAGCAACCGTTCGGCAAGTTAGGTTAGTCACTTTTACCCTTGTGAAGTTGTTCATTGAAATAAAAATCAGAACTATCTGGATTTAGTGTTTACAATTTTGATATTGCAGTAACGTTGTGACTGCCACAGATGTTACCCTTTTGGCCCTTGCTGGGATTGGCTTACGGTATAACAAGGTACGCTTGCATCTTCTATAATCCACACACTGCATATAGATTCAAAAGATGATATGTATCACTTTGAGAGACAATAAGTATAGCATCTGGTGTTGATTGCAAATGGTCTCATGTTAGCTGGGCTTGAGGAAAATGCACTATATCACGAAGTAAAGTTTCTTGAATGTATATTGTGATGGATAGTTCCTTTAGAAGTGTGAGCTGTGGCAGTTAACTATCGACTAAAATATGGCTATGCTTTTCAAACTTGTTTATTAGTTCAAAACATATATTAACCATGCATTCAGCTCTCTACTACTTCAAGCAAAAGGGGCAGAAGAATATATTTTTGGACTTGCAAACAATTGATTCCCACAAACCTTGATTTACGATATCTTAATGTGACAGAAACTTGGAAGCAACGAGAGAAGAGGTAATGGAAACAGGAAGCTGGTATTGGAGGTACCGACTCAATGGATCCCACATTCATCTTGAACAAATAGAAGTTTCCAAAAACTAACCCCACCCAAAATAGAAAGTTTATAACCTCTCCTTGTCCTGAAATCTATGCAAAAAAAAAAAGAAAGTAGTAGTAGAAAGTGTCCTTTTTTTTTGTAAATGTTGCTCGCTCCTCTGTAATTTAAACAAAACGGTTCATCATTATCTATTTGATATGTTATTTTTCAAATAAAAAGCTCGTGAGTTGTAAAATTCATACATAGAATTTGAAACCATGAATGATTACAGATTTATGTGTATTGTTCTACTTAAGTCCTTATAAAAATGGTAATCGTCCTCACAGAATCAAAATCATGATTTGAACACATTGGACTCGTGAAAATCACGTAAAGCATTACCCATACTCAATCCTCTCACACTCATCTCCTTCAAAACCAACTCAGCTTCATTAAACCTCTTCCTCTTAATAAGCTTACTAGCCAAACTTCCCAAATTCTCTTCATCCAATCTCTGATCTTTTCCGGCGTACGCCATCACAAACTCCACAGCCAGCGCATAATAGCCATTCTCAACCATCTCTCCAATAACATGCGCATGCGTAGCGTACAATACCGGTAACCCTTCCTCCTCCATCCTCCTCAAAATCGCCATCGCCGCCTCCACCTTCCCCGATTTGCACGTGCCTAACACAAGCGCGTCGTAAGTACGCGTATCCGCTGATATCCCTTCCTCCTCCATTTTCCTCAACACCTTGCTCGCCTCCGCCACGTCACCGTCGTAACAATGCGAAGTTAAAAAATAATTGTATGACGTCACATCCACCGGAAGAGCCTGAGATCTCATCAATTCCACCACACGCCAAGCTTCCTCGGTTTTGTTCTTCTTCGTGAGAGTGTTCAGGATCGGGTGAAATGTTGATGATGAGAGTCCGAATTTCCCGGTTGCCATATCTCCGATCAGGATTAAAGCATCGTCGATCCGGCCGAGTTTACAGAGACGAGCGATGAGAGTATCGTAGGCGTGTTTCCTCGTGTAACCGGCGTCGGTTTGAGGTAAAATGCGGCGGAGGTCTTCGAGGTGGGAGGAGTATGAGGCGGTGTTAGTTAGGAATTTGAAGGTTGCAGAAGTGTTGAAACAAGCATTAACGACGCGGATATTGAGAAGACGGCGTACGGATTCGAAGTCGCCGGAGCTGCCAGCCTCGTGGATGAGATTATCGAATTCAGTGGTACTACGACGGCCATGATTAACTAGTGGATTGGAATTTACAGTGGAGAATGAATGCGTAGAGATTGATTGAAGGAAAAATCTGGAATTATTTGCTTCGTATACGAATCGCCGGAGAAGTGACATTGCCAGATTGAGAGCGACGGAAATGAGGAAAATGAAGAAAAATCTTCCGGAGGGTTTGGCGGACTTAGGATATTATTGGGCTAACAAAGTTTGGGGAGTAGATGGGCCTATAAGCCCATAAAAAAGAAAGGGCCAATGTTAAAAGCTTACATGTTCATTATTCATTAGTCTCGTTTCATTGCTAGGGTTTGTGGAATAATGTATATATATTCCAACTTTCATTTTAATTCGTCTCTCCCAGTAATATTAGGGTTTTGAGAAAAAGGAGTTTCTGAGTCATGAGAGCTAAGGTATTATGATCTTCCAGTCTTGTTCGTTTGGTTGTCTCATTCCTCTGTTAATGTCTATAATGCTTTCAGACATGTATAATTAGTCTCTTTTGTCCTAAGTGAAGAATTAAATTGTGGATCTGGTGGTGTTTTATAATTTACAGTGGAAGAAGAAGCGTATGAGGAGGTTGAAGAGGAAGAGACGAAAGATGAGACAGCGATCCAAATAGACAGATCTACTTGCCAAGTGTTTCGCTTTCCCCTCTGCTTTGTATTTCGTATTATTTCAGGATTTGATACTATATTCAAGTTTTTGCTGTTGGATTAATGGATTTTCAATTTATATCAAGCTTTATCTTCCTTTGTCAATTCGCTACCGATTTCATATTTTCCTTTTGCGTATTTCGTCTCATTGCAACTACTAGTTGAGCTATATACATTTATGTTAACATAAGTTGAAATCATGATGGTTTCATATGCTCTGGTAGATCACAGTTTGTGTATTTATCATAGAAGATTAAAAGTAATACATATTTGATTATCATCTCATTTGTTTGATTATTGTTTTCGCCTATAGCTAATGAAAAAAACAGAATTCCATCCTAGTTAGTGTTGATCATGGAAACCGTATCTTCCTCACTTAATACAGTTATAAATCAGAACATCAATTGTTCAAAGCCTTGAAGAGAAAAACCAATCTCTGCCTCTTGCTTGTGATCTTCTTGCATAGCTGAGAGTGCGGATAATGAAGATCTGATCGTCATTGTTCATCATCACTGGACATTTAGATTGCTTTCTGTTAGGATTCCTAGTTAATTATTTCAAATGTTATTGTACAAAATTTCAAAATTATATTGATTTTCAATTGCTAAAATCTGGTACGCATTTGAAGAGTTCTTGATTTAGGAGTTTCAGACATGGTTACAAGAGCTGTAAAAGTTAAAATAGCAAATGAAGCATGAAGAGTAAATAGCTAAATTATGTGTACTACAAAGTATATGTATATACACTCAGACCAAGTGATGAACATCCCCAATTATGCATTTTAAGTTAACATCTCCACAAAATTTGCTCATTTTGAATAAACTGGTCCAAATCTGAACTTATCTATTCATTGAAGTGTATTGCTCCAAGTTTCCAGACAAGAAAAGTAGTAGCAAACATCACTGTGCTTATAAACACAAAGGAGAAAGCAATGACAAGTATATCTGAGCCTCCAGGGAAATCAAAGGTAAGGCCATTCTTTGGCATCCCTCTCCTGCTATCATCAAGCATGTTGGTTGGTGCTTCAGGTAAACCCGGTTTCCTATTTGATTTCTTATCACTTTCCTTGAGCACATCAAGAAGTTGGCTTCCCATTTTGGGTTTTGCTGGCTTCGGTGTTGCTTCTGTGTATCGACTAAGAACACGAGCCGCTCTAAGTCTCTCTCGTGCTGTCAATGGAGCTTTTTTTGCAGAACCATTGCTTGATTCACTTGCTGGTTTATTAGAATCCGAAGAGGGAGAATCCACTGATGTTGTTATGATGGACTTGTCATTTGTATCCAAACAAGATAAAACCAATCTTCTTTTGCTTGAAATTAACCTTGTTGAAACGTTTAGAGAAATGTGAGACGCAAAAGGACAAGACTTTAACGGTATAACTTGAGTGGTTGAGAGTCTTAGAACAGGATGGGATCTGTTATGAAGCTTCAAAGAGAAAATATTTGTGTTAGTTTCAGCAAAACAAAACAGGTTCATAAGAAAAGCATTGAGCTTTCTGCATCCAAGAGATTTTCATCCTAGAGAGACCAATCAACGAGATATTAAGCTATGAAATTGCAACAAATCAAACCCAGTTACAGGAATCTACAGGGAAACTAGAAAATTTTCAATCTTTCAGAACCAAAAGTTTTGGTTCTGGAGCAATCATAGAATCTTAAGAGAAGAAGAATATTAAATGATCATCCAGCAAAAACCTTACCAGAGAAGTGAAGCCGGCGTTGAGAACGACGGACATTGCGAATGGTAATTTTAAGAGCGACGCATAAGGAGAAAAGAAGACCAGAAGCTCAAAGGTGAAGCTCAAAGGTGAAGCTGTTCTGTGTGTTTGTGGCAGTGAAGCTAAGCAAAGAATCAAAGATTAGGTTCTCTCCTTCCTCTTGTTTGCTAAAAATCCCACTCGCTCTTTATAGCGCGTGAAAACCACGACCCTTTAACTATCTTGACTAGAAGAAACGTAAAAATTCAAGACTAACTAATGATGAATTTCATTGAACTAATTATGTACTTTATATAGCCCACCCAATATGGAATTAATTTTATCTTTTTGTCAAGTTGGTTTTGTCTCCTTTGTTTAGCCTTATAGTGTCCGGAAACATCAATGTTTCAGCCAGTTGTATTTTCGTCGGATGTTTGTATAACATTACTTTAACATCTAATAATACCTTAGATGACAAAAACAAAAAATATAGCCCACGCCAACTCTAATACAGTGCTCAACATTTATTTATGATCTTAGTGGGAATAGTTGCGAGTTTTTACATAAGAGTATTACAAAACAAAACGGAAAGAAATAAAGGAAAAATATTTTTAGTATAAGATTACTACAAAACACATGATGCAGTGGAATATAAAATGATTCTTCTAGTTATGTAATGCTTGAAAAGAATACCCAAAAAACTATATATTTTTATAGTTTTATGTAGTTACATTTTGTTCCAAAATACGTGTATTCATTCATATGCAAGTTGCAAACTTTTTTAATAAACTTTGAAATATGTGTAATTTTGTTTCAGAAACAATGACTTTTACATTTTTATATGAAATATTTTTCTTAGAATGGTCCACTAATCGTTGACATTGTTTGTGATTAATCGTCTACATTCATGAAGGGACCCATCTAAACAGCTTGTCTTTAGTGACTACTTCACACATGTAAATAATTGCTTATTAATATGAATGATATACGCGACTAAAGAATATAAAGATAATATAATTTGAACTTTTATTTTTCTCATGTAGAAATGCTTTTGTACAGAATGTCATAAATTTTGGATATCGATAACCTATCCATCATATATGTATGTTTATTAAATGTCTGTTAGTAGTCTCGTTGTTGTGAGCATTTATTAAAATGTTCAGTCCAACTATGCAACTATTACTAATCTCGATAGACCATTTAAATTAAACAAAAACTCAGAGTCTCTGATTGTCATCTCAACATAAAAACTAATTGTGTTGTCAGGTGTGGATACAACTAATTCCAGCTCAATCAGATACCTTTTATTTAGTTTCATGATCACGACTATACATGTTCTAAAGATTATTTAATCAAGAAAACCAAAAAAAGAACTTTACTAAATTAAAGACAGATGGAAGATAAGACAAAAGAATGTCGGATCTTCCTGAAGCTCAAATCTCTTTCTCAAGGACGATTTCTAAGTCCTCTCTTAGTTTCTACTAATACTCTTTCAAACCAGATTGTCTCTTCTGAGTTTGTGTTGTGTGAAGTCAAAAGTGTCTTCAATGGCAACATCTTCTGATGGATTATTCAACGACATGAGCGTGTTGGGAGTGATCGGATATGTATTGGAGCAAACCAGGTTCATCTTCCTCGTACCGATTTTGAACCGTCTGGTGAATCTATGTCAGGTGATTTCGGTGTTGTTGTTCATAGATGCAGCTTATATGGCCATAGCTGTAGCCATTGTGAAAATACTTAGGCGAACACCAGAGAAAGTTCTTAAATGGGAAACCTTTAAGAACAATGAAGACGTTGAGCTAGCTCCTTCCATCAATCATCCAATGGTTCTCATTCAAATCCCTATATACAACGAAAAAGAGGTAACTTAATTTGAAACAATAACAGAACACTCTGTTTGACAAAACAGAGCATTTATGTTTCGAAACTTGAAAGTGACATTTTTACAAAACAGAGCACTCTGTTTCACAAGTGACATGTTTTTTTTTTACAGGTATGCCAACTTTCTATACGAGCGGTTTGCAAGCTATCATGGCCATCGGATCGGATGATCGTTCAAGTTCTCGATGATTCAACTGATGTAGACAGTAAGGTCCTTTTGTTTAACCCTTCTTGAGCTCGTTTGACTGTGTTATGGTCTTTTGTTTCATCCTCACTTATTACTATCCCTACAACGAAGTTCTATTTTTGAAATGAAAATAGGAACTGGTTAGATTGGAGTGTAAGAAATGGGCGAGCGAAGGTGTAAACATAAAGCCGGAGGTTAGAGAGAGTAGAGAAGGGTACAAAGCAGGAGCTCTCACTGCAGGAATGAAGCATAATTATGTCGATGGATGCGATTTCGTTGTTATATTCGATTCAGATTTTCAACCTGAACCTGATTTTCTTGAACGTACTGTTCCTTTTCTTGTCCATAACCCTGAGATAGCTCTTGTACAGGCCGGCTGGAAATACGGTTAGATCTTTCTTCTTTCACTTTCGAGTTCTCTTATGTCGATTTGTTAAATTGGTTTTGCTTATTTGCGTTTGTGACAGTTAATTCCAATGAGTGTTGTATGACAAGAATACAAGAGATGTCTCTTAACTATCATTTTGCAGTGGAGCAAAAGTCTGGATCCTCAATGCATGGTTTCTTTGGATTCAATGGTGAAGCCATCCATATCCATGCTCTTGTGTGTTTTATATTTTATGATCCTAATTTGAGCTAATAAAGAAACATTGATTGTTTGATTTCAGGTACTGCTGGTGTGTGGAGAATTAAAGCTTTGAATGATGCTCAAGGATGGAAGGACCGCACGATAGTTGAAGACATGGATTTAGCGGTTAGAGCTTATTTACGCGGCTGGAAGTTTGTTTTTGTCGACGATATAAAGGTTTAGAATCAAAGAATCATTCCAATTGAATGAAATGACTCAACTTGTACTGATCTAAAAAACTTTAGAAGTTATTAAATTTCAGGTGAAAAACGAGCTTCCGAGCTCATTTCAAGCATACCGGTTTCAGCAACATCGCTGGTCTTGCGGTCCAGCAAACCTATTCAAGAAAATAGCCATGGAGATCATCCAAAATGAGGTTGATAGATTACACAAATCCCAATATTATGACTTCTTTGAAGCACAAGTATATAGTTCAATGATCTTAACCGTTTTGATGTTCTATGTTTTGAGACAGAGAGTGTCTATATGGAAGAAGGCATATTTGATATACAACTTCTTCTTTTTAAGGAAGATTCTAGTACACATGTTCACATTCGTCTTCTACTGTTTGATTTTACCTGCTACGGTTGTATTCCCGGAGATCGAAGTCCCCAAATGGACAACTATCTACATTCCAGCTACTATCACTACCCTAAACGCCATTGCAACACCAAAATCATTCTACCTCATATTGTATTGGATCTTATTTGAGAATGTTATGGCCATGCATAGGAGTAAAGGAACTCTTATTGGATTGCTAGAGACTAGTAGAGTTAAGGAATGGGTTGTCACACAGAAACTAGGAGAGACTAGTACTCTCAGACAAAACCTCATTCCTCACTATAGCTTCCCTGAAAGGTTTGACGTTTTTCCCGCACACGTTTATTGCAAGAAACGTTGTGTGATTGTGATTATGATTATGATTATCATTGTGAATGTGTTTGGAATTGTGCAGACTTCGATGGCGAGAGATTATGGTTGGGATGTATCTATTCATCTGTGGATATTACGACTTTGTATTTGGGAAGACATACATTTATGTATACCTTTTCTTGCAATCTGTTGCCTTCTTTGTTGTTGGAGTTGGCTACATTGGAATGTCGATTCCGAGTTGATCATTGCTGACATGTTTAACTTCTTTTTTCTTCTTCTACACAATTCATTCTTTCAAAAGGTTCAATTGTATAGAGATTATAAGATGTGTGGTTTTGTCATCAGTGCCATCAGGTTACAGTTTCATTATAAGACTATTTATAAGGAACGAAGCTGATAATTGATGACTTGATGTTATACTCATTTTGTCTATTAATGATTTTTGAACTTTGAAGTTAAAATTATGAATTCTTACCTACCAGTTTGTTCAAGTCTTTATTAATTAGGTTTTGAGATAGTTGCAACCTTATAATTTCTACATTATTTCCTAGTCCACGACATATTCATCAACTTTCTTGGTGAACAATTTTATGTTGTGGGCTAGACCGTTCTACTTTTTTGAACTTATAAATTGTATTTAGTGAACAACTTTTTTTTTTAATATCAAATCTGTTTGTTGCAAACATTTATTTTAATCTTCTTTCAATTCGCATCGCAAGATATAGGAACTTGAATAATAAAATAAACGGTTTCTGTTTAACTGCGAGTTTTGTCACCATTCAAAACTCTTCATAGTTCAACATAATAGCAAGATATCAAATACATACTGACCTTTATATTAATGTTTTCAATGAACAAAAAATCAACTGTTTAAATATACAGTCGATGTGGGGAAGTTTTACCCACTTAATTGAACAAAAACATTTGGCATCCTTTGTTTCCCACCTCATTGACTCCAACGTTTTTAGAGTACAAAAACAGTTAAAAGTTCTAATAACCATTAAGAACGAAAAAAAAAACATTTCACAATTACAATTCAAGAAAAATTATGAACATTATGACATCAAAATAATAAAATTTCGAAAATTTTAAAAAGACAAATTCCAATTTATTTCTTGATCTTCTTGTCTTTAGGTCACGAAAGGGAAATAATACGAGTGTAAAGGAACTCATTCCACGTGTCAGGCAAACCGGGAAGACACCAATGTATACAATCAGCGTAAGTGTTGGGATCGGCTTGTTGCTCCGGCGTCAGCATTTTGCCTTGTCGGATTGTGTGAACCGAAGTGTGAGCATCTTTCCGGTATTCGGATAGTTTCGTAATGTTGAGAAAGTAAACCGGAACTTTAAGAGAATGCGTGACGTTTTCCGCTACTGAAAACAGCCTGTAGTCTGTCCCTACGCTGAACGGCATTGACATGTTTAGGGTCGGTGTCGTCTCCAACGCGCATTTTATCCCATCTGGATTCTCCCAATCCAAGCTCCTAAGATAGTACAACAAATTAAATTTACATTTTTTTGTTTACTAAACAATATTAATATTTGCTAAGATAAATACATACAATTAAAAGTAAATATTGTATATGGTGGTTACACCAACTCATTAAAATAAAAAGATTTGAGTTTTGATGTTTTATGCTAATTAAGATGTTATATATATTACGCTAGCTTTCCAAGACAAAGACTTGCTATCTATTTTTTTTCTGGTAGTTGCTTGGTTTTCAAGTTTCTTACGTCCGCCGATTAATAATCTTACTAAGGGTATTATTATACAGTAGAAAATATTTTTAAATTTTGCTTTTTGTATATGATTAATCAAATTCAAACCGTGCTTATCATATGTTTCAAAGCTAAATTTTTTTATAAATGCCACATACAAAAATAAAAGGATAAGCTTAGTGCCATCTTTGACCCCCCCCCCCCCCTCCCCCCCAAAGAATAAATAATTATCAGCCTTTTCTATTTAGAATCATATTTGAACTCAGTTTGGTAAAACAAACGGTATGAAAACATATCAATAATTAACTACTAACTCTTACAGATAAATATATTATTGAGCAGTTCAACTGAATGGAGTTATTACGCTTTAATTAGTTTAGAAGAAACACATGGTATTCAAACACAAAACGTAGCAGCAATTCACTGTTAACTGTAACCTAAAATCGTATAATCATTTAATGACCTATATACTATGTATAATATGTTCCTGAATATTATGAAATGGTGACACTAGTAAAACATGGAGAGTTACTGTGAGACCACTCAATTTATCAGTAGTTTCACATTGCAAGCAAAGCATCACTACTTAAAATTCACTGTTAATTAAGCAAAACGAGATTATCTTAACCCAAGAATTTAAATGGCAATTAAGAAAAAGTAAACAAAAGAAGAAGAAGAAGAATAATTACTTGATGTGGAGAGGAGACATGCTAGCGAAGAAGACAGTGGTACGTTGAGGATCAATATTTTGTTCTACCCAATCTCCCCAAGTCCTTAATACTCTCCTATACGCTACTGGCCGTTCGATCTCTTCATACTCAGTATCTCCTTTATCGAACGATCCTCGTCTGCTTTCATCAATTCCACACTCTCTCAATTCATAACTTCGTAAATATACACATACAACGCATATATATTGGTAAATATATTCTTAGACTTACAGGACTTTCATGGCGAATGTGTTCATCCACCAGATGTAAGTGTTGAAGACAAGAAAGTCAACGCCTTTCCAGTTGACTCCATGCTTTTGTATAGACTCAGGCATTATTATACGGTTAAGTATACTATGCATATTTGGATCATCTGAATTTGATTCCACCAAAAATGGAGCCCAATAAAACTCCACCGTCGCATTATAATCCTTTTTAAACCAAAAAAAATTATATATATTAACTACAACTGCTCTCAAAATCAGCCACTCCACTAAATAAATTTCTATTATTATAACAAATTAATAAGTCAATAAGTATGAGTTAATTACCTCGACTCGGAAGACGGAGAGAGAACCTGTTTTGTTCAAGCTCTTTCGACCGGGAGGAACCACTGATTGAACCAAGCAAACCATTGATTCCCATTGGTTCCGGTTTAGTGAATCTCCAACGAACATCATTCTCTTGTTCCTTAGCTTCTCCAGCAGCAATTTTGCTTTGAACCTTCACCAATTCAAACAAAACCGAGAAGAAAAAATAGATAAGACAAAACTAAACCAAACCAAACCAAAGAATCGATGAAGAAACAGAGTTTTTTCCCGGTTTACTTTGGTAAAGAACAGTCTCTGGGTTGCCATCTCCAATTCTGATACAGAGAATTTCTTCTTCCATTTCTCATGCAAGTCACTTGCGCCGTCAAGAACTCACACTGATCCTCTTTATACAACGGATGCGTCTCGTTATCGAAAACCCATTCTCCGGTGAACAAATCACAATCCTCTGGAGGCAATTCCACGTCGTCTTCATCCTCCGTCGCAGCGAAAAGCTCGATCTTCTTCACTTCCTCTGTATTCGATACTTCCTCCTGAATAGGCTCTGCTTTTTCTCTCAATGAATCATGATCTGTGTCTCTGTTTTTCACCGATTTTTGAATTGGGTCTGCATTTCCTGCGGAATCTTGAATTGAGTCAGAGTTCTTGACCGGTTCCGTAATCTCTGTGATCGGTTTCGTCTCATCATGGACGTCGTTAGGATTCGAGCTGGAGAAAGGAAATTCAGCTATGGATTTGACGTCTTCATTGTACAAGAAGATCCCGAAGAGGAATACAGAGAAAACGACGAGGAAGATCGAGATGTTACTATTCTTCCTCTGTTTCATAGTCACTCCTGTTTCGAATAATGGAAATTTTCTTCTCCAGGGTTGCATCTGATTTTATAAAGAAACAGAATAAGACGAAAACAAAAAAAATATTAAATGAAGAAGAAACAAAAAAAAATCTCTTCGAGGCGGTCTAAAATGTCACTATGTTTGTGAGAGAGGCAAAAGGATCGATGGTATAAGAGGAACGAATAAAGGATAATAAACTAAATTAAAATAAAATTTTCGAATTTGTTAACGATCGTTAGTTTTGTGATTAATAGTTTGGTGAGGTGGGATTATCTTCAACTGGTTTCCAAAAGCTTTCAGGTGAAGAAAAATAAAATAAAATAAAGTTGCTCTTTATCTTTTCTTTTTCCTTGAATATGTAATCTGATTCGCTTAACTAATCTAGTCTGAAGCTGTTATTATAGCAAAGTAGAGTTTGGAGCGAAGAGTGGACTCCAAGATTCTATAGATTGTCTCAGTCCTCACCTAAAGAGAAAGGGACCATAGAAACAACAATTGTGGGTTGATTTTAAACTAGAAAACAAAATAAAAAACAATTGTGAGTTGATGAATTTGTATATTTTTTCTGTCTTCAATGTCTAGGTTGAAGGTTTGAACCGGCATTGTGTTTTTTTGTTTTGTTATATCTAAGTTAAAACTGTTCACTAAGAATGGAAAACTTATTTTGTGTATTTTAATTTAGCTATTAGATCATCAGGAGAAACATTACATGTCTGTAAATGGTATACCAACAAAAAGAACATAATGAACAATTCAACAGGCAATTCAAAAGATGGATGATTCAGATTTATTTCACGTGTTGAAGCCTCCAAAATATATTTGAAGAAATCGCAGATCTTAGAGGTTTTGGTGATTTTCACGAGACGTGCATATTAAACCTCCCTCCTACAGTCCTACATATATTTCTGACTGTAAGTGTTATATTTCTGTACTAAAACAAATATTATATATGTCCAGTTTAAAACTCACAAGTGTTACTGTGTTATCAATCAAACAAACATATTTATACATATGTTTTTCTATACTAAAGTAGGATGAAACACTGAATTACAAGTTTTATTATTTAAGCACACATATATATATATATAACTAATTGTTTAAAGCAATCGGTATCTTACGTCCAAATCCAAACGAGTTCTAGCTCTGTTGTTTTCTTAAAATTTGTTGTGATACATTACATTTTTCTTATTTTAAAAACAATTTTAGACTACATTAAAAACGAATATTTCGTTTTCTGTAACAATTATGTTTCCATCGCATGTTGAGGGTGAAGCATCCGTGTTCGTTAGGAGAAAAAAATAGATATATACTCTATTTGCAAAACTAAAAATACAGGTCAAAAACTAAAAATGATATATGAAGCTTTCTGTTTGAGAAAAGTAAAGGCTAAGGAATCACATAAACACATAATATATTTATATCTAACAAAAATATCGTCAGAACTTGTGTATATAGACGGCACCAACCAATATTACCAATCAGTTTATTTACTCTATTTTCTACATATATGATATTTATATATTTATTTTCTTGGCAGATTTGTGTACTTTATTTGGCTTTAGTTATTAGTTAAATATTTGAATCCTTTTGCTTTTGCTTTGAACCAAAGCCACAGGAACCCAACCCAAACCTTTAGTATTTTATTTGTGAGAATCATACACATCGTATAATAATACTACATGCTTTTATTTTGCTTGAAGTTCACCACGTACGTAATGATGTGTCTGAGGCACATGTGTGTAACTTCTTTGGCATTTCCCCATTTTAAAACCTTGTTCATTTTTTTGGTAAAAAAAAAAACCTTGTTCATTTCAGTCTTAAATTTTTTTTATTATGTAATTGGAAACTTTAAATCTAGACTTGATTAAACTTCGCCAATTTGGCCATAAAGTATATTATAATGATTTATTTATTTTTAGAAAAAACATATACGCCACAATCAATGAATAAAGTTAAGCAATAAATTGATTAAATGTTAAAACTGTTTGATTAAATATTTAAATCTCATAATATATTTGAATTTAGTAAAAATGAGTGATTAATAAAGACCGTTTGATTCTTGTTTTGTTCATGTTCTCGTACCATTTACAATTAATATATGAAATCATGCTAAGTCAACGTGAAGGACCGGAGGCAGTTCTCCGTGGTGAATCTTCGAATATTAGATCATAAGTTGGTTGAAGATTTTCAGATTGAATCTTCAATGTTTCTTTTTTCTTTTTGAACTTCCTAAAATAAGAGGGAGCTACATCTTTCTTTCAACCATAATTTGGACTCATATTTAAGAATTTTGATAGCTCAATCACGCACCAAAAATTCACTAAAAACAGACGGTTGGAAATTTTCATCACAATGCATTGACACTATAGAAGGCAAAAATCAAAAATCAAAAACAAAAAAATCGGAATTTTTTTGTCCATTGGCATGGCAGTTTCGTAATGGTAAGAGATAAAGTAAGATATGTATTCATTATTGCTTTCATAGTTTGAAAATTACAAGAGAATGGGAAAAAAACAAAGAACATAGAAACTCAAAAGCTATTAATCCAATTAACTCTCTATATTTTCTTCTCATAGTGACTACAAACCATATACTAACAGCAATAACTAAAGAAAGTTTACAAAAATTAAAGAATTAAATTGCAGAGATGGCCTTGTCCTTGAGTGTTTACGCCACAGTCTGTTCCTTCTCTCTGTACATTTGCTCAGCCCATGACATTACCCGAACCCTCTCATTCATCCCAAAGCCTCTCTCAGACACCACACTGTCTTTAACCAAAGAGTTAACCCATGACACATCTGGTTCATCCCTGTAATCTCTAGCTGCGTTACTGTTGTTGTTCCCATGGATTCCAAAAGAAACACTTCTTCTCATCTTATTCAGTTCGTCTCCTTTCATTCCCCATTCGAGCTTCCCGTTTGGCGATCCCCAATCTGATAGATTCGACTGCACTGCTGCTTGACTAGCGGGTTTGAAACTCAAGCTGCGTTTCGCAAAGGCAGATGATCTCGCTTTCATCACGGCAACCGCTGCAGCTGCTGAAGACTCAAACCCGTGGTGAGATGGCTGTTGCCTTACCGTGGAAGACGGGTAATGTTGGTTCATGTTTTGACCCATCTGAGAATTCCTACTTGGAGAGGAAACATAAGACCCGAAAGTCTCTTCGACATTGTTACCAAAACCTCGGAGTCTTAGTTCCATCTCCATCTCCATATCGATATCTCTAGCGCTCAATGTAGACTTCAATCTACTTCCACCATTGAGCTGCAAAGTTGGCGGGGTAAGAGTATTGAGTCTGTTCTGCCATGATCCACCGTTTCTTGGAGATGAAGCAATACTATTAGTCATTGGAGAAACCGGAGGAGTTGAAACTCCTGAAGAATACGCAAGAGGAGACAAACCCTGCATCATCTCCAAACTGCTAAATGGAGACTGAGTAACTGCAGAGCCAGTTGAAGCATTAACAGGTCTCATCTCTTCGCGTTTATGCGCAAAGAAACAAACTTTCCTAGCACAACCTGTCTCATCTTTACAAAGCCGAGTTTTATACTGCGCCGGGTGAAGCCAAGACTCGAAAACCCCGTGCGCATACTCGCAAGAATCTCCTTTAGGACATGACCCTTTACGGAACTCAGGACAGGGGACACAAGTGTAAGGATACTTCCTCGGATCTCTCCTCCTTGCGTTCTCTCCCGGGTGTACAAAAGCACACTCAGTCCAATCATGCGAATAAGCTCTTGAACACGGCTTAACCTTAAAGCTATACATTCTAAACTCATCACTTCCGTAGACCCCTTCGTTAATATCCGGTAAAGAAGCATCAGCTGGATACTTAGACACAGTCTTGATCTCTTCTTCAACCATCTCATTCATCAATTCACCAACACCGGCTCCTCTCAGCAACAACTCAACAGCTTTCCTCCTCGGACTAGCCACGAATCTGGAAACTCGAACAAACACATCCAAAGGTTGATTCCCATTAGCATCAACAGAGTTAGCCAAAGCAGAAGCATCAAGCAAGATATTGATGACTTCAATCATATTCACTGAACAACCAGCAACAGCACAGTGAAGCGCAGTGACTCTCTCTTCACTACAAGCTCTGTTCACATCGGATCTCCCAGTGGAAATGATAAAGTTTAAAACTTTAACACTTCCGTACATAGCTGCAACCATTAGAGGTGTCCTTTCTTCAAAACCCATCTTCTTAGACCCGACCCGTCTACAATACCATAACCCTGGCTCATCCAAATCAAGCCCTTTCTCTTCAGTCTCTCTCTTGAACGATTGAAGATCATCACAGGCGGCGAATTCGAGAAGGCACATAGTTTCTTCTTCCTTATTCCTTGATTCGATTTCAGTTAACGTTTTCGAAGAGCAGAGATTGCTCTTTGGGCCACTACACATAATAATATTTGTCCTGCAGATTCAAAAAGATAAAATTGATGATGAGAAAACTGACACAGAGATAAAATCGCCGTAATAGAATCCGATTTTATGCTTTATTTCTTCGTAACTTTTTCCATTTTTTAAGATACTTATAGAGATTTTGATGCCGCAATTTTAGCGGACTTGAAAAAGAAAAGAAAGAAAGTAAACTACTTTGTACTACGATCAGCCAACGACCGTTGAAAATTTCCAACCAAAAAAAACTGGATTTTTCAGAAAAGAAGTCAAAGATAAAAGAAGAAATTTTAAGAACTAGACACTAAAAGACGAGTATTGGAGTTTATATAAATATAGAAAGTCGACTAAAATAAACCCAGAAACGAAATGAAATTGGAAACTCCAGAGAATGAAAAGCCACAAACCTGGAATGAAATTGAGAAGAAGTCGATAGAAGAAAGTTGAAAGCTTTTCTTTTATGGGGATTAGGTGAAGATGCAGAAACAAGTGGGAAATGGGTTGGGGTTTTTAAAGAAGTGAAGAGAGAAAGGTCTCTTCTTTAAAGGTGCGTTGAAGGAGAAACGAAGGTTCCTTCTTTCTTTCCTTTTTCTCTTTCTTGGTCTTCTCTTCTTTACTTTTTTTAATTCTTTGCTTTTTATTTCCTCGACATATAAAATGGTTTTGGTCAAAAGTCAAAAAAGTTGAAACCAAATTTTCAAAGGTGAGCAATGCGTTCTTCTGCTCACTCTTCTCTACTCTAAAATTCGCTTCTTTTTTTTCGTTACAATTTGTGTACTGAGCCTACTACTACTGAAATGGAAATTTATTTAAAGTATTTATTAGTATCCTTTCTTACATTTGTTGTTGTGCTTCTAACAATTCGATTTAGGAATATAATTTTACATAGTTGTGGGTAGAATATTCGAGTTGGGGAGTCTTAAAGGGGGACCTACCACTTAATCCAATAGGCCATAATAAAGTATAAATCTGACCGATTAAGCCGGTAACACATCAACAGTCAACACGCGTGTGCGTGATCCACCACAAATAGTAGCACGCGCTTTCAAGAGCACGTGTAAGAGACTATTAGGACCAGTCAGCTTTACTACTTGATTTATCAAATAAATAAATAAATAACTCTCCTACAAGTTGCTGTTTATTTATTTATTTTTTTATATCAAACTCTCTATTACTTGCTTAAGCTGTTCTGTTTCTTTCCCTTTTTAATCTTAAACAATAAGTTTATTTGCGTTTATAATTTCTAATTTCCTTATCAATTAACATTAGCTTGTTAAAGTTTTACTTCTTTCCTTTCATCAAAGATTCAAAATTTTATTTTTTAAGTTCACTTCACACATATCTCTTAAAATTTGAAAGAATCTATCATCATTTTATTTATAAGTGCGAAATTTTTTAAATCATAAAACATTAAACATCAAAGAGAACATAATATACATTATTTTGAAAATTTAGAATGCTTCGTTGAAATGTGTAAATTCTTTAAAATCATAAAACATCAATAGCTCTGAAAGGAGAAAAAAGTAAGAAGCTGAATACAGATGAATTACAAATAAGTATAAATAAAACGCAATTTAAATAAAAGAATGGGAGATGGTTACGGCACGTGAGGTTACGCGGTAGGGGAGGCGCGTGAAGAGATAACGGAGAGAGAGAGAGAGAGAGAGTCAAGGACGCGTTCTCTAATCTTCGTTGCCTTTGGCTTTGGGTGGGCGACAAAAATGTGTTCACTTTGGCTGCCCTCTTAATTTCATTTTTCCCTTTCTTTATTTCCTATTATTCTTCATCCCTACCTTTTTTATCCAATATATTTCAATTATTGATCACACGAAACATGATTGTTATTTATTATTCTTTTATAATTGTTAATGCAATAATGAATTTGTGGGTTTTCGGCTACTTGGGAATCATATATTGTCATGTGTATTTGAAAAATGCAGATATATATATAGTCATGCGTATAAGTTGGTTGAAGAGTCAAAACTTGGAACTACACATATATATAGTCATGTGTATAAGTTGGTTGAAGAGCCAAAACTTGGAACAAGTGAGACTGCATTTTGGGGTCAAAATCATTATTACACTACTTCTGATGCAAATCTTCCAATTATTGGGATTTTCCTCTCAAATCTTTTCCACTAAACTTTTCTTGCCAAGTCAAACTTTGGACTACAAAAAACGTACAATTATTAAAATGTAGATGTCCTTAGAACTTAGAAGTGTTGTATTTAGAGAATGCTTAATACCTTTATTAAGAATGAGATTGGCTTTAATAGCCTTCCAAACGAGACTATGTCTACTGCAACTAATTAAAAGAGAAGTATAAGGAACTTAACAACCAAGAAACGAAATGCTCGGACCTTCTATTTGACTCCGTAAACATAGGAGCTTATTCAAACAACTCTGTAACTAAACTAAGACCAAATCAAAACCCAACAATGCCTCTCCTAAACTTAAAGCATAGCATTCAGTTTATCCTTTCGCCAACTCCAAGTTTTTCTCTTAGTCTTACAAACACTTTCAACCGCAGAGGCTTGGTTAGAATGTCTGCAATCTGGTCATTAGTACCACAATGAACAAGCTTGACAATGCCATCCTTAGAGAGATCTCTTAGGAAATGAAACCTGACATCAATATGCTTGCACGGCCATGTAAAACAGGATTTTTTGATAGTTTAATGGTTGAGTTGTTGTCACACAATATGGTTGAGCTCCTTGTCTGCTTCAAGCCAAACTCTTCTAGAATCCTTCTCATCCAAACACATTGGCAAGCACAATAAGCTGCTGCAACAAACTCTGCTTCTGTGGTAGATAAAGTTACCACAGGTTGCTTCTTTGAAGCCCAGGCTACAGCTCCTCCACTTAGCAAAAACACATATCCACTTGTACTTCGCCTATCATCAAGATCTCCTGCATAGTCGCTGTCAGTATAAACCGTGAGCTCTCCTACGCCTCTCCTCTTATAGAACACACCGAATCCCAAAGTCCCTTTAAGATACCTTAGTACCCTTTTTGCCGTCTGCATATGTTGATCCCTCGGATCTGCCATATATCTACTTAGTAAACACACCACATACATCAAGTCTGGCCGAGTTGATGTGATATACATCAAACTTCCAATAAGCTGCTTATACAAGGTTGGATCAACCTTTTTTATATCTCCATCCTTTGAAAATCTTGTGCCAGGAACTATGGAATTTTTAACAGCATTACCACATTGTAAATGAAACCTCTCTAAGATCTCACCAGCATACTTTCTTTGATGAATGAAAATTCCATCTGCATCTTGTATGACTTCAACTCCAAGAAAGTACTTCATCTTTCCCAAATCAGTCATATCAAACTCTTTTTTCATAGAAAGCTTAAAATCTTCAAGCATCAACTCATCATTGCCAGTGTAAATTAAATCATCCACATATAATGAGACAATGAGAATCTTGTTACCTTCAGTTTTTACAAACAAAGTATGCTCATATTCACATCTTTGGAAGCCTTCCTTGGTGAAATAAGCCTCGATTCTACTGTACCATGCTCGAGGTGCTTGCTTTAATCCATACAGAGCTTTCACGAGCTTGTATACTTTTCCTTCCTCTCCTTTCTTGACATACCCCTGAGGCTGTTCCACATAAACATCTTCAGATAGTTCTCCATGTAGGAAAGCGCTTTTTACATCTAATTGATAGATGCACCAGTCTTTTTGAGCTGCCAAGGCCAATATTAAACGGATTGTATCCCATCTAGCTACAGGAGCAAACACCTCATTGTAGTCTACCCCTTTTTCTTGTGCGTAGCCTTTAGCTACAAGTCGAGCTTTGAACTTGTCTACTTCTCCCTTCTCATTGAGTTTTGTTTTGAAAATCCACTTTACTCCAATCTTCTTTGCTCCTCTTGGTAGCTCCATAAGATACCACGTTCCATTCTTCTCTATTGATTCCAGTTCAGTTTCCATTGCTTTTATCCATTTTTCCTCTCCAATGACTTCTTCAAATGTGACTGGATCAGCAATAGATGCAAACATAAGAAAATAAGTCATACCTTCTTCTTCTCCCTCTTCCTCTGTTTCTTCCCCTGTTTCATACTCTTGAAGATAAGCAGGTGGCTTGCGAACTCGTGGAGCTTGAGAACTGGAAGCCTGATGGCTCGGCTGAGGCTCTTGTAGTCTTGCTGCTGCAGTCTGCTGCATTGGAGAAACCAGAAATTCTTCCTCTTCAACTGATTCCACATCTGATTCATGATCTTCCCAAATAAGGTTTTCACTCTCTGAATCTCCTGCTTTCTTATCCCACTTCCATCCTTTATCTTCTTCAAAAACCACATCTCTACTGGTTATTACTTTATCTGTCGCTGGATTGTATAAGCGATATCCTTTTGACTCCTTGCTAACTCCAATCAGAACACAAGTGATGCTTTTATCATCAAGCTTTCTTCTTCTTTGATCTGGAACATGAACATGTGCTAGACAACCAAATACTCTAAAGTATTCCACAGTTGGCTTCACTCCACTCCACATCTCTTCAGGGGTTTTCTCCTTTAAAACAGAGGTTGGACTTCGGTTAATTACATGAACAGCCCATGTAACTGCTTCAGGCCAAAGACGTTTTGGAACATCTCTATCATTCAAAATACTTCTCACCATGTTCATGATGGTGCGATTTTTCCTTTCTGCTACACCGTTTTGCTGTGGCGTAAACGCTGTTGTCAATTGTCTGATTATTCCCATCTCTTCACAAAACTGCTTGAATTCATTAGACAAGAACTCTCCTCCTCTATCTGTTCTTAAACAGATCAAAGCCTCTCCAGTCTCTCTTTCAACTTGACTTTTAAATCTTTTAAACAACATAAATGTATCAGATTTGTTTGATAAGAAGTAGATCCACACCTTTCTGCTGAAATCATCGATGAAAGTGAGAACATATTTCTTGTCGCTACTTGAAACTGGTGAAATCGGGCCGCAGAGATCTGAATGTACCAATTGAAGTCTGCGTGAGGATCTCCATGCACTTTTCTTTGGAATACTCTCACGATGCTGTTTACCAACCAAACAGTTAACACATGTTGCAGCTTCCTCCACCGCCTTAAACTGAGGTAGACCTTTCACCATTTCTTCCTTTTTTTAATTTCTGCAAGCTCTTGTAGTTGATATGTCCATACCTGCGATGCCATAGCTGAAACTCATTGTCTGCAGTGATTTGTAGACACTTTGACACATCACTCTGTACATTCTTGCTTGCCATGACTTTAAACAGCTTGTTCGTAGTCATTTTTGATTCCATGATACAGCCAAAATCAGGATGATATATCTTACACATCCCTTGTTTCATCAAGACTTCACATCCTTTCTCTAGCAGCTGACCAATGCTAACTAGTTTGCTTGTTAACTCCGGCACAAAATAGACATCACTTATAGTATGTGCTCTTCCGTCAATACATATTTTCACACACCCTTTTCCAATAACTGACAAGGATGAGTTGTTACCTAGTTTTACTTTGTGACGAAAGTTTTCATCTAGGCTTGAGAACCATGTCTTGTCTCCGCACATGTGATTACTACATCCCGAGTCCAAAAACCAGACTTCTTCCTTCTCTTCAGTAGTCTCCATAAATGCCATTAGCAAGACATCACCTTCTTCTTCTTCTGTCTCGGCGTAATGTGCCTTGCCCTCCCAACTTGGACATTCATACTGAAAATGTCCAAGTTTATGACATCTAAAGCATTCAATCATTGCCTTATTGAAAGCTCTTCCTCTGCCTCTACCTCTTCCTTGTCCGGCTCCTCTTCCTCTGCCTCTGCCGCTTCTATCTTCATAGGCAACTTTCAGTACATGTTCTTCTCCTCCATTACTCGGTTTTTTCATCTTTTGCTCATGCACTAACAATGAACTCTGCAATTCATCCACTGTGAGAGTTTCAATATCCTTGGATTCCTCTATTGAACAAACAATGTAGTTCCAAGTCTCAGTCAGAGTACGCAAGATCTTTTCCACAATTTTCACATCTTGTATATCATCTCCGCAGTTTCTCATGTCATTCGCCACAGTCATTACTCTCGTGAAGTAATCCGTAATGAATTCTCCGCTCCTCATCTCTAACAGCTCGAACTTTCTCCTTAGAGTCTGCAATTGAGCTCTCTTCACCCTTGAATTTCCCTGATACTTTGTCTTCATTGAGTCCCACAATTGCTTTGACGTCTCCTTTAGTGTAATCGTTTTGAGAATTGATTTGTCGATAGCACTAAACAAGTAATTCTTTGCCTTTAAATCTTTCAATCTTGCCTCGGCAAGAACTTTCTTCTGCGCATCGGACAGTGCTTCCTCACTGACCGGCTCTGCAACTCCATCTTTTACCACACCAAAGTACTCCTTTGATCTCAACAAATTTTCCATGAGAAGACTCCAGTGATCATAATCACCATCGAATCTTGGAATATTTGGTTGAGCAAAGCTGCTTGATTCTCCCATTTCTCTTTTCGTCACTCTCTGTGTTTCTACCCCTTTTTTATTTTTTTTTATTTTACTGGTTCTCACTCTTAACTAACGTGTTTTCCCTTTTCAAAGTGATTAAGCTCTGATACCAATTGTTGTATTTAGAGAATGCTTAATACCTTTATTAAGAATGAGATTGGCTTTAATAGCCTTCCAAACGAGACTATGTCTACTGCAACTAATTAAAAGAGAAGTATAAGGAACTTAACAACCAAGAAACGAAATGTTCGGACCTTCTATTTGACTCCGTAAATATAGGAGCTTATTCAAACAACTCTATAACTAAACTAAGACCAAATCAAAACCCAACAAGAAGAGACCAAATAAAACACAAGTATTACTACGGAGAATCGAGATGTCATGTTTTCCATTATAATTGTTGGACATTATCTACAAAAGCCACACAATTAAATTTATGTTAACCTCAAGTAGTAACAAGTGACTTTGTTGGCATCTTCTATATTTCAATGTTTGTCTCTTCACATATATTCGATGTAGCTCCTACCATAAATACGACTGAAAAAAAAATCAAATTCCAATTTAAAAGACGATAAATATTCGTGGAAATATTAGACACGCAAAACACGTACGTCACGATCAATGAATAGACTATGAAATTTGACATCATGCAAATGCAGCCAAGTGAGCCAACCCATTATAAGGCTTTTTCAATGCTACATACCAAAATTAATGATATAGAACCCCTAATGTCTACAGTCTACTGATATCATCTACTGAATCTTTTTTTTTTGAAAACTATACTCATATTTAATTCTGTTAATTTTATCCAAAATCGAAAGATAAATCTATTTAAAATATTTTTATATTTTTACATCGTTAGTATAAAAATGTCAGAAATATCGAGTTTCATGTTTTTAATGAAGTTTTGACCCATCAAGCACATAAACATATATAGGCCTAGTAGAGCCAAAAAAGCCCACTAATATTTATGAGGCCATAAAGAATTATGAAGAAACAATGCAACCGATTTTTTCCGGGTTATGTAATAATATACTATATTTCATGTTGATTAGATAAACAAATTCATAAACATCTTTTTTAATCGTAAGGGTAATAAAGTGCTAAGCATTATAACAAAGCGGATACGAAATCTTAATACTCACTTGTTCTCCCTCGTGATGGATTCTTAAAAACTTTGATTAGCTGCATTTACCTTAAGACCCAACCATATGTTATTAACGAATATTGCTTCAAAAATTCTTTCACGTATATTTTAGAATATCTTGAGAAAAATATTTATCCAACAGGTTGATATAATTCGAAAATCTCGTAGCTTGCAAAGATGCGAGTATTACACCTTATTCAAAGCTGCTACCATTTTTTTTGTTTTTGGTTCAATTTTGCTAAAATTTCTTCGGGGATGATCTTAGAGACAAGACAAATATGTCTTCTTCTATCTTAACTTGATGATTGTCGATATGGGATTAGAGAGAGCGAATTGCCATTTAAAGTTGCAAGCATGTGCCTCAGTGCTCGTGTGTGTGTGGACGTGTATCTCGACTTCTCCTAGCAATGAGTGGATCATATTAATTAAGCAAATAGATATTAAAAGTGTGCCACGTGAATGGATTGAATGGGGTCAAGTTTTCAATAATTTAAATAGGCTGGTGATTATGGATAAACATAACTCACAATTTGGAACAAATTATATCAGATGAGATTAAATATTTCAGGTTGGTTCGATTTTGCTACCCTTAATTGAGCGAAACACACAAATTTCAAATGGATTGCAACGAAATGGGATCTGAACCGAGTCTAAATCAAACCAAACCGAGATAAAGTCTGGTTAAGGAAAAGATATGTCCATAAAGAAAGAAAGGACGAAAAGTAAAAGATGCAAATAAACGAATGACCGAAGAAAGAAAGGGTCTTCGTACAGTTTTATATAATCTGTATTTATTTTCCTATTGGCTCTATTATTATCCTTTTAACTCCCACCCTCAGTTTTATTTCGCGTGTGCTTCACGTCCATTTTCCAACTGTTTTTAGTTATTTTCCCCTATTTAGCGAAGATATTTTTCCTGATAAAAAATAATAAAAATAAAAGTGGATTCGAGTGACCTTTGAAACTTTGAGCAGCTAATAAAATTTTCATATAAGAAGAATATGAATGATGGTTTATAACAAACTCCTTTTTCAAATAGTGGTTTATAGTTTGTGGAAAAAAAGAAAAAGAAATATATGGTTTCATACTTTATTCTCTAAGCAATTGGTGAAGAACATTCAATTTAATACCAAGCTGGGTGGACTCGGTTATTCTTTTCTTTTAAAACGTCTTAACAATTGTCAAAGAAATAAAATAAAAAAAAGTCTTGAAAAATAAATCCAAACTAGTGTGTACCTTTGTATAATTCGCAGATTAGACAGATTAATGTGGTACATAAATGTGATCATAAACAGTGTAAATTATTTCATCCCTCAAAATTATATTCCAACTTCGTTTGGCATCATCCTAGTTGTTGGCAGCCTTTGAAAATTGTTTCCTTTAATTCAACGAATTAAATAGTTATTCAATGTTTATAAATCTAATTTTAATAAAATCAAATCATTATATAGTTATTTAAAAAGAAAACATAAATACAAGTGGGCGCGTGGATCATTACGACATAAATGTCATTATTCAAAGAACTTGATCGAACCATCGCCATAGCCCAATAAGCCAACCTCTGTCTCTTATTAAAACTAATATTAAAATTAAAGAGAGAACAAACAAAACCTTTGATTGATTGCTTCTTCTTCTTCTTCTTCTTCTTCTTTAGGTTTCTCAGATTCCAACGATTGCGTGAGTTTGATGGCCGAGTTGACTCAGGGCGATGTTGTTTACTCGGCTCGGTCTCTTCAAGTGTGGAAAACTTTGGTGAACTGGCTAGCTTTCTTCTATCAGATCTTCCTTCAGATCCTTCGTGCTGTTGGATATCATCCTCTTATCTCTTCCTCCGCCGATGGTTTCAAACCTTTACCTGCCATCGAGTTACTCGATACACCTGCTGTTTCTACAACCACCGTCGATATCACCTCCACTTCTTCTTCTTCTAGCGATTCTCAACACTGCCGCTTTCAGAGACTCCAGGTCTCGTTTTCAATCTTCGTCAAAAGTCTTTTCGAATTTGGAATTACAGTTGTTGTTTTTTTTTTTTTTTATTATCAAAATTAGTATAATTGTGTAGAATGGTAACATTTTGCTTCATTATCTTAACATCTACTACTGCTTTGCTTCATCGTTGATAGATAGATGAATTTTGTATGATTTTGGTATCTTTGATGAGGTTGACTAAACATATGTACTGAAGCAAAGTCTACAGTACATATGATTACATTATCTTTTGTTTGTAGAATTCTACTGCTCCACCAACTTAGTTAGTTTGGGGATTTATTTTGGTATAGGTAGAGTAAGCTTGCGTAGTTGCTATATGTAGTGTTGTTGACTTGAGAGTAAGTAGTCTTAGAAGAACTGAAGATGTGTTTGTTTGCAGGTTGTTTTAGACTTGGATGAGACTTTAGTTTGTGCATATGAGTCTACTAGTCTACCTGCTAATTTACTCAACCAAGCCATTGAAGCCGGATTAAAGTGGTTCGAGCTAGAGTGCTTATCATCAGACAAGGTTTCTTTCACAACATGCTCTTCTCAAGTTTATTCCTTTTTTCTTGAGTTGTCGTATTATGACACGACTCTCTATTGTTTATCAAGGAATATAATGGGAAACCTAAGATCAATTACGTCACGGTCTTTGAGCGTCCTGGATTGCACGAGTTTTTAGAGCAACTTAGCCAGTTTGCAGATCTTGTTCTCTTTACAGCTGGTCTTGAAGGTCTCTTGTTCTACTTCCTCAGCGTTATGTTATATTCTCTATTTCGTGCTCAAATTATGTTATCCTAACATTTGAAAAATCAATGCTTTCCGCGTTTAGGATATGCGAGACCGCTTGTCGATAGGATAGATACCAGGAAAGTGCTCAACAACCGACTTTATCGACCTTCAACAGTCAGCACGTTAGTCATCCTGAATTAGTTTGCTCCGTTTTATCTTTTTTTAAAACATGTTTGTGGTAGGTTCTTGATATTTTTATACATTGTGTGTGGTTCCTTCCTAATCAGGCAATACAGAGATCACGTCAAGGATTTGTTAAGCATATCAAAGAATATGTGTAGGACAGTAATTGTTGACAACAATCCTTTCAGCTTTTTGTTGCAACCATCAAATGGGATTCCATGTATTGCATTTTCCGCTGGGCAGCCAAATGATACTCAGGTCTCTATTACTTATTACTCTTCTTACTCATTTGCCAACCCTTTTAGATTATTAGTACGCTTGGAAACTAATCACGATTATCAAACTTGAAGCTTTTGGATGTTATTCTTCCGCTTCTAAAGCAACTGTCAGAGGAAGAAGATGTAAGACCGACACTTTATGATCGCTTCCGCATGCCTGAATGGTTTGAGAAGCAAGGCATACCACCTTCGTGCTGGAACACTTAACCGGTTAAGCGGAAAGTAATGGCCAGAACCGAAAAAATCAAGAAATCTCTGGTCCACAATAATGGGCAAAGGACCTGTTTGGTACAGTAGTTTCAGCAATGAAAGCCACTGGAGAAGGAAGGCACATAAACTACCATTCGTATTGTTTATAATCTATGGTAGATTCCTTTTAAAGATTAACTCTTTTACACATTCTTGATTTTAAGTAACTCTGTAGATTTCTCTGTAATTTTGTTAATGATGATCAAGCATTTTTAAAAATTCTTTCTGGTTGGTTCGGTTTAGATGTACCCACTTACAGATTAAACCGACGTAGAAACCGGTTCCGGGATTTTTTTAAAAAAGGTACTATGCAATTATATGAGACTAATTAACATTCCTAAGTATTTTTCAAACAGATAATTCAACCTTCTGATATGATAATGAGATCCCGACGACTTTTACAATATACTTAAAAACTTTCAGAATAATGCATCCGCAGTCTAAACACTATAGAATATGATTCTTGTATACTATGAAAAACACTAATTTTCTTTAACAGGATCCAGCTTAAAGTATCTGCATTAGATTGAAATATAAGTGAGGATCCAGCAAAAAGTATTTGAGAAATATTGGCAGTGTTCCTAAATCTTAGCTAACAGACATTATTACACTCTCCTTTCCTAAACAATATACCCGTTTAAAAATAGATGGGTAAACATTAAAATGCTAATTTAATTCATTTTACAGGTCGAAAAGTTCGTGAGTTACATTACAAGACCTGTAATGTTCCCTTTTCTTATAATTAAATGTATTTTGCAACTAATCTTTTATGATATGGTCGGCCCTTTTCGTGTTTGTTGTTAATAAGTGGATCCCTCTGAGCTGTGCTTAGACTTTTAAGGCTCTCTTTATTATACATCCAAATTAAGCCTAACTACTATCATCAAATTTACCTTTTTCTTTTCCCTTCAATTTGCTGGTTACTTTATTTATTTTATAATAGTAGTATATTATTTGACTTTCCCCTGGAAACCAATATCAAGACAATGACACATAATTGATTTTTTTTTTTTAATGCATTGACAGAAACATAATTAGTTTGATGAAATTAATGTGAGGTTCAGAAAACATATGCCTCCGGGAAATCTGATGGTTTATATTTAGTTGGAAGAAATCAGTATTTTTATCAGTATTTCACTGATTTGAGTTTTAGATTAGTGTCGAGTTATAAGTTTGTAAGCCTATTCAAGATTTGCGAACTAGTCTTGCATGCATTGAATTAAATAAAATAATAATACCGAACACATTGTTTGAACAATACTAAATTAATTTATATGTGTAGTACAAGGGACATGTTTTTTTTTTGTCAAAGTAGTAAAGGGACGTGTTACGTGATTACTGTCATGAAAAGCCAATATAAACGGTTTGATAATTTTGAACACTGGATCGATTAATTAATTTTAGTTCCCGAACTAATATGTGGTACGGTTTGAAATTATACGTCGCATATGTACCTTTTTAGAGTAGGACTATTGCAACGAATACAAACACTCATAATGATTGTAAAACAAGGAAGTTTACATATGAAAGCTCTGGCATATATCTGAATATAAATTTTTGCTTAGTATTTTGGCATTCATTTATCCTGCAATATGAAAACTTTATTACAAGTTGGATCACGAAGTCTTCTTTCCATCTATATCGGTTTGAGAATCCAAAAAAACCTTTATTTTCGACCAAACAAAACTTAGTGACGCATTATAATTGTTTAGACTCAATTAGACCCACCGCTTATTAGATTGTATAATTAGAATATAATTGACCGAGTAAAAAATGATCAATCCACTTGAACGTGGAACGTGGAACTTTCTCAAATGAAGTACTATCCAGTATCCCCTGTTTCATTTTATTTATAATGAAAGATTTTTTTTCTTTTTGAAAATAAATGTTCTCATTTTTCTAGATAAAAGTTGTCATCACTTTAATTTTTATATGTGTATTAAATTAAATGGTGTTTTATCTCTTTTTAATTGTAGTAAAATACTGAAATAGAAGATGAAAGATGAGGTGATAAATTCATTTTATTTGATTCTTTAATTAGTGTGCAAAAACCTAAAAATACAAATAAAATAAAACAGAGTAAGTATTGATTATTTTAACATCATTTGCACCCACCCATCCTCTAAATTTTATTCGAGGACGTGAGGTGCATGCAAGTATATGTTAATGTATTAGATATCTTACATTTATACACATGGATTTATTAATCAATAGATTGATTATTATTGCATTGTGTACACTGTATAACTATAAACACAGTCACACAAATCTCGAATATTATTAAATATCAAAATAAAGGAGACGGATAATATAAAGGTAATTAAGGAGGCCCAGGAGGAAATACAAGTCAAAACAGATTTATGATCAATCTGAAAAATCATTTGAAGGAAAAAAAAAGTGGAAAATGAGTTCATAAAATTCAGAGAAGGCTTCTCCCAAGTTCCAAGTCTCCATCTAATTTTTGATCTTAGCTTTGACTTCATTTTATTCCTTATTACCCATTTTTTTTTGTATTTGAAAAAGGTGCGAACAAGAAACGACCAATTTGAGATATATTTTCCCCGTCCAGAAACTCTCCTATCCTTTTATTTTTGAAAGAAAAGCTTCTTCTATCTTTATTTACTAAAAGTTTCAAGATTTCACTTACCGGAATGTATCTTATACCACAAATCGTGCTAGAGGCGTATTGTATTTGTATACAGTTCGCATCGAATTTAAACTCAGAAAAAAAACAAGAAAAGAAAGAGGACTGAGATATGTCACCAAAATTCTAGTCTAGTTTAGATATCTTCTTCTTCGGAGTCCCCACATCATCTTTGGGCAAACTCTGAACTCTTAGAAAACTCCTGCTTGATAAAGATGTGAAAAAGATAACATGATGAGGTCATATTTGATATGGAGAAGAAGTTGTTCATGACTCAAATGTCTAGTTAGACAATGAGAAATATATTTTAAAACAAGCAACTAAAGATGATTACTCTCAGTAAATGCTCATCACCGAAGAGATAAATGGTGAAACTTTCAACGCTTTGGGCAGGAAAATAGCAGAAATGGCAATAAAACGGGGCAGATTCAGTACTGCATTTGTTCAGAATAAACTATCTTCTTGCTCAGGGGTTTGGTGTAGATCTCCATAGGCAGAGATGGTGAAAGGACCAGATAATTCACGGATCAGACCAACATTTTACTTGAAGAATTTAAAACATTCATATGTAGTGAGAAAAACTAAAACATTTTACTTGACGAAAACCGAGGGATTACTATTTATTTCGAACCGGTTAACTGCAATATTGAACGCTTATAAGTCAAAGCTGGTATTTAAGTACAAATCAACAAAACCCACGTTATCAATATTCAGTAAAAGTTCAAAAGATGATATTTGAGTTGAAGTTGTTTGGTCAAATATAGGCACCCATTTAATAAGTTTGCTTTATAATTTTCTTCTGTCGTTTTCAAGTTTATAGTTTTCGAACTTTTCGTCGGTCAATTTTCTTCGTTACAAAGCGGGAACTCCCTAAGAAAATACTTGTGAGTTAGAATGATAGGGGAGATACTTTTTCTCGATTTATCCATTTTTTATTTATTTTTGGAATCTCATACTTCATCATTAATAGATATGGTTTATAGAAAATGATAAAATGTTGTTGCTAATAATTAATAAACTTATGACACGGTTCATTGAACTGCAGTTAATTTCCAATTTTTCATAAGACATAACTTTAAAAAATACCATACGTAAAAAGTAGAAAACATACAAATAAAATTGAAAAAGTCTGGTATATCAAATTTAACTTTAAAATACGAAAACAAGAACACATATAAACAAGAACATACAAACGTGACGCCAAAAAAAAAAGAACAGACAAACGTAAAATAATATGAATGGTGAGGATGAAAGTTATTCTACAATAATCGATTCGATATTACTTTCTTTAATAATTAGTGTTTGTATATGCGAAAGTTTTGATGCATCAACATTTTGGGTAAAAATAAAACTATACTTTTGCTTATTTGGTAACAGATTTTTTCATTGATGATTACATTTAATTTTAGAAGATTTCACTGATTCTGTTCAAAAAAAAACAAGATTTAATTGATTCTAAATTGACTCATCGATTGGTGGATAAATGGATTTTGATAATACTATATTTGTATTGTAACAAGATTAAAAAAAATGTTTCATATTCATACAGTGAAGAATGTATCGGGGAAAAAAGAGAATCAGAAAATATTGAAATCGTTACTTATTCAATCAAAATAGCAGTTTAAAAACTTTGAAGAAACAAAGTGAGTTCCATCAGGGCCATTTTGGAAACATGTACCTCATAGTTTGACTTATAGGTTATGACAAACATATTTTTACTGTTTACATGGCAATGTAATATATTATTTATATTATTCACACTACTTTTTAAATGTCTTGCGGTTGTTGCATGACTATTATAAATCTAGCATCATATAATATATATATATATACGCATGTATATAACGTAGTAATTGTAGTGTTTAAATATTGAAACGGTCGAAATAATTCAATTCAACATATTTTTAGAATCATCAAAATAAAATTGACCATTTACTATTACTATGAACAAAAGATAATAAGTCAACAATGAATTCAAAAAAGATCCTGAAAATTTCCTTTTTGAATTGAATAGTTATGTTTTCAAGTTTCCATTACTTTTAAAACATTTAATGTTGTAACAATTAGTAAAAAAAAATCAAAAGAAAGAGAAAAGAAACGTGACTCGAACATATTTAATAACGCAATTCCCACTAATTTGTATAATTACTGTTTTGTCTCTTAATCTTGAAAACGCATTGTCTTCGTCGTTGTCTTCTTCCTTCTTCTACGTCTTCTTGTCTCTTGTTCTAACAGACTCTTGTTGAGTCCCCTGAGAATGAACCAATCCGAACTAGAATCGAATAGGAATAAGGCAGTCAAATTCAACCTCTGTAGATGAAGAAGTCTATATTTTCAACTGTGACGTTTTCCGTCACCGTTACCTTTTTCGTCTTCTTCTTCCTCCCGTTTCACGTCACCTCCATAGGTTCAGGCTCAACTTACGCCGTAATCTACGGCTCCGACACCGTCTGCGCCTTAATTTCCGGTCAGCCAACACAGCGTATACTCTGCTACGACACGCGCCGTCGTACCAACGTCACTCTAAATCCCGGCGTATCATTCTCCTCCATCGCCGCCGGAGCGAGTTTCCTCTGCGGAATACGTTCCGGTGGTTATAGCCTTCTCTGTTGGGATAACATTGGAAGCTACTCTTTCAAGCGTAAGCGAATCTACCAAAACGACACCGTTTTGCTCGAGAATCTCTCCGTCGGTGACAGACAAATCTGCGCCACCGTTAACGGCACAAATTCATTAAAATGCTGGAGAGACGATCCATCAACACCTCCGAACGATGGATTCCGGTCAATTTCATCCGGCGTTGGTTTCACCTGCGGCGTTTCAATTCGAAATAACCAAACTCTTTGCTGGGGAACCGATCCGGTTAAATCGAATCAGATCCAAACCGGATTCGGAAACATGACGATGATGAGCATATCAGCTGGCGAATCACACGCTTGTGGATTAAATTCAACTGGGAATTTGATTTGCATCGGAAACAACGAATCAGAGCAGCTCAATGTTCCTTCGAATCAAACATACCAATACTCATCTCTCTCTCTCGGATCCAATTTCACTTGCGCGTTACGAAATTCAAACAATTCGGTGGTTTGCTGGGGCGGAGGAGCAGAGAGATTCAACAATGTCACGGGATCGATCTCATTCGAATCGATTTCTTCGGGTCTGGATCTAATCTGCGGGTTAATTTCAAGTAATCTCTCCGTCATGTGTTGGAATCCTTTAAATTTCTCTAGAATCTTCCTTCCTTTCCCAGAAATTTTACCAGGTCCTTGTGTTGATTCATCTCTTTGCTCTTGTGGTGTGTTTCCACAATCGGATAAGCTCTGTTTTGGTTCTGGTTCGATCTGTAGCTCATGTCCGTTCCAATTTACGGTGAGTCCTCCGAGTCAATTTCCCAATCCACCACCACCGCCTTCACAGTCAACTTCATCTCCACCGTCAAAATCCTTAACCAGAGGGTTATTAGCGTTTGCGATCGTTGGATCAGTAGGAGCATTTGCTGGGATCTGTAGTGTGGTTTATTGCTTATGGACTGGAGCTTGCTTGGGGAAGAAGAAAGTCCATAACTCGGTTCAACCGACGATAACCCGAGGCGGTTCAACTAGCCGGTCTACCAGTTCGCCACCTTCTCGATCCCTAACCATAAGACGTCAAGGCTCGAGAATGTTGTCGATGAGGAGACAGAGAAGCGGAACATCGTCGATGAAACACGCTGATAAAGCCGAAGAATTCTCATTCTCCGAGCTCGCTTCCGCCACCGGAAACTTCTCTCTAGAGAACAAAATCGGTTCCGGTAGCTTTGGTGTTGTTTACAGAGGTAAACTCAACGATGGGAGAGAAGTCGCGATCAAACGCGGAGAAGTAAACGCGAAAATGAAGAAGTTCCAAGAGAAAGAATCAGCGTTTGATTCTGAAATCGCGTTTCTATCGCGGCTTCATCATAAACATTTGGTGAGACTCGTTGGTTACTGCGAAGAAAGAGAAGAGAAGCTTCTAGTTTACGACTACATGAAGAATGGTGCGCTTCACGACCATCTACATGACAAGAACAACGTCGAAAAACACAGCAGTTTGATAAATTCTTGGAAAATGCGGATCAAAATCGCGTTAGACGCAGCTAGAGGAATCGAGTATCTACACAATTACGCGGTACCACCAATTATTCATAGAGATATAAAGTCGTCTAACATATTGCTAGACTCGAATTGGGTCGCCAGAGTTTCGGATTTCGGGTTATCATTAATGGGTCCAGAGTTAGGGAAAGATCATTATCATCATAACCGTCCGATGAAAGCTGCGGGAACGGTCGGATACATTGATCCAGAGTATTATAGTCTAAATGTTTTAACGGATAAGAGCGATGTGTATGGACTAGGAGTTGTGTTGTTAGAGTTGTTGACTGGAAAAAGAGCTATTTTTAAGAACGGTGGTGATGTGGAGGAAAGTTGTGTTCCGGTGCATTTGGTGGATTACTCGCTGCCGTCTATTACGGCGGAGGAGTTGGGTACGATTTTGGATACAAGAGTTGGATCACCGCAGCTAGGGGAAGCAGATGCGGTGGAGCTGGTGGCTTACACGGCGATGCTTTGTGTGAATGCGGAGGGGAGAAATAGGCCAACGATGACTGATATAGTTGGGAATTTGGAGAGAGCATTGGATTTGTGTGGGGATAGTCATGGCAGTATCTCTAGTGGTATTTATTCTATTGTCTCTGAGTGAGAGATTAAGACAAAGATTTCACTCTCTTTTTCTGTTTTTTTTTTTTTTTTTTTTTTTTTACATAGAGAGATATTTTTTTGGCTTTTTTATTTATTTATTTGGGTGATTTATTTGGCTGTTCTTAATGTAATTAATGTTAGCGTAGCTTCGTAGGAGAATTCGAATATTCAACATTCGTGGTCTAACTCTTTTGGTTGGGAAATGTATAATTCGGACAGCGGAGAGCGAATGATTGAAACTGACTTATTTATTTAAATAATTTTGTGTATATGAACTTGGGAGTTATGATGTTGTTCTTTTGAGTCTTGATCAAAACCTGTTTTCAACTTATGGCCACGAAACTGAGTCCTTTCCTCTTGTGTCAGCTTTTGTCTCTGCCATCATCATTGAGGTGAGTGAGACTCAAGGAAACTCAAATTCTTAGTTTCTTCAACAATAACCTATAAAGAACAATAACACCATAACATCTCAATCCGGGGAATAATTCTAAAGATCATCGCTAGCTATCATGTAGTTTTAGCTTCCTTATAGATCATCAGGTGCAAAGAGTTATGTTTTTAAATAGCTTTTACATGTCCAACAGAGTTTTTGGACTGTTAGGGGTATCGAAGATAACTGAACTGCCACACATATTTTCATCCATCAATCTTGAGGTATGAAAATGGGCTACAAGTGCAGATTTTCGCTGTATGCGAGCATAAGCCAATGAACCTACTTTCTCACTGTTGAAATTTTCCTACTTCTTCCCATTAAAAAGCCTGCAAAATGGATGTTTTGTTAGCTCATCTTCTGAAAGATCTTAACTGATTTTAACAGTCATAGTCTTGGAAGGAGACCTCGTACAAAAAAAAAAAAAAAATGAAGGAGACCTCGTGAATGGAATGATGAGCTCTGGAGAGAGCATGTTGATGAATGCATAGCCAACAATGCATTTTGTTGTTAGAGGAGTGGAGTCAAACAAGTGCCCGGTTCAATTGATTGGTACTTTGGCCGGTTCATTTTAATTGGTACGTTCACCGGTTAAAATTTAAACAATCATTGACGACACAAAAAAAATATATGAAAACAATCGTTATTTCGTAAAGCAGACAAATCAACAATGTTCGGCTTCACCAATGTTTAACTGAACAAATCATCATCTTACATGAAATCCAAACGTTTATTATATTGATTGACCAATACACCTCTGTCTCAAAATCTTCACATGTAACGACAGATTAAAGCCTTAAGATTTTCAAGTAATGGGAAGGCACAAACTTTCTTAAATCACTATATATATATATATATATATATATACTATCTCGTTTTCAACTCAGAGTCACAGCTCAATATAAAAAACCAATGAAGAACATTCCCATTTTAACCAAACCCATGAAAAGAAAATCACAAACTCAAATTTTTGTATGTACCGGAACCGGTTTAAAGTGATTAAACCCAAAAACATTTATTCTATACATACATACTCACACTCACACAAACTCCAACCGCACAAGAAGCTTCACGGATCTACACTTGACCCCATCCTGGTTACGCAAAGAAATGGCACGTATTCCTTGCCTCAACTCCCACACCGGCAAGCAAGTTTGTCCTCCAAAATCATCTTTCTCCGACACGTCATACTCATGAACCTCAATACGCAGAAGGGCAAGCTCTGGAACTGTTAATGGGAATTCAAAAACCTCGTCCCACGATGGTATCCAATTATCCTCTAATGTTTTCGTCTTCCTCATTACTGTATCCGCCGGAACTCCAGCGATCCCAACCTGAGAAAAAATTTGAAACTTTGTATCAGTTTCAGCTTCAAAACTTACTAAAACTTTAAAGATTTTTTTTTAGATTTTTATACCCTTGTATAGAAATCAGGTGGAGAGTATCGATCAAAGTGTGTGTGAGGAAAATCGTAGTACCATCCTTCTCCCATGTATATAGTTACCTAAAAGATATATAAATATAAAGAAATCAAACTTTATGAAAATGTGGTTTTTCAAATGACAAAAAAACATAGAATAGATATCTGACCCACCTTTAGTGTTGTTTTTACAGGTAATGTAGCTTCCGGGTCAAATACAGCATCAGATTTAAGCAAAATATCAGGTTTCTTGATGTAGCCACATCCTCCATTGGCTCTAAACATTCCTTGCATTACCCACAATGATCTTCCAAGTCCCTTCACAAGTCAAACTCATATTAAGAATTCAGTTTGTCTTGCAACAACATATTTAACTAAATGGAAATTTATTGAATGTTCTGTTAAAGCGGCTGGAGAAGAGAACTTGTAGATGTAACAAAATTAAGAGGAAACCTGCATATTGAAAGCCACCATCTGAGCACCATGGCTCCAACCAACCAGGGGATTATAATTTGATGAAGTAATTCTAGTTCCTTTTGGGTAAATCCGAAGCATATTCCGCTGAGTGAACCTACATTATTTACTCCATGATTAACAGAGTTTCTTAACACACTATGAAACCGAATATGCTTCTTTTGATGAATATGAAACAGAAGGAATTCAACGGAATAGTACCTCACAATCTGTTTGGCATATTTTTCTGAGGCCTTTTCAAGTTGTTCTTCACTCAAGCTAAGCCGTCTTACTTTATCAGGATCCACCTTCAAACATTCAATCATTCCACCTTTCGGTTTCCCAGCCTGGATTGCAATCAAATGCTTATATTGAGATGGCGCATTCTTCTTAATCTTCTTCTCATCATCATCATCATCATCATCATCATCATCATCGTCAACGTTGTCATCATCATCTACGTTTGAATCATTCTACAACAAGAAATAAAGAACAACCAACTAAAGCATATGGAAAAACCAATGAAATTAATATGAAGATGATGATGTTTCTATTCAAACCTTGTCAGCACTTCTGTCTCTTCGAATAAAGCTTGGAACTTCTCTCCCCCAAACTTCTTCATCTCCCAAAGATTTATTTTTCTTTTCCACATCATCATCTTTAGCTTCCTTATACTCTTTAGGAGGTTTAGTTGAGATCATAATACGATTTTTCAAAGACGCGGGCGAAGGGAACTCCTTTAAGCATTCCCCGGAAGGAGGAGTAAACAACATTTCTCCAAATATATCTGTAACCATCTAGATAACAACATCTCTAAAATCATAAAACAAATTAATTAATCAAATCATTCTCACAGAAATGCAAAAGATAAGCACCACACCTCAGCAACTTTAGCCTGGAGTTCTGGAGTAAGATGATCTTCAAGAGTTACAACAACTGGATAATCAGAAACATCAAAGGCATGTGTTCTAATAGCTCTTAGACATTTGATCAGCTCCACAGGTGATGTAAGAGTCCTATATTATAAACTTTGATAAGAAACGAAACAATATAAAATTCAACAAACATATACATAACTATAGTATATACCTTCCATGAAGAACATCAATACCATCTTCATCAGAGTTAGGCCAAATATCCAATTCAATAACTCTAACACCTTTTTTCAATGCTTCAATAATAGGCAATTCACTGCAATCACTACTTAGCTGATTACCAGTTAAATACGAATTATGTCCTGTATATATAAAATAATGTGACAATGGAGCATCCATGTCTTGATGCACCTGCAAAACAAAACAAAAACCCATATACGTCAAACTTCAATGTCAATCTAATAAAACGTAAATGAAAAAAACTTGGAATCGATTTGGGGGAAAATCACCTCATGAGAAGCAAGAGGAGAGTTGTTAATACCAAAAAGGTATTTGAAGAAAGCATCAAGGTGGAGACCATTTCGATGAATAAGAGAAGATGAAGCGTTGACAATGGCTTGAGCTTCTTCTCTTGTGGCTTTGTCTTGTTTCTGAACATCGATTAAGAATCTGAGGAGAAGATCGGTGGTCATGAGGCCTTTCTCGGAGTAATTCTCGAAAAGTGTCTTGATCTCAGGCGGTGCCACCGACACAGTGTGACGATACCTCCGACGGAAACAGAAACAGACTTTGTATGTTTGATTCGACATTGATTAAAACTACGAACGATTGATTCTCCTCAGTGTGATTTGAAGAAGAAGAAGAAGAAGAAGAAGAAGAAGAAATGATCTCTGCTCTGTTTAGGGATTTGTCTTTATTCGGAATTCAATTTTAGTTTATTTTCTCGTTGGCGGTTTTATTGCAAATTGTGTCTTTCCATAAAACTTGGGATGTACAGAACTGACTTTGCATTAAGTGCCGAAATAAGATTTGTCCATCTGGATTTTTTTACACTTTTATGTCGGCAGCGATTTTAAACAATTTGTATTATCTTGGAATTGTTTTTACTTCTTTTTAATACTCAAATCAATAATTAGATAACTTTTTTTTTTGGTTAATAGATAAGTTCTTTTCATACTCTAATCAAATGAGATCGAATTCGAAACAGATATTAAAAGTAGGAAAGAGAAAGAAAAAAAATGAGTTTCAAACAATATGAGAAGAGTGTGTCAGTGTACAAGAACAAGAAGTTATCGCATCCCAAACCAAGATTCCAAGTGGAGATGAATGCAAGACAGAACAAAATAACAGGGTGTAGTGTGAATGTGATGAATGACGGATGGAATGAGTGTTGTTGTGGTTGAGGGTAAGAGCAAAAAAATACAGCGATACGGAAAGCTGATGCCCAGGCGAACACACTGGGAAGAGGCAGATGCGATTCGAATGAAGAAGATGAGGAGAATAGTGAAGACAAATGTTTCTTGGTTTGGCAAGGAAGTGTTGTGAAACAGAAAGTTTCATGTACAAGAGTGTTTGACCGAATCTGCTGCCAAGAAAGTTTTCACGGTTGCTGGTGTTGCTCACTACTGGGATCTCGCTGTAAATTGCTCAGACGACAACAACAACAAAAAAACTCTTCCTATTACATATTTTGTCATGTAGTGTATTGTAGCTCACGTCGATTTTTTGGGTCTAACATGCAAATTATTTATTTAAGGGTGATTACCTAAAGTTTGTAATAATGTCAAAGGGTAAATTTGTAATAATTGTAAGACGATGATTCGCTCTTTTGGTCGTTGAGATCTGGGGGAAATTAAGAAGCACAAATTGTTTTTGTTTTTGAGAAATTGAAAGTAATAGAAATAATGGCGATTACAGCGACTAAACTTGTCTCTCTGACTCTCTTATGGATCCTCGTCCTCTTTGTCACAATTGCTCTCATTCAGGTTAATTTGATCCTTGTTTTCTAATTTCTCGATCTGGGTCTGCGACTTGACTCACATTTGTTGCTTCAATTTGCAATTTTGCTTCTTAGACTAGACTCACTGATGTTGCGGATCCTACGGTTAATGAGAAGATTGTTGATGCTAAGCTTAATCAGGTGAGCACAGAACTCGTTTCATTGTTTGGTTTATAAATTTGTGGTAAGTTTTTTGAAATTTCTGAAATTTTCAGGTGGGAGAGGATTTAGATGGAGTTACGCACAAAGTTTACTTTGATATTCAGATCAATGGTTCACCAGCAGGTTCAAATTTTCCTCTTTTCTCTATTAGATTTTTGAGTTTGAATAAAAAAAATGGGTATTTGTTGTTAGTAATTAAGGATGCTTCTAATTCCGGTTTTGGTTTGGTTTCTTAAACCCCATTAGTGGGATGTATCATGTAATTTGAAAGCATTAGTCTCTTGAATTAGGAAATGTTACAAGATTTCTCTTTTCCAAATACATTGTTGCCTATTAAGTGGTACTGTAACTATTGGCTTGAAGCTTCAGAAATCTTATGCAGCTAATAATGCAAATAGAGTTTATAGTAATATTTGTGTCTTGGCATGTACAGGGCGTATTCTCATTGGCCTTTTTGGGAAGATAGTTCCTAAAACCGCTGGTAAAGTTTGTAATTTAGATCGATGAAGCCTTCACATTGTCTCTTGTCCCTTAGGTGTTTCTTCCTTACTGAATCCACGGTTTATTTTGCAGAGAACTTTCGAGCACTTTGCACGGGTAGTCAAGTAACCTTTGTTTCCCCTTTAAAACTCGTGGTCTTTAGTTTTTCACTCATGGCTTTTTCTGAGCCAAGAGACTCTTTTGATTTGATGTTTATTTATCCTCTTGGTGCAGGAGAAAAAGGAGTTGGAAACATGGGGAAACCTCTTTATTTCAAAGGAAGCAGCTTCCATAGGATCATTCCTAGCTTCATGATTCAAGGTGGAGATTTTACACGAGGTGATGGGCGTGGTGGAGAGTCCATCTACGGCGATAAATTTGTAGATGAAAACTTTAAACTCAAACACACTGGGCCAGGTATGTACTAAAGCTACCTCTTAAGGCCAATTAACTCAGTGCATACTCGAAAGAAGACTTACAGGTTGGGTCTGTAAATGGATTTCAGGAGTTTTATCAATGGCAAACTCGGGACCAGATTCCAACGGTTCACAGTTCTTCATCACAACAGTCACCACGAGTTGGTAAGGAGGCATGATGATTTTATTTGCCTGTCTCCAGAATCTTCATTCTTAGTTTAGATTGTTTTTCTCCACAATGTGATTGAAATCTTTATGTTGTACTGGAAAAAGGTTGGATGGACATCACGTTGTGTTTGGGAAGGTATTGTCTGGCATGGAAGTAGTGAGAAAGATCGAAGCGCAAGGGCAAGACAGTGGAGAGCCCAAAGGAAAAGTTGTCATATTTGCTAGTGGAGAAATTCCTTTGTAATATTCTTCAAAGTTTCAAAGAACTTCATGATCTAGCCATAATATATTTTATGGAAGATTTCTTCAAACTTCAAAACAGACGACCAAGATCGGTTCCTCAAACAAGTGAAAGAACTAAGAGATCGATCGAACAACTTAAGGGTTACTGATATTATAATTAGTAAGATTCTTTAATAATAATAATCATATATTCATTTATTAAAAGAAAAATCAAAATAAACCTATGACTAAACTGGTCTTTCACTATGCTTACCGAATCGAATTAATGTATGGGTCGAAGAACTAATTTAAAGGAAATACGAGAAAAATAAGGAAAAGGCTTAAGCATCATCTCCATCTCTAAAAGTCTTTGCTATCATGAGGACCCGAAATCTTATATCTGTTGCAAAAAAGAAAAAGCAAAATTAAGGGTTAAACCTCGATACATTCCCTTTTTATATATATAATACATTCTTGAATCTAAATTTGTAAAATTTTAAACTTGGAAATGTGATAGATTGAAAAGTATCTTACAATTCAAGAACATATTTTCCTTGTTTATACTTCTGCCTATTATCATGAGCGAACTCCTGAAAACATAAACACATAACATTGGTTACAAAACTCAACCGAACATTGGTTATTATTATGTTTGTAACTAAGCTAGTTTTTTTTTCTTACGTATTTCCAGCCAACTTTTGATCCACAACCAACACAGAAAATGTCAACTGCGGTGTAAAGTCCAGATATCATCATTCTATCTTCTTTCACTCCAGTTGAGATGTTTACACTAAACCGATCATCAAAATAAGCCTAGACCATTAATCACGAGTAAATATTTCTTTATAGATCAAACTAATGGCTCAGAGTTGGATGAAATCAGAAAAAAAAACTTACACGTTATTAAAAAGATAAGCTCTTCCATGCGAGCATTGAAAAGTCTGCACAAGTTTAAAAGTCAGCACCATAAAAGTGAAATACATTAATAACTCAGTATGCAAGGATTGGATCATAAAGAGAAAACAAAATACTACGAAATCTGATTTTATAAATGATGATCTATACTCTATAAATGCAGAAACTGAAACTAACGTGGTAAATCCACTATAAAGTCGAAGAAAACGCATAACTATAATCAGATAAATGACAGAAAAAAAGAAGTAAACAGAGGTCATAGAGACTGAAAATATCAAACCTTGGAGATGATGTCTTGGTCTGTAGAAAGATGTGTCTCACAGTGTTTACAGATGTAGATTTTTCCTTCAAGATCAATCATAAAAACCCTACCCATCTTGATTCAAAAACTATTTCTGCAGTGAATCAAAATAATCCCCAATATCGAGTCTTTTGATCTATATCTGGTAAAGGGAGGAAATCGAGGGGAAAATAGTTAGACTTTGAGGAGTTTTTTTTCGGTTGCGTATAAAAAATGTGAACTTGATTCGGTCTAAATCGATTAGGAGGTTGCGTATTTAGCAAGAAACGTGGGTTTATAAAATTAATTTTTTTTTTTTTTAAATGGACTTCTACTTTGAATCCAACCGATATCCACGATACCAGGCGACCAAGTGAACCAAAATAAAATTTGCTGATGGACTATAGAGGATAGAGATTTGGACCAAACCCTCTAACTATAGCCCTATCTTTACGGATTTTTGTAAGTTTATTTTCTCCGATTAGTGATCAAATTGGAGTTTAAAATAAATGACCGTTAGAATTTGAAACAATATATATTATGTTATTTCACAATTAAAGTTTTTAGAATTAGTTGCGCTTGGATAAAACACTATGATGATAAATTGCATTTGTCTTTCAAAGCTCATGGAGATAGTAAGCAAAAAAAAAACACATTTTAACAACAAAATTTTGAATTCATCGCATAAGTAAAAGAAGCATTTGAATCGTTAGAAGAATTCAATCGGTTCACATTTTTCTTGAGGATTAAGAGTTGTACAAAGGTCCAGATTTTTATTTTATTTTCTTTTCTTTTTGTATAAAAGAAGAAAGAGAGAAACTGAAAAAGAAGCCTTCGGCTTCTTATCTCTCATTGATGAAAATATGGTTTGTAACAAGAAAAAAACAAAAAGAAAAAAGTGTGACGGTGGATCATTCATAAGAACTCCTATAATGTTCTCTCTTTTTTTGTGTCTACCTAATTTAAAATCTAAAATTTAGTAACAACTGCCAATACATTGGAGTTGTCTTTTGTAGTCTCACATGGAAAAAGCATAATAGGTTATATTAAGCCCCATTCGTTATCTGTTCTTACTTTACAGATTATCCTTTGGACCTTTCTGTAACCAAAACACACAATAAACAATATTATCAACCCAAATATTCTCTACTTGGTAACCTCCACTACATATGACTCACATACTTCGAAAGTGATAGTAATTAAAGAAGCTTTAGTATTAAATAATCAAAATTCATTTTAAATAAGCAAATTGGTACGTATCATACGTAAAAAAAAAAAAAAAATAGATGTGGTGGATTTTGTTACCTGAAATATAAAAGGAGACCAAAACGCAGAAGATGTTGTATTGATACGTATGTTTTATATACATGTAGCTTGTATTGTTAGTATATATAAATATGTACAAGTGTCGATTGTCTTCGAATATAGCTATTTTAGTCTCTCTTGTTGGAGGATCTTCTGATATCGGGGAAACACATTTTTACAAGCTGAAACCTGCAGTTGGAATATATAACACACAAAATTAAAACCTTATATTTATACGTATTTATTAGTCACATTTCAACAAAAATCATGAGCAATTGTTTTTGGTGTTAGTGATGTTGTCAAGTCTTAATACTTTAATACTGTGTATATTTAATAAGAAGAATATATATATTAAAGCAGTCCATCATTATTCATCCCACACGGTTCCCACTCGGAAACCATCTGTTTCACTCTTCATTTGGGAAAAATGAGATTTATTCTTATTATACACGTATAATCCTATCTAATTAGGTTTGAATCAAATTGTTTTTATACATAAGAAAGGGGTAATCGAAATACAATTTCAATTCTTGTTGTGCGAGAAAAATCAAACCTTCTCAATTGACTAGTCATTTTCCAACCTATCACTACTACATACAAAACAAAACTACAAGAACCCTTGGTGCCAAAACGTTGACTATATTAATATTAATATCTAAAGTCATATGCTGTTTCTGACCGAGTCTAATTTGTATGTGGTAAGGAAAAACGTATCGTAGATATTAAACAAAACAAAAAAATAATGGTAAATTTGAAAATTAAGCAATTTGATACGGCCTCTTTATAATTTTTAAATACTAATAAAGTTTCTGTAACGGCTAAAAGTTAATAAAACAAGAAATTTACTTTAGCAAAAAAAAAATGAAAGAAGGGTAAAAGAGAAAAAAACAGAGTAGACTTACGGATTCGATGTCGATCTTGAAGACTAAGAGCTTTCTTCTCTCTCTACAACTTGTTCTATACGCCACAACGATGTGACCAATGGCTAAGACCCAAGAACAGACAAAGAGAGCCACTTCCTCTGATCTGAAAGATCCTCCGATCTCAGGCTCGCCGAACACAATTGATGCCTTAAACGATACGTATATCAAAGAAGAAATCGATAAAAACATAGTTATTGTCAGATATGGTCCCCTTGATAACTTCGGTCCGTCACAGAGTCCGTAAACGCCTGTCGTAAAAAAAAACGATCCTTTATTTAAAAGAACTTTGACAAGAACAGAGCACTTAAAAGAGTTTCTATATTTAGATTAACAGAACGAAAAGTTAAGTTTCCGTAAAAAAGTTGGTAAGTTACTTTACTCACAAATTATAATGGCAGATCTAATGATGGAGATTAGAGGTATATCGATCAGAGAGTAACGAAAATCATAGTTGCTGAGATGAGAAGAAATCGTCGCTGGAAAATTACAAGGATAGAGGCGGTGGAGAGAGGAGGAGGAGAGGATAGCGGAGGGGAGAACGGAATCGGCGACGGCGAGGAAGATCGGAGCAGAGAAGATGATGAAAGAAAGGAACATAGTGAAGAGAACGAAGATGGTTTTGATGCCTCTCCAAAGAGAAGATGAATATCTTCTAGTTTTGCTAATTTCTTCTTTGCTAATCAAACCCATCTTCATTCTTCTTTCTTCTATGTACAGAGGATTTATTGATGTAAGTGTGATTTGTTTTGAAAATAGAAAAAAATTTCAGAGACTTTTTGAGGGTTTTTAAAGGAGTCGTAGAAAACAAAAAAATTGACGATGCTGACGATAATGCTTATGTGTAATTTTTAATGAATAAATAAATAAAATATATATATCTTTGATACTGGCTGTTTTTTTTTTCTTCTACTGACTTCAAATTTTATTTTATTTCTTGATAAGTACATTTGTTTAACTTCAAAATTAATGTTGAAGAATTTATGATGAATAGTATTTATAGTGTTTTCTTTTATAGTAATGATGACTGATGAGTGTTGTTTTGGACGTCTTTACAAAGGGAAAATTATTCTAGAGCATAATATATGATCAGTTGAATTGGTGCGTGATATATAATATAGGAACTAACCGACGAGACGTTCAAAAGTTTTACACATTTTGCATTATTTTTGTCGATCGTTTGTTTTAATAGGGGGATATACCTATATAGGTTAAGATTTATTTTTTAGTCTCCTGATTTTCTCTTGATTTATTACAAAAATTTATCTGAAGTTTACTAGGACACACAAAGATGTAACACACACACACACACATATATAAAGTGATTTTAAAACGAGTAGCTCTAATAAACATTAGTGTTGAGGATCGATTAACACCTCGATCGTCAATTAGTCACATATCCAAGTATTTGCTAAAATTTGTGTTCATATATGACAGCCAATTAAAATTTTATTTGCTGTAAAAAAATTATATTCCTTCTATGAGAGCTTAATGCCTAATTGACAATCCATGTTCAGCTTTAGTCTCCCTAGAATAATTAACGGTAATACCTAATTTGCGTGAAGAACGGTCGTCTCTAATTTTTTATTTTATCTCTGCCAGGTGAAGCACATTACTCTTTTGAATTTCATTCAATATATTATTTGTAAATGATGTGTTAATCAAACTGAGAACTATGTATATTATAAAGAACTGATAATTTGGTATTTATTCTGATCGAATCATATGGTACTAATTGGAGAAAACAATCGTGTTAATAAAATATTGTTACTTGCAGACGTTTTTCTATAAAAGTGAGATATTCTAGGTAACAAATTAAACAGAGGCGGATGTAGAGGAACCGACCGAATTTAGCCATGTGACCTCTGATTGTATACATGGAGCTAATTTTAACATATCACTTTCTAAAATAAAATTCTATTCAAATTTACCAATTACTACTAACTTGTTCATAACTGGTTAATCTATGTGTTTTTGTTTTATATGTGTAATTATAATATAATATATGAACACTTATATACGTACGAGTGATTATATTGTAAGATCAACTAGAGAATGTAGCAATCCCCGTTTTAAACGAGTACAAATAATAGATCGTAAGTGTTGGGCTGCTGGGTTGACTAGTGTTGAAAGGAGCTTCGTACCTGTGAATTCACGAGAGACATTTATGTTGGCCTTTATGGATAAGCTTTAGTAAAATGATAAAGTAATCATTTGAAATTTTTATCGGGAAAAGAAACAATAATTACAAATCGAGGCTCAAGGGATATCGGTTAGACAGTTTTGTAAATTAGTAGACAGTTTTCGAAGTTGTGGACAAGAAGAAATAAAAACCAAATAAAGAAAACCGAAGAAGACTGATATCTACGGGAAACTATTAAAAAACGATGATAACAGTTTTTATTTTTTTTGGCTAATAACTGAAAAAACTGTAGTATCCTTTATCATAAACTGTAATGTCAGGGGGAATTAAAAAAAAAAGTTGGAGACAAACAAAAACAAAAACAAAAACAAAAACAAAAAGGTAAGGCCAAGTGTAAGCTACCAAAGGGCATACGCGGCCGAAAGATCCGTCTACTTCAGCTTCGTGTCTCAATGAGCTTCGTTTACGTTGCAGCTCAGTCCATTCCAAGGCTTACGTCAGCAAATCTTTTTTCCTTTTTTTTGATTATTTTGTTTTTCTTTTTAACATATTTTGGATTTTTCAATCTATAAATAATTAAATACTCATGTGCATTTATTTTGTGTTCGGATTTCATTCGTCCACCTTATTTAGTAACAAATAATAATTATCATAAACGGTCTATGTTTGGCCATTTGGCAAAATTTAGGACAACCTTTTTGGGAATTAAAAACAAACAAACGCTACAAAGCTTTCAATATTTGGAAGTTGGAACCATTTTAGCTTACGGCTAACCACGTATTTCAGTTTACTTTTGTATGTATTCATAATCTTGGGATGAGGCAAGTAAATAATTAATTCATCTAGAAAACATCTTACTATTAGCGTTTAATTGATATATTGTAACGACTCGTATAGAATCATTTTAGCTGATGATATTGAAATTTGAAGGCGAGAACGGGACACTTGATCGTCAAGTATCTAGTGGGATTGGTTTTGAAAATGAGAGCTAAATTATACAAACCTTCATGTTGTCGAGCTCACGAACTCACAATCTTGAATTCGCCAATTTTGGAACATTCATCATGTGCTCAATGTTCCTCGTTTTCTTGTACAAATCCTCCATTGAGGATCACATCAACTTTCATGAATGCAAGAATTTGTTTTTTTTTCAAGTACGATGAAACTTTCATAAAAATTTTAAGGTTTTTAACCCAAACAAAAGCTTTTACCTCTTTCAATTAACATGATGGATTTGAAATTCAAACATAACTAAGTGTCCTTTATATAAAACTTTTGAGTAATGTAGGAAGAAATTTCTGAAAAAATGACTGCTTAATATAACTCCCGATCGTTCAAAGTGATACGATCACCTAGTTTATTTCAGAAGACGTTGCTTGGAAAGAAAGAAACCTAGATTGTTCCATCACTTTTATCAACGAATGCAGACTCAGCCAAGTCGATGGCACGTGCGAGCCCTGCAGCTTTGTTCTGACACTCACGGTGCTCGTCCTCTGGGTCACTGTCGGCTACAATGCCTGCACCTGCTTGCAGATACGCTATCCATTCACGGCGAGGTGTGTCTTTGTCTTTGTATGAATACATTGTGTCGTGACGAGCTTGTGTTGGAAACACAATAGTCCTAAGTGCCAAAGCTATGTCCATGTCTCCAGTGAAGGAGACACTACCGAATCCACCACTATACGGACCTCTTCTAGTCACCTCTAACTCATCGATTAATTCCATAGCTTTCACCTGTCACATAAGAGTCTCTCAAAGATCAGACACTTAAGAGATAATGATAATATGAAACCGTCTTTATGTAATTCTAAGTAAGTGTACCTTTGGAGCTCCGCTAACAGTTCCAACTGGTAAAGCCGCACGAAGAGTGTCCCAGCAAGTCAGATTCTCTTTCAACTCTCCAGTCACCTGCTTACACGATTTTACAACTTATGAGCGTTTGCGTTTATAGTTCGAGATAGAACACAATATGGAAGTCGTTTGAGATGAGAATGGAGTTTGAAGATAGTAATGTTTCAAGAAAATTTTGTATTACCGTTGAGCTGATATGCATAACATGGGAATAACGCTCTATATTCATAAGCCTTTCCACCTTCACTGAGCCGTTCTTGGACACCTGCTTTCATAAGGACAGAGAAAGCCAATGAGGAGATTAGCGGCCGGGTCCAACAAGAATATAGTAGATTTGATCCTCAGAAACAAATTAACCTTTCCAACATCGTTGCGACCCAAGTCAACGAGCATGATGTGTTCTGCACACTGTTTCTCATCTTTTAACAGTGTCTTCTCCAACATTTGATCTTCTTCAAAACTCTTGCCTCGTCTTGCAGTTCCTGCTAGTGGTCTGTTCACGATTTTGTTCTGTTTTTAAAAATCAAAGAAGCGTTTTAACCCTGTTTTAGTCTCTATTACATTAAAGAAGTTTACGACAATAGATTTATATGAGAAGCTTACTTTATTCACTCGAGTGAGAATTTCAGGACTTGACGCTACTAGAACACAACCTCTCGCCTGGTTGGATAAAGAACGTGGAGAACAGCAAAACAGAGGAAATAAGGTAAACAGTTTAGGAAATGTAACAAGGAATACAGTATATATAAATTAATAGGTGAGAGCACTGACTTGCAAGTAACACATGAAAGGACTTGGGTTAACGATCCTCAAAGCTCGATAAACTTCAAATGGATGAGCAAAAGTGCGGCGCTCAAACCGTTGACTTAAAACAATCTGAAAGATATCTCCAGCCAGTATGTGTTCTTTGGCCTCAAGAACAGCATTCTTATGTATCACTTGTCATGTTTGATTTGTCCAAAGGAGTACCAAATTGACTTGTGTGTAGCTCCACTGATCCAGAAGGTATCTTGGGTCTGAAACACAAAGATCACTCAAGTTAGATTTATATACACTGATCCCAAAGTAAAAGATTCAAAAAGAACAATTAACTCACGGATTAGTGCCTTTAATCCTCGAAACCAACTCTTCCAAGTGTTTCACACCATTAGCATAAACATCATGAAATGAAGAGTTTCTAGACAACCTCACCCAATGAATAATATGCAATTTCTATAAAAATAAAACAAAAATCTCTATTAAGTTTATACAAACAAATCTTAATAAATAGGTCAAGAGAGAGTTAACACCTTTTCGACATGATCAAAGACAATGACATCATCATAAAGACCAAGATGCATGTCTGGCAAATTCCGGTCATCGACAGGAGCTTTGGAGAAAGGTAGCTTTCGCTTTTCAGCATAACGAACCGTATCATATGAAAAGTAACCAACCCATCCACCTGTTGATAAATAGCAAGCTTATGTGATTCTGACCTAATCATCAATTTTACGATCTTAAAATAAACCAAGTTTTGACCTAATTGTCATTATGATATCCTCAAACTCACCACAAAAAGCATCAGGAAGATCATCAATCAATTGAGGTTTCCAAGTCTCAGAGATTCTTGTAGGAATCAACATTGGATCTTAAACGTCCTCTGTTGTCACAGTGCCTTTCACATGATCCATGACTGTTACTTTGTTCTCTTTGGCTACAATCTCCATCTTTGGATGCGCTCCAACCACACTATATCTTCCCTAAAGCGTTAATTATATATATGTTCATGAGTTTTATTCGAAAAAGATCGAGTAAATCAAGAAGAAGAGTTCTTACAACAGTGGAGGAGTGATGCCCTGGTTCAACAGATTCGAAAAGGAAGCTTGGAGCTTCTTGATTATCTTCCTTGACAAGACAACGGTAAGCGAGAACAGGTGTAAGATGATCGGAGAAAATGGTGTGACGAAGCGGAACAAGGTTCTCCGTTTTAGAACCTTCCGCAAACTCCATCGCTTCACTTGCTGCAACGAAATCGAGAAATCAAAGTCGTGAAAATGGCCTTATGTATCAAAAGTAGCAAAAAAAAAAAATGTAAAGCGTTTGGATGATTCACGTGGAGGACAGGACAAGATAGAACCGCATTTAATGGGCGTGACGAAGGAGAGGGAAGTGGAGGAGGAGTATCTTTTTGAAATCCCGGTGACTGGTGACGGTGGTGAGAACCGGCGGCTGGACGGAGAGAGACGGAGATGGAGGCTGGGGCATTGGATCACGCCGAGCGCGTGCATCGTGAAAAGAATGGATTTTTCGGACAAGTTTTTAGCAGATAGTTTCGATTGAAAGCTGTTTTGAGTCGTCGTTGAGAGGGAAGATATACTGTATGTATGTATGTATGTATGTATGTATGTATATGGAGAAATGTGAAAAATTACGATTTTATTCCTATCACCAACTTTCTTATTTTGCTATTTGGGCTGTAATCTTTTTTATAATCAATTTGACCTGATCTGTATTTCAAGTATTTTTCCTTTTTTTTTTGTTGGGAACATTTCAATTAATAATTTTCTTATCTTGTTAAAATTAAAATTTCTTATGTTTTACTTCAAACGAGATATAGTTCTACTATTTGTTGTTAAAAATGGTTCTGACTACTTGGAATTTATCTAGTAATTCAACTTTAAATCCTTTGCATATTAAAAGTTTTTCTTGAAACTTAGATGTTACAGCGTAAACATCAGCAACTTTTTATATAATCAATATAGAAATTAGATATACTATGTATTGCATAAACTACGGTTGAACAAATTGTGATACGTCATGTCATGTGATCAGTGGTATGCATCATGATTATCAGTTAAAAGAAATGGATATATTAGATTCTTGCTAAGCTATTCTTTCTTCATTGTTAGATTCTTCCTATTTTTTTATTATTATTATTATTATAATATATATTTAGATTCTTCCTATTTAAATCTTCGGAAAAAGATTCTTTCTATTTTTTTCATAAAAACTTGAAACTAGTAAAGAAGTTATATGGAAAGTTATTTTTGACCTGATCATGGCAGATGAAGTTTGTGTAGATAAGAAAAGAAAGTTTTTAAATTTTAGATTGATAAACTTGTACGTCCTTATCTTTATTCAATTAGTAAATGCTCAAATGTACAAACATAGTCATAGTCAAGTCACAAGGGCCTAAATTAGTGACTATAACAAAGCTGCCACATTGAATGTTTTTTAAAAAAAAAGATTCGCTATACTTTTGTTTTAGGCCCACGTTGTTTAGTTGGATTCCAGAATTTTAAACCGTTTGGTTTTGTATCAGCTTCCGGTTAGTTTCGGTTTTTATTTAAGTGAAACAAAGTCAACGAACATCCATTTTAGTAGTTTGATAAAATTTCTCCGGCGACTATGAACCGATTCGTCGTCATTTCAGCTGCCGTCATCCTTCTCATCTCCGTCGCATATCTTCCTCTACTCAATGACTTATGTAACTAACCCTTTTCTCAGATTTGGACTGTTTTGACTTAATTCTAAAAGTCTTCGATTCGATTGATGTTCACAGATTGGTCAACTATCAAGTCTCTTAAACCACCGGTGATCGTGGCGGACTTGTTAGTGAGAAATGGAACAATCTTCACTAGTGATACTTCTTTGCCATTTGCTGATTCCATGGCGATTCGTAATGGCAGGATTCTCAAAGTTGGAAGCTTTGCCACTCTCGAGGTTCTTTTTATATAGTAAAATTGTTGTATTTCAATGTTCAATGTGATTGATGCTGTATTAGTGTTTCAAGTGGTTGATGAATTTTGATAATTTGATGGAAGACAGGAGTTTATAGGAGATGGAACAATGGAGGTGAATCTGGAGGGAAAGGTTGTAGTGCCTGGACTTATTGATTCACATGTTCATTTCATTTCTGGAGGATTGCAGGTGATTAAAGCTTACTTCTTTCTGTTTTCTTCCTTGAGAGTTGATGATTCGTATGCCAATTTTGATCAGATTTTGACATGAACAGTTTACATTATGTTTTTGGGTTGTTTGAGCACAGATGGCCCAAGTTGGACTTCGAGGGGTGCGTAAGAAAGATGAGTTTTGTAAAATGGTCAAGGACGCCGTGCAGAGTAATTTCATTTATCTCATTGTAATGTTGAATCTTTTTTCCAAGTATAGCTGCAAAAACTCATCATTAAGTAGTTGTATTACTTTTTTTGGTGTCTGTTTATAGTTATTGGAAGAGTGTAATTCATTCATTATGATCTTTGTTATGTGTTTAACAAAAATACTCAGATGCAAGAGAAGGCTCATGGATTCTAGGTGGTGGATGGAACAATGATTTCTGGGGAGGAGAATTGCCTTCTGCATCATGGATCGATGATATCTCTCCTCGTAATCCTGTAAGATATCAAGTCTTCTGAAATTTTGTGTTTGTCCAATAGTCAGCATATCATCACCTTAGTTACTTTTTTCGGTTTCATGTAGGTTTGGTTGATTAGGATGGATGGTCATATGGCCTTGGCTAATTCCCTTGCGCTAAAAAATGCTGGTGTTACGAGTTCAACAAAAGATCCCGTTGGTGGAACAATAATGAAAATGCCCAGTGGCGGTAATGCTTGCTGAACATGTGGCCTGCTTATGCTTCCAATACTTGGAATTGGGAGAGAAAATTTCTATGTTGTGAATGCATACTAAAACCAGCTGGTACTTGCTTTATGATTGAATCTATGCAGAGCCGACAGGTCTTTTAATCGATGCTGCTATGGAGCTTGTCTCTCCCTGGGTTAAAGAAGTATCAGTGGATGAACGTAGGGAAGCACTGTTTAGAGCTAGCAAGTATGCTTTGACTAGAGGCGTGACAACTGTTATTGATCTTGGAAGATACTATCCTGGCACTACAGATGAGCTCTCCTGGAAAGACTTGCAAGGTACAACCACACTTGCATTCTACTAAAATTTAGAGAGAATTTGATAACTTTGACCTGACAACTATAGGAATGGAATCTGTGTTAGTCCTAAATTACTAAAGTTGAATACTTTTTTCCATGGTACAGATGTCTATCTATGGGCTGATTCGTTGAATACGATGATGATACGGACTTGCTTGTTTTTTCCAATCACGACATGGTCACGCTTATTGGTATGATTTCTTCAAAAGTTACTGTTATCTCATTGTGGCTTTTCCACATTTTGACATTTTATCCGTGCTCATCTTTGTTAATTTCATACTCTTAGGATCTTAAGCTTCAGAAAGGATCTGTTCTGAGTGAATGGTTGTATCTGGGTGGCGTCAAAGCATTTATTGATGGCTCTCTAGGCTCCAACAGCGCACTTTTTTACGAGGTGGAGAGTACTATGTTCTTATAAGAAACATTCTGTTGATATGTAAAATTCAAGACATGTTATTTTTTATCCATCAGCAGCACTATAAAATTAAAATCCCAGGGTTAATATCTTTCTTCTGTAGGAATATCTTGATACACCTAATAACTATGGGTTAGAAGTGATGGATCCTGAGAAAATTTCCAACTTCACAATGGCAGCAGACAAAGCAGGGCTTCAGGTGTTTGTTTCCCTGTTTATTTCTGAACATTGCTTGCTCATCATCCTATTTAGTTATGATCTTACTCTAAAGTCTTATATTTATGTCTAAAGCTATAATATATGTGCATTCAAATAGCTCATATGCTCCATGCATTAGTTACCAGATATATGAATTACTTATTTTCTTGTTCTATGATCAAGGTTGCTATCCATGCTATAGGGGACAAAGCAAATGACATGATCCTTGACATGTATGAATCCGTTGCTACAATCAATGGAGACCGAGATAGAAGATTTAGGGTGAAGTTTTATATCCTCTGAGCTATTTGTTTGCTCGTCTGCTTCTTCTGTGTGTACTTAAATGCCTTTGAAATTCTGGTTACAGATTGAGCATGCCCAACATTTGGCACCAGGATCAGCCGATCGGTTTGGTCAACTTCACGTTGTAGCCTCAGTGCAGGTTAGTGATTTCCCAAAATTGAAGCAATTTGGTTGCTTGATCTAATATATCTAAGGCTTGTGGGACAGCCGGATCATTTGCTTGATGATGCTGATACTGCTCCCAAGAAGCTCGGTTCAGATAGAGCCCAAAAGGAGTCTTATCTATTTCAATCTCTCTTAAATGGCAATGCACTCTTGGCACTTGGTTCAGATTGGCCTGTACGTTTTCAATAATCTCCCACATAGAAAGCTTTTACATATATATATATATTCAAACGAAAGATTCAAGCTTTACTCTGTCTTTTTATGCCTCCAGGTTGCTGACATTAACCCATTGCACAGTATCAGAACCGCGACTGAACGAATACCTCCCAAGTGGGATCACGCTTGGATTCCATCAGAACGCATCTCTTTCACCGATGCAGTGATTGGGTAATAAGCCTCTTCTATGACCTTTTTAGCTGCATTTTCTCAAGCATCCATCATCATTCTTCCTCAATTCATATGGAAATTGCAGGCATACGATATCAGCGGCACGAGCAGCCTTTCTGGATCATCACTTGGGGTCTTTATCTCCAGGGAAGCTGGCGGATTTTGTTGTCTTGTCAACAAATTCGTGGTATGAGTTAACAAAAGACAGTTCTGCTTCGGTTTTGGCAACCTATGTAGGAGGAAAGCAAGTGTATCCATGAGTGTGATGAAATCTCTATCTAAGAAGTATCTGATAAGTTCTGTTTTGTCTTGGCATTGTGAATGTATGTACATATGTATGACACTCGACGAAATACAAAATAATATTCTCTCTTCATAACTAAAAGTAAACTAAAAAAAAATTTTAAAAATTTTCTTTTAAAATGATGCATTGATTTTGTGTTCGGACTGAAACTTTTATTATCCGTGTCGGCTAAAAAGCAAAAAAAGAAAAGAAAAAGATTGTTGGTGAGGGCCCACGCACGAGCCATCGCTAAGTTAGACGCGGGAGGAAGCCAATGAGATGTGTAGCTGTAACCTACTTGGCTATCTGGTTCCAGCCTTCAACTCGGTTTGGTTTCACCACGTGGCACTAAATACTGAGGACAGCCTAACGTGTTGCTTTTTAACGCGCAACTTGATTGGTCGGCCTACGGTCCTAGTTGAAGTCGCCATGTTTCTCCACGTAAAATCTCATGATAATTTTTTATCACGCCGTAACCTACGCGTTGATCTAAAGATCCAAATTCAAATGAATAAGAAAAATTCAGAATTACCTTTTGTTTTCAATGTAAAAGATCATCACGATTATCTTAGTTAAAAAGGGCTCCTAGCTTCAGCTATATCATATTCTAACAATGTACTATGAACTCAAAATGTTTTAAGGATATTGAGTTATTTTATCAAAAATAATAATGAAATTAATGCTACAAAACTTTGGGTAATCACCGGATCGTTATAGTAATATTTGGATAGACACGAGTAGGCTAGAAAAGCGACATAAATTAAAGTTGGAAGGAGTTATCTTAATCGTGAGAGGAAGATAAGATATGTCCTTATGAGTAGCTACAAAATACAAACACATCCATCTCATTCTCATGTAGGTGAACACACACAATGCACATGATGATTCAAACTAACTCTAATATTATTTTATTCATATTGTTAGTTTTTTTTAATATTCACTGAAATTATGACATGTTATTTATATTCTTTATATACTTAAATATTCTGTTCAAAATGTCAGGTTCCAGAACATGGAGTTACAACCTAAACTCTCTCTTCAGATATACACACTATCATTTTAACGGTTAATTTAAGGTTTGTGACATATTTTAGGTAACCAAAGTCGACAAAAAAAAACATAATAATGCGAAGTGTCTACGTCATGAGACGAATGTGTGACATCATGTTATCTTGTGGGATGTGTACGTGTAGAATGGAATTGTTGAGGCGTCGACTGTACAATTAACGATAAATTATAATATTGTATCTACATGTGGCTGATTTTTCCAGATGATGATGTCTAATTTCGATATTTGATGTTCAATTGAATACGCACATACCCATTCGTTTCTATCACCACATAATTTGTCGATGACTTGTGTTCAGAGTTCACAAATCACAACAGCTATGCAATAATTTTCTTTGTCTATCTATATTTTTCTTCTTTATTTCTTCATTTGATTCAGTTCAACGTCAAGAGGTTAAAGAAAATTATATATCCCCAAATCTTACTTTTGAATTTCTGAAGTTTTATAAATTCTATTGCCAATAATCGTTTTTCTGTAATATTTTAGTGCCTTCAAATATGGTTGCCAAGGCAGAGATCTCGATAATTTTTGGTTTGCACTTACACTCTTTTTAAGTAAAACATAGTCGAGATCTAACTTCTAAGGTTTCCACGATAATTATGTCTACCATAAACCACTACAAACTAAGTTAAAAGTATATGGCGCCGGTCATGTTCCTATTTTTTGATAATATGTTATATTCGAATAAACATATTATAAAAACAAAATATTTCTTTTAAATTAGTTGGTATAGACCGATTTCTTGGGTCCCAAAAGTAATTATTAATAAAGAATGAATATATCTTATATTAAATTTAGAAACATTTAATGTTAAATGAATGTGATAAAGTTTAGTTGGATAGATTTTTGAAACTTTCTCTATTAACTAGGTATACAAATTTGGTATAGCTGCATATAATTTTCAAAGGCATGCCTCTTTTTTGCTTTAAGTTGATGCGATATGAACAAATAGCTTTCAAAGATTGAAGAAGATAGGGTAAAAATTAATGTTTTAATAACCAAATAAAATATTACTGTTTTCCTTCTAAGTAATAATAAATAAACGATTACACCGACAAAAAAAAATGTTTTGAATTCTAACCAATAAATAACGTAACATTCGGAATATCGAACTTTTACACAAACGGGATTAAGATACGAAAAAAAGAAGACCAAAGTCAAAGGCTAAGCTAGGACCCGTTCTCCTAAAGTCCTTAAAGCCATCGAAACGGATTCCGATCAACCTCATGTGCCCTCTTATTTTATTTTACTTAATTTTATTCCTAGTTTGACAAAAAAATATCAATTGTATCCATTTTTTTGTTAAAAAAGTTTCAAAAATTTGATCCATTATCCTTAGTGATCGGCATTAAAATATATGATGGTCGTGAATTTATAAATTAAAATAAATCTATAAAATTAATATACATATATATATACTATAAGACTGGAGTAAATTACAAATGATAAAAATTTTAAACGAGAATATTCGATTTGTTATTAATATATATATATATATATATTTATGTGTTGAAAATTAGAATTGAACTTCAAATATATAGAAATTTATTATTATTTTAAATTTAACCATTCCATAGTAGGTTATTTATTATGTAAACTACTATAAATTAATAACCGGTAAATTAATAAAAAAAACTTGATCTTAACTTGATAGTTTAATCGAAATATCATTAATATAAATTAATAACATGATAAATAAATAAAATTTTATAAAATACATTAGTTCTAAATCTAATATTATTAACTTATACAAGTCTTATGTAGTTAAAATAAAAAGGATACATTATCCATATATTTATAGTTCGAATAAAGAGAATAAATTTTCTGTATGAAGAAAGATTTCGAATCATTTGCTTAGAAACAAAGGAAAACGTACCATATAGAATGATTGTACTGGTTAATACATAAGTAAAAGTTTTCCTTATTCAAAAATAATAGAAAAGAAAAGGAAAAAACAGGAAACAGCCGTTGTTGTACGTTGACTTTCAAACTATGATCTTTTGTTGTGTGTGATTTTCCACATAATGACGTCTTTTTCATTTTTTTCCTATTCGTTTCCTTCACATCTCTCATATTTTTCTATCTATATATATACATTAATCTTCCCATTCTTATGTTATACTATAAATATTCATCATCAAACAATAAAATTCGTTAATTTCAAACACATGGCTGATTTGGATTTGCAAAGGAAGATGGTATCATCTTCCAAGCTCCACGTCACCATTCCTGAGCCGTTTAATCTCTACGTCTCCTCTCCAATCTCCTCCGCCGCTTGCTCCTCCTATGAGCTCTATCTCCGCTTACCGGAACTCGCAAACCTCTGGTCGTCTCTCGACTTCCCTCACTGGATCTCCGAGCCTGTTCTCAAACCAGCTCTACAAGCTCTAGAGATCACTTTCCGTTTAATCCTGTCCGTTGATTCCGAAACACGTCCATACATCAACCGCCGCGAATGGATACGACGCTTGGATTCGCTCGCCACTAACCAGATCAAAATCGTGGCGTCAATCTGCGAGGATGATGAAGACGTCGACGATGAGAGCGTGACAGCGGCGGCTCCGGTCAGTAATGGCTGGAGCTCGTTGAGTTTGCTTTCGGAGATCGCCACGCGTCGAACATCGGAGAGCGTTGGGCAGAAGATCTTGTGTACGATAGAGAATGAGATGCGTCGGTGTAAGTATACGCTCGGTTTAGGAGAACCAAACCTCGCCGGGAAACCGGTTCTCCCATACGACGCCGTTTGTCGCCCGGAAGAACTACACAGCCTCAAGAACAATCCGTACGCCGATCATATAAAGAATCAAGAGAACCAAATGCTCTACACTATTCACCAGATTCTCGAATCGTGGATTTACGTTTCCGTTAATCTCTTGAATCGAATCGCATCGAGAATCGAAGAAGGAAAATTCGAAAAAGCTTCTTCCGACGTGTACTTGCTGGAGAGGATCTGGAAGCTTCTGACGGAGATTGAGGATCTCCACATTTTGATGGATCCTGAAGATTTCTTGAAGCTGAAGAAACAGTTACACATCAAATTAACGTCACAAAACGACGCGTTCTGTTTCTGGTCAAAGAGGTTAGTTGAGATGGCTAAGATGTCGAAAGAGTTGAGACAGAAAGTGCCAGCTGTCCTTGAGGTCGAGGTGGACCCCACCGGAGGTCCGAGGTTGCAGGAGGCAGCCATGAGGCTTTACTCGAGGAAGACAGAGTACGAGAAGATCCATTTGCTGCAGGGAATGCAGGCGGTGGAGTCAGCGGCGAAGAGATTCTTCTTCAGTTACCAGAGATTAGTGGCGGCGATGATGGGGAGTGCGGAGGCCAACGCGAATCGAACGGTGGCTAGTCACGAGTCGTATGACTCGCTGACTCAGGTGTTTATGGAGCCACCGTATTACCCGAGCCTAGACGGTGCAAAGACTTTTCTGGGAGAATTCTGGAGCCAATTTGGATGCAATGGAAGACACTGACACAACGACTTAAGAACACTATCCTCAAATGTAACACTAGTGATTTTTTCGGAAACATTTAACGATCAGTTTGAATATAATAATATATAACTCATTTTTCCATCACAATACGAGATTTTCATAAAATCAGATGTGCCAACAAATGTTACATAAGGCACATGGTACACCATACACTAGGCTACTCTATCTTTTCGTAAGCTTCTACACCATAAGCCACCAATTATAATCAGTCTCTCACTTCTCTCTTAAGCAAGGTCACTTCTCTCTATTACACTCAGTTTGTATCAAACCCGTGAATAGCTAGAACATGAAGAGCGGTACGCAGTGGAAGAGAAAGCGGAAATGCATCACCTTACGAAAGCAACAATCACCAGAACCATAAATTGCGGCTATCCACAACTTTCATAGAAGAGTAGACAAGCGGCATTTCCCCGAATTCTGCCACAAACCGATTTACGCAGTGTGTTCTTTTCTCTGTGTGCCCTCCTATACTACTAATTCTTGTTGAACCGATTTCATATATTTTACCTACAAAAACAACGCCACAAGAGGAGGATATGCACTTAATCATCAAAGGTTATCAGAATCATATGGCAATAAATGGGTTCTAAGAGTTGCCTGCGGTTGAGTATCTACCTTTTACCCATATAGCAGGAGCGTTTGTAGCATTTGCAACTAGGAATGACATTGCAATATCTTCACAGTTCCTGCTTAGGATGGGTACATTTAATCACAAGTCATAACGCAATATACGGAGAAAAACAAAGAGATGATGAAAGTGATAAGGAACCTGTTCTCGGTTGTGAATTCCCTGATTGATGCTGGCATGCTATATGTGTAAAGGCTGAGGTATTTTCTGTGGAAGAAGGCTGCCTTTGAGAGTACCATGCTATAAGTACCACTCCACCAAACAGACCACCATCCGCTGTAGGTGTAGTAATTGGCTTTATCATTCTGCGGAAAGTTGAAGTCAGTGTTTCTGATTTGGCGTATCACAGCAAGTTTTTCAAATAATGAAAGAGATGAAATAACCAATTTCAAACAGTATGTACACAATTATTTGAATACCTGTATATCTACTAGATCATATGGATGGAGAGACACATGATTAAATATTTGAATAATGGGAGACCTATGTTTCAGATCAGTGAAAGAGTCCCTAATAACACCTTAAAGATAAGGCATTTTTGCTATTTTGGTACTTTAATTTGATAAAGAATCCTCTTGTATATATTCAAAGAAAAAAATAAGTAACATACCGATTTTTCAGGCCAATGCACACGGGGCACAAACCCCACCATTGTATCAGGGGCACTCTCCCAAACGTTGAATGCAAAATCTACCGTTTGACAAGGAAATATGATATCATCATCTATTGAGAAGACAGCATCTGTTTTCAAGTCTTTGATTTCTTTAAATCTATTGTTCAAACTGTCTTCTTTGTTTATGTCAAATATTAGCTCAACCTCATGCCCATTTCGTGATTTTTTCTTCAAAACATTTTGAATATACTCTTTAAGAGAATCTGATGGAGGGGTAGGTTCACTCCATACAATGTGGATCGAGTCAAGTCTAGAACATGATGCATAGTGGGAAACAGACTTCTTTAAGAGATCATGTCTCTTCCATGTGTTCATCAGAAGTGTATAACCTTTCCTGCAGGTTTGATAAGAAATCTAACAAATTCGACAATTAAGAACAAAATTACACAGTCTAACCAAAAGAAAAAGGCCAACTACGTAATTAGAATAACATTTACTCCATGTTCCTTAATCTGCGCTCACACCTACATATCCATCTTTGACTATGCAAAGGCGTAGAAAAAATTGAATACTCCAGCCATTAAACCAACAGGTAGTAAGTAAGTCTTACAATGCAATTTTCAGGCTGAAGCTTAAATATTTTTAAAAATAGTAAGTACCATGTCCGGTGAGTTATGATTGAAATTCACAAAGATTATAACAATAGTCGCCAGCTTAAAATAGAAAGACTATGAATTCATTTGCATTCTGCATTAGTATATTCATGTAGCTTCTGCATTTATATATCCATAAATTCATCGAGTTTAAGGAGCTTAAAACACCTGGTTTAGTTATAAATAGAGCAAGAAACAATGCACAATCCTATATAATCAACACACTTCAAATCGAAGCAAACAAAACATAAACATTTGGTTACGAGGAAAACCAACAAAACCAAATGGCTAAAACAATTACAGTTTCTACTAAAATCCTCTGGCAGCATGAGAATCTCCAGTTTCATAATCATTTTCAAGGCAATGAATGAAGAAAATAAACTAAGTAGATACTATCCTTAGTCTAAAACAAGCAAAAATAGTTAGTTAATAAGAAGTGATCTGAAAAAGGTTAAACGAGTCTCTCTTTTAAATAGCATTTATCAAATATTACTTTCCTAATATAACATCTTAGTCTTCACCAACAGTTACCATTTAGAGATCCAAATCAACTTTAAGCTTATACCAAAATCGTCTAAGTAAAATTTGAAGATAGTCTACACACCTTGATTCGGAGATCCGATCTGCGACGGCGGTTGAACTGTTGACCCAACCGATCGCCGATGGCCGAGAAGATCGGCAAGCGAGTGTGATCAAAGTGAGAGCTAAACAAAAAAATAGAAGAAACTTAGTGCTCCTCGTCACCAATAGCTTCCGTAATTTCTGATCTCCACGGCGATATGCTATTGAACAACTTCCCATCTCTTTACAAACATCTCCTCCTCCCATCTAAATTCAGGTTCCAAAAATAGATACGCCGGCCGATGAAGAAGAGTAAGAGAAGACGACTCAGGTCAACTGTGTTAAGAGCGAGTCGACTCAGTCTTCGCTCTCATGCGGATTTTTGTTTTCTCTTTTCCTTTTAACTCATCGTCTTTCTCTACAGTTAGGCGTGTATTATATTATCGCAGATCAGAGACAAAGGTACTTTCTTGTGCGGTGCGGCGCACAGTATTAGAAGATCATTAAGGCACGTGTAATGATCTCAACCGTTAATGTTAGCTTCATAACCATGATCTGGATGTTTTCCTGATTCCATGTTGACGTGGTAAACTGTCTTCGGTCAAAATGTGGGTCCCATTTGAGTTTAACAGATATTTCTAGGAAATGGATTAAATGCTGTGACGGATACTTTAATGTAACGATTAGGAAACAAAAACTTCTATTAGGATATTGTAAAAGATATTGGTAGTTATAACATAAGAACAAAAAAAATTTAACTATGATTCTGATTGGATAACTATGTGGTATATTGCAGAGTGTCTTTTTGCCATCTTTCACCATTTTTTCATTTAATTTCTGATTATAGTTTTTTTTTCTCTTTTCCGGATTATAGTTTTTTGTTTTTTTTTGGGTGTTTCATCTCTTCTCTGTGTTTCAAACTTCTTGTCTTCTGGTTTAATGAACAAATAGAGATATCCATTGTTATTGGAAGCAAGAGTTTTGGTAATAGTTTTGTTGGCTTCTCATATAAACCCAAGGAAAAAGTAGAATATATCCGGTTTATGGAAAAATAAACATGCTTTCCGTTTTTTTTTTTTTTTTTCAAATATGTTCTAAGCAGTAACTCCAATGGGAACATTCTTGAGTCTTGATGTTCCGTAAAGGGTTTCTTCGAAACGGATGATCTCATTCTTTGACCCATAAGCGACTTGAGTTCTATCGTCGAGGTTGACGATGGTCTTGTCAAGCACAGAGCTGTATCCATCACTGCTGAATCCGCCAGCATTCTCCACGAGCAGTCCAAGAGGAGCCACTTCGAACAACAGCCTCAACTTTGCCTTAGCCGTTGGAGAAGTGACGTTCGTGAAGATTCCTTTCTCCTTCACAATAATCTGCCAAAAACAAACAAGTGTTATAGGCAAGTTTCATCATAGGTAGAGAAACCCGGTTTAAGAGCCAAGAGAGAAACAAACCTGGTTAACGTCAGGAACCATTCCTCCTGTGTAACGCAGTGTGTACTTCTCTTTCACGTAGTAATCAATCAGCTAATCTCACAATGAAAGTAATGAAAGAAGAAAAACATTCAGAGATCTCTACATTGAGGATTAGATTTGAACAAGATTAAAGTCATATCTATTGAAACCAAGAACCTTGCTGTATTCGGAGTTGTCGAATGTTGCTCTCAAGTTTCCTGGTGAGAACATTTTCCCTTCGCCGATCTCTGTTGTCTCCTTTACATGCTGCCATTTCCCTGAAAAAACATTTTGAGCTAAGTCGAAAGCTACCAAAGAAGGAATCTTGATAAACCGAAACTACCCCAAGAATATAGAAAACCTTCATCAAGAAGCAAGAACTCATGAGTTCCTGGAAATCCTTTAACAGCCAAAACATAAGTGGTTCGTGGACCGTAGATTCCCATGGCTGCGGCCACTTGATCTGCTCCCGTGACTCCGCTTAACTTGTCTCCAGGCCAAACCCCAAATATGGTTCCCACAGTGAAATTTGTATCCACAATGCTTGATCCATCTAATGGATCAAACGCAACACTAAACCCACCTGTCCAACAAAATTCCATATTCTTTCAATAACCATTTCTTCGGACTTTAGGAAGCGAATATGTAATGTTATATAAACCAACCTTCCACTGGACCTCCCATGTCTTGAAGCTCAGGTACTTCTTCAGAGCAAGCGTACTTACACACATGCGAGAATTCCAAAGCCTATAACAACCAATACACAAATCAATAATCTAATGATCCATTCAGATATGAAACTTATGAAATACGTTAATTCAAAAAGTTAATAAAAACCTCAAAGAGAAGCTTATCAGCAAGCATATCAACAGCAAGTTGTTCATCACCAAAGGAATTGACACAAGCAGTTCCACCACAAGAAGCTGTTCGAACTTTGAAAGCTATTGTTCTCAATGCTTCGCCCATACACATCAACAATGTTCTCAGTCCTTTGTCAGGAGTTGCTTGTCTCAAAAACTCTTCCTAAACACCCAAGAGTAAGAAACTTTTAAACTCAAAAATGGAATCTTTTAACACGGGAATTTGAATAAAAATTAAGTCTTTTTGTTACACAAGGATTTACCAAGCTTTGGCCAATTTCACATTTGGTCACAGTTGAAGCACCATTGGTCTTAGCCTTTGTGGCTTTCAATTGCGATCTTGGTGCTAGTCTTAGTGAATCTCCGAAGATTGAGCTCGACTTCAAACGCTGCTCATATCAAACTTTACAATTAGGGACACATCATTCGTTATATTGAATTGATCAAAGTAAGTTTTCTCACTCACTACCACTGAACTCACACGTGTGTGTGTACTTGAAAGTTATATGTATAATTGTAGAGGATACAACGAACCTTAAAGCTGGAGGATGCGGAGAAGGAAGAAGGAGGAGAAACCAATGTAGAGGAACGTTGAGAAGAGACACTTGGGAGGAGTATCCCACGTGAGTAGCTCGTGATGCTGGTCTCCATTGTTAAAGCTTGAGTTTTGATCAAAGAAGAAGAAGAGCTCTGTTTAGAGAATGGCGAAGACAAGAAATCAAAACCCGTGGAGTTGGAGAAGATAAAGCTTGTTCACGCTGAGAGTGCCACGTGGCAGTATATGAGATATGATTAAGGCTCTGGTGATGGGCCATTGGGTAAAGAGACAGAGACGATTGAGGCAAAGAGATGTGTTTGAGGCTTTGATTTCCATCATTCATTTATTGTGTGGTTATGCTCCTTTTATCATTTTAAATTTATATTATCTCCAATTTCATATTTTCAAAGGGAATTTGTAACCAAAAAGTTTGAACTTTTAAAATAGTTCATTTCAGAAAAAATAAAATCAACATGAGCAATTCAAAGAGTTTCAACACAAAATTATAGATAAATTATAAAAATATTAAGTAAAATTTATAAGCATATATTGCATTCTATCAACTCTGATACAAGATTATAACACGAGATAATTAACTTCAAATGTATAACAATCCTTAAACTATTTGGAGCAAGGAAAGAAAAATCAAATCAGAACAAAGTAGTTAATAAATGTAACAAAATTTCTCCACACAATAAAAAATGTTATTATGGTTATTATAACCAATAAGATTTAATATCAGAGCCAAGTTTCGATCTTGGGACCTGTGGGTTATGGGCCCACCACGCTTCCGCTGCGCCACTCTGATTAATTGATTAATTTATTATTTTAGAAATATCTGAACGTCTTACGAAATAAATAATTCAATCTATTATTTAGTCGAGATAAATAAATAATGAAATTTTTACTGGCTTGTCTAATAAACATATTGACCTATTTGCTATCTTTATTACCTATTTGCTATATTTCCCCTACCAAAATCACCACCTTTTTATACTTAGCGGTTTGCATTTATCAAATAAACAGAAAAATATAAGAATAAGGTAGAAAACAATATTACAACATATCAAACATTACAAATTTTATTTAAAAAAAAACAGACATTGACACTGAAAGCATAAGATTTTTTTGGTTAAAAACAGATTCAATATGTAACAAAACAAAATCTATATACACTACTTAGTTATATAGTAATAGAACCCAATAACTTATAAAAAGCATGAATAGGCAACTTAGTAGACCACCGCTTCTAATTCCGTTATTAAAACTTCCGTCAACTCCACGTCCTCCTCCACCACGACCTCCACCGCCACCTCTAAGCTCTCGCCGCCAAACTGGAAAATTGATCTCAGAAGAAATTTTATGATTCAGATTGGCGAGTGAGACAGACGGTTCGGTGGTTGATCTAACGGCTTGTACATGTGCATGGACCGCTAGTAGTAATAGTAACACCTGAGCGATTGGTTTAATTGATTTGTGTATAGCCATTTTCTTTTTCGTTTATCACTAATTCAAAAAGAACAAGATGTGTTTGTTCTAATCATCTATAGGCCCAATCTATTTATACGAATTTCATCATGCCAACGTCTCAATCTCTTACTTTTTTTTTAATTATTTTAGTACGATAAATTTCAAGAACCATTCTAGTTTTCTTCTAAGAAAAATAAAAAGCAAAGATGTTGAAGTCAAAATTTTCCTCGCAAATCCAGCCTTTTTATTAATATAAAGAATTTAAATTAGGCATGGTCAAATTATGCGAGATCCAATTCGAGTTCCGTTCCGATTCGATCCAAAAAAAAATATCCGAAGTAGTCAAATCCGGATCCGAATATTTTATTTTGAGATCCCGAATATCCGGATCCGTGTTTATGTGTAATTTTTATTTAATATATATATATAATACTTAAATATATGTTATTTAATATATAAAAATACTTAAAATATAATAAAATAATATTTACATGAAAATTTTGAATATTTTTGAAACTTTACAAAGTAAAAATGTTTTAAAATTTTTTTAAAATTTTTTTAATGTTATTTTCATTTTTTAAATAATTTTATATTATTATTTTATGAATTTCATTTATTTTTCATGGATATAGATATCCGCAGATATTGACGGATTCGGATCGGATATATAATTCTTTGAATCCGACGAATCCTGATTCGGGTTCAGATACCCTTAAAAATCCTGAATATTTAGACTGTGTCCACCCTCCATTTAAACCCACAAATCAATATACGCCAATCTTCATAGAGAAAATTTTGATTCATGAAACTTCCTTCTCACACCCTCCAAAGTTCAAATACTGGTGATAACTAATCACAAAGAACTTCACCGAGTTTCATACGAAATTGATTAGAAAATATAAATTCAATTTTGTTTGTGTGTAACTATTTCAAAGGTTGAATCTTGTATTTTTCCAGTTATTTTAATAAATACTTATCAAGGTCTCGAAATTTTCTAAACGTCGGCTGTTTTGACTATTCAATCTAGGTCTCGAAATTTCGATTAGCTTTCGCAATAAATAAATAGTAGTGGTGTTAGCTAACGTAAACCGAGAGTTTTATTTCTGTTTTTTTTTTTCTATTTCTGTTTTTAGTTTGCATCAGAAAATGGTATTCATTTGGAGGTCGCAAGTAAAATCCAAAAAGATGCCATATTTGAAGACAAAGAGCTATGCTGTGTCCAAGGGATCGAAATGTGATGAATGCACCATTGGTGCAACCCAAAAACTGATACAAGACAAGTTTTTTGGAGTTTGTTCAAGAACCAAGACATCAGAAAACACAACCTAAGATCACAAGACATAGTGGGATCAGAGTGAAGGAGGAGAATAATCTTGGTCCACTGGGTCATGTTGCCATGTCAAATGATTCTTGGTGTGCTGCAACTTCTCAATTTCCAGTGTAGCTTGAGTCGTGTCAACCTAATCCTGTTAAAGATGATGAACACACTAGTCATTGATCAGTCTCAGTCTCAGGATCAAACAAAACACATACACTACACTATTGCTTCATATTCTATACTAGTTTCTATCCATAGTTCCCTGAACTAATCACCACAGATTAGAGTTTTCTTGTATCCAAACATTCATTGGTATCAATGTGTCATTCTAATCAAACAATATCATCTACACAACAAAGATTAACCACTAGTTTCTGCGAACATAGCTGCAACCTATCCGAACCTAAGCCAACCATCAACACAATCCAACTCCAAAGAACCAATAACAGAAGCAGAGAAACAGAGACAATACCTATTCTCTTCTACATCAACATGAGATAATGCATCAGCATTCCCACAAAGAATCCAATTAAAAACTCTTTGAAACTTCTGACTTTGCCTCCATCCGAGAACTCAAAGCTGTACTTACTAGTCATGTTATGATGCAAAAGTCCCCAATTCCTAATCCCTTGCTTAGCATCTTTCTCAAGAAGCTCAAAGATATAAACCTCTGAAACACCTTCTTTCCTCAATGGTGTCCCAGATCCACTTCTCAAGTGAGTTGACAAAGCTTTCAAGAACATTTCACTATACAGCAATGTAGCATCTACTTCACCAGCATCAATTCCGGAGCTAGGCCAACCAGTCTCCGCCACAATCACGGGAAGGTTCTCATGCCCCATAACAGCCATAGAGCTAATCACTGCATCAACCATCATATCAAAAAGATTACGGTATCTTACTCCAGTAGTAAGATCATCTCTGAAATTGAAGGGGAATTCTTCAAAAAGAGCAAATCCAACCGGAATTGAGAAGCTAGACCGATACATATTGTAAGGATAAAGATTGATTAAGAAGGATGAATTGGTTCTTTCAAGAAACTGCAAAATCGGTCTAACAATTACTTCTCCGTTAGGTTGTTGAAACTGCGCCGACGAAGGTGGGAAAGCTGTGGGAACAATGTTGAAGAAAGAGAACGTTGTTGATACAGAGATCTTGTAAATTCTCAGATCTACGAGAGATTGATGAACATTCTGCATCGCACGGAGAAGAAACGGAGATACATCCGGCGAATATGAAATCACGTCGTTTCCGACGGAGATGATTGAGATCTTGGTGCGAGGATGAAACGGAAGTACATGACGATAAACCCAACGCATAGCTAGAGAACGATTTGAAGCGAGGAGAGGAACTAGAGGATTTGGAATGGATAGGAAGAGAGAGACGTTGGTGTAGGCGAAGGCGCGAATCATCGCTGGGTTTGAATCGAGGAGTCTTACCGCCGGAATCTTCATAGAAACAACTTTAGCGGCGATTCTGTCCGGTGATAGTAGTACGGTGCCGGATATGGAAGCTGGATTTGAGTAGGTTACTCCGATCGTTGTAGCGGAGGTGCTCGGTGAGATAGCTATGGCAGTTAACGTGATAAGGAAGAGGAGATAAGAGGCGAGAGAGAGCAATTTCTCCATTCTCTTTCTTTCTTTGAAGTTAAAGAGAGAAATAGAAATCGGAAACTGAGAACTCTGATCAAGATAGACTAAAGGTTGAAGACGAAGTGTGAGAGTGGCGGGAAGATTCTGTTAGAGGAGTTAGTTATTCTGTGTTAGTTTATATTTGATACTGTAGACATCATTTATAAACCCAGACCTGTTTATATGGCTACACGTGTCCTCTTTGACATATTGGTTGACCAAAAGTCGTACTGGAGTTGACCCTCTATTTTACTCAGAGCTTTCTACTTGAACATAATGAACCACCAAGTTTCATTATTTAACGAATGGAGATAATACAGACTTTAGGAAACATCAATGGAGATAATAACATCAAAGGATAGAGATTACATGCTCACACACAACGACACAAAGAAGAAAAACAAACTGAATCAGTTTGGAATTAACATCAAATTTAAACTAGAGAGGAGAGATTATTGAGTTTCTAAGATTCAGGTTCCGCGACAGCTGGTACACCAGCAGCGACTGCAGCGGCTGCAGAGCGTTTGATGGAAGCGGATTTGATTAAGTGGTTGTAACTTCCCTTCTCCTTGAAAAGCTGAGCGAAGTGGTGCTTGCAGTAGAGGATTCCTTCAAGAGCTGCATAGTTGGAAGGCGAAATCGGGCAGCCTCCATGTGAGCATTTGAAGCAAGACTTGTGATATGTCTGGCTCTCCACTGTTACCTGCAGTTTTGAATCGATAAAAAGAAGGATGTTAGCTTAAAATATCCAGTAAAGTGTTTCATATTAAGTCATGATGTCTACATTTTACATATTAAAGTCATTCATTAAAAAGAGAATTATGTGTTACTTAAAAATCAAGCATAAGTCACAGCTGTGAAAATCTATTCAGAGTCTCCTTTACATCCTAAACAGGTAAACTGAAGCAAGAATAACTGATATTTCCAGGGTCTGTGCAATACATTATTTCCAACATAAAGAGAAAATACAGGAGAATTCTTGCAAATCATCAAACTGTGTATTAGAGTAATATTCCAACATAGGCCTTAGAGAGGCAGAAAAGTTATTCTAAAGTTTAAACTAATGAAAAATGTATGAGTGCTTAAAGGAATATGTTACCTTTTCAATAGGATATACAGTTTTACTACAAGTGGCGCATTTCTCTTGCGTACCAGAGAACCTGCCAGCAACTCGGCTAGGCGTCCTTGTCTGAAAACAAACCAAGAACAGGGATATAAGAGAAAGGGACAATTAATATGTCCAAAGGGATTTTCTCCAAGCCAGATAAGAAACATTACCAGCTCAGGAGTTGACTTGTCAGCCGGTTTGGCAGCTGTAGAGAAACAAAGTTCAAGACTGATTAAATCAATAAGCATAAGAAGTTTTAAAAAAGGAAAAAAAAAATGAATCGAAGGAGAAATAAGACTACATACGTGACTGAAAGTTCTTGTTGAAACTACCACTCTCCTTAAAGAGCTGCTCAAAATGAGGCTTACAATACAACACACCTTCCATGGATGAGTAACTGCTCAGCTGAAAAAAGGCATTTACTTTCTCAAGAACTGCTTATGAGTCAAATGTGCATTGAATCAGACACAGACGATGAATCATTTGCAAACTCATTCATCCAGCTAAAGCAGCAATGTAAGGAGAAGAATGAAAGTGAGACCTGAAGCCTGCTTTTGCAGTGAGTGCATTTGAAGCAAGACTTGTGATAACTGACTCCATCAGCTGAGAGAAGTTCCACAGCGTACACTGTCTTCTCACAAGCCTTGCATTTTTGTTGAGTTCCTGTAAAAGACATCTTCAAGCCTTTCCCTTCACCTTCTTCTTCTCACCCTAAAATTTTCAAAATCCATTTAACAGTGATGTAAGCAGAAAGCCCACTTCTTTTGCCTGAGATTCTAAAATGCTCAAAAACAAATAGATACGTTGATAACTAAAACAAGATTGTATCTCAAGACGAAGTACAAGTGACCAAATCAGAAGAAACACAAATTGTGTAATCCGAGAAAAAAGAGGAAGCCGATCTCAGTAAACCTCGAGAAAAATGATCACAAATAGCGGATCTACTAAACTCTCTTTGAGCTGAGTCGTATCAAGATCTATTCCTCGAACTAAACTGCAAAATACAGAGAAAGATTGAACGATGCAGGATGAAAAAGTCAACTTTTTGAAGAGAAACAGAGAGAGAGAGGGAGCTGTTACGTTTATCTATCGTCAACTATCGAAGATGAAGGATCTATGTGAAGATCAAGAGGGTGATGAGGATTGAGGAGGATGAAGAAGATGATAGAGCAGAGGAATAAGAATATCGGAGGTTTGGGTAAAATCCTTTTCTTTTTTAATATCTTCTCCTTTGGCTGCAGAAGACAAGTGGGGTTCCACTTTGGCTTCTTCTCTCTCGCTATAATGTAGAATTGTAATAGCCAAATATTGAATACTATAGGTTAGAATAAAAATAATTGAATTATTACAAAAATTAAGAACTTTATCTTACCAAATAAAGGGTTTCAGATAACTTGGCTCTTTTGGAATATGTTCCAATTTTCTAACTACTTCAAACTCGGCAAACTTGATTTATGAGTTTGTGAAGGAAAAAAAAAGTTAATTGTCTACAAACATATCCAACTTAGCAAGTGATGATTTGTTGAGTAACCAAATTTAGATCAGATTCTGTATATAACTAACTTACCAAGCAAACATAGGCAATACCCATTAATACGCATCGAATAATTTAGAAGTGATAAGTACATTGCACTTGATATACTATTCTAAAGTGTAGGCCAATTCTGATTGTCCTCCCACGTTATTTATTATTGCTTTGTCTTTGATTTTCTAGGACATATCAGAAGGCTTCTTAACGGCTCGAAGCTGAACAGAGTTGTCAAAACAGTGGAAGAAGCCAAAGTGTGGGAACCTCTCATACCAAGTTTCTTGTGGTACATGTGTATCCCAGTGTTCTCCACTGCTGCTTTTTCCGTATTTGTGAATCCATCCTGATCCGTTGTGACCTTCGCCCCAACTCCGGTTCCATCTATCACCGTGCTTCCCTTCCCACCAAGTCTCTCCTTGTTTCACTCCTTGAGCGCTCGGGTTAAAGTTCTCGTCCCATTTGTCTCCCCATTTGTCCCAACCGTCCCCTACCCACCGTTCTGCCCATTTGTCGGTATACTTTTTGCTTCCTCCTTGTCCATCATACTTCTCTCCCCACCTGGTGAAAACCAATGAAGAACAGATTTAGAAGGACTCTACATTCATGTTATTTACTCAAGAGTTTGTGTAGTATCAATTCTTGTTTCCTTAACAGAACAGAAGAGAACTACAAGCTAGGAGTTGCTTATTACAAAGCTAATCACTCCCAGAACTTACAAGTCTAAAAATACCAATCTCGCAAACTAGGCTTCTAAATGTTAATAGAGCATCCTAAAGAGTGTGAAAAGCCACGGTTTTGCTACTGTATTCCAGTACGGTATTATGTTATTATTTGATTTGATGTTCACAATATAAGGTGTCTCAATTTAAGGATAAATATTCAACTTGTGTAGATTGATATCGTAAGGACTATGTTAATGGTGTGTTTGTTGTGTGAAAACAGGGTTTTGAGTATACCTCTCATGCCAGACATGAGCGTGGCCAACATCAAGTGGTGTGTTGCGGTCAAGGCTGCACCACTTATGAGCCCATTTCTCTGATTTTCCAGTAGCATCATAATGCTCCCACCACTTCTCTTGCCATTCATCACCTTGCCCACTCTTTCCCCATTTGTCTGCAGTTTTCTCCATATGCACAACACCATTTTCCTGTAATAGACAATTCAAATTATGTCTCAAAGAGTCAACAGTAATGCAGATAAGTGACTGAGTTTTAATATTTCTATACGGTAACTACTTTTACACTGACCTGCATCATTGACTCCCTCCAGAACTCACGCCACACATTTCCAGTCGCATCACGTCCTGATTTTTCGGAACCAAGTTCCTTGAACCCAAAATCATCAGAAGCCTCCCAATACTTATCTTGCCACTCAACAACACCATCAGCAGTAACCCCACGTATCATAGTCCACCTGCAAACCACACCGTCAGGTCTTTTCTCCACACCTGTTTGCTTCCACCACTTCAGTCCGTTTTCGCTAACTCCATTAGTTGAAGACTCATCCAAACTATCAAGAACACGAGCAGCTTCTTCCGCATTTGCTGAAGATACGATATCAAGATCACGCTCAGTCGATGATGTCTCATCAGAGCTGAGCATTGTATCTTCCTCTTTTAGAACCTCGATTAAAGACTCAAAAGGTGGGATAACAAAGCTATGTCTTTCAGAAGAAAGCATACTCTCATAAGGTATCGAAAGAGAATCTGATGAATAGTCTTTCTCCAATACAGGATTTGGCGAAGTTGGAAACTCAGCAGGTTTTTCAACAGCACGCAAGTCCACATTCATATTTGAACTTATCTCACTATCTTGAGGAGGTGTCCAAGACCAAAAATCAGGTCCTGGTGTCTCAGTCCCAGATGTTTCAGATCGAGGTACATACACTGTTCTACTCCACATTCCTAGTTAGATTCCAACAACAAAGCATGAAAAAGCCAAGTTATATACCCAAGTAAACACTAATGAGAAAGATTTGTACTAAGTACCTGATTTAGCATTTTTGGGAGTGTCAGTGACTTCTCTTGTATCAGTCTTGTCCTCATTTGGAAACCCGTCTTTGCCGTCGCCGGATTTGTTAGAGGCGAGAATAGCTCTAGCAGCTGAGATAGCAGCAGCGGCGCGATCAACGACTTGCATTCGCTGAATCCGATCTCTTTCCTCATTAGAAACTTCAAGGATCTTTTGGAACTCATCACTCTTCTTCTCCAAGTCTCCTCCTTTCTCCTCACCATCGACGGCTACAACATTGTCAGCTATTTTCTCAAAGGCTTTCTCTTTCTTCTCGCGATCAACAGCGTTTTTCCACATATCGAGATACGATTCAGCTCTTTCATTAGAAACTCTAAGAGTCTTAAGACCGGTTCTGCTACTTCTCCGGTTCCTCATGCTCGCCGGTGTAGTAAAATTCACAAAAGAGGAAAAGTTACGTCGTCTTCCATCGTCCCAGTGAGAGGAGCCTAAGGCAGCGCCTATGGAAACACCAATACGCGAAGCCATTTGGTTTCTTCTTCCCTAGAAATTCCAATTCCAAGGCAAAATCAGTTTTTGTTTTTCATAAGACGAATCTAATCTCTTATAGAACGAGATCGTTAATCTCGAGAAAAAAACGTAAATTTAATACCTTTTTTTTTATCTTGAATTGAGGATCTTTAGACGTAGAAGATGATCAACGGAAGGAATAGAATCTTGGAGAATGAACAGGGGGGTTACTTCGACTTTGGCTTTATTTATTTTGTATCTGATGTCGGTAGTACCAGACATTTGGGATTTTTCTTTTTGGCGGGTGGTACCAAATAAATAAAAAAAGGTTTAATTTTTGTCGATAAATCGATACTGTAAATCAAAGGTACTTCTTTTCAGTGATTCACGTGATATAACACATCAGTTGGAAGTTAATTAATAATTGCAAGAAGCCTAACCTTTTACTTCTACCTTGACAAAGTTCTAATATTCCCAATTAGGAACGCTTCATTTCTAACATCTTTGACACTCACAATACAGGAATCATGGAAACAAAAGTAGCCATCTCAAATGGGCAAATGACTGGATTTTTCTGGAATCATTCAAAATTATATTATCTCAAGAAACATAAATGTTACTTCGTCTAGAGATGATCAAAACCGATACAGAGTCTAGGGTAATAAAAGTGAATAAAGGATAAACTACAGCTTCTGAGAATAATGATGCTTCCTTCTGATAGATGTAAACTGAATCCCACATCTTGAACCTACAGTCCAGTATTAGGAAATCGAATCAGTATCCGCGAGTCTACTTGTTCTCAACTTACAATGTACAACCTTTCAATTAACTTACAGCCTAGTTGACATGGACATGGTTAAGTTAAGGGAAAAGCAAAAACAAACGAGCTAATCTAGTATCACAAGCTAAATGAATCACTGCATAAGGTATATTTTTCAATTCTACTGAATTAATTCTTACAGATATGAGAATTTACTGGATCAAAATTAGCTTGAAAATGCGTACAAGATTTGATATTTAGTGTTTACCTCAAATGTTGCTTGGGTACATGAAGACCCTGACTCTAGCTCCCTGAAACAACCAATAACAATGATGGCACATAAGTAACAACACTAAAAATATATTAAATTACGGATCTCTTAAGTAACAAATTACCATGGATCTAGGTGGTAAGTTTGATGTGAACTTAGCACGGACTACACCACTGTTACCATGGGGCCTAGCGACTTTGCCCCAAATGCAACGGTAGTGTGAGCCATTCTTCTTTGTCTTAGCTTTGTAGATGTAAGCCATGCGCTTGCCCTTGTACCAATTAACCTCCTCTTGAGTGTTGACACCTTCAATCTGAATCAGAGAAGTGCTGGGATATTGGTTGGACTTGGACCTGATAAATTACTTAAAAAGTTCATATTCAAAGCTTGAATTCGCTTTATATAAGCAACCAAACAGTTAAAACTAGATCTTTAGCAAACAATTTGCATACAATAGCACAAAATGTATCATCTACATCATTTTGCAGAACCTTAAATCGGAAACAAATGGAATACTATTACACATTGACTTAAAATATATGCGAGCTTTAAGACTGATAGTAATAAGCAAGGAAAACTCATATACATATGGCATTAGAGAACAAATAGATTAGTGATGATGACATCAGTTGTGGCAAAATTGCAAGCTTTCACTGAGATCTTTGTTGATATCCAAAACTAAAAAGTAAATATCCCCAATCCCAATAACACTAACTCTGACCATAAAGGCATAAACGCAACATCGAAGACACTAAATCGTAAGATGGAAAATTCAAAAGTACCTCTTGTAGCCAAGAACTGTTCCACGAACATACAACCTGCAAACATCAGATTCAAATTTCGTTACAAAATTAAAACCACTAATGAAGAAACTCAAATCATAGATTCAGCTGAAAAGAGAGATAACTCTGTTTCAAATTCGAAACCCTAATTACCTAACTCTCTCTCCTTGACGGCCCTTCATTTTTCAATCCTGCAAAATGTCTTCTTCCTCTATGCTTCTTTTATGCCGGCGAGCCAACTACAGAGAATAACCCTAGTACTCAATATTTTAGGTCAATTTATATGATGGGCGAAGTATGAAACTATTGGGCCTTTATGTGGCTATCTAAACATATTTGGCCCAAATACGGTTTTGCTATACAATACTATTAGAGTGATCATGTTAACGTAAACAATGTAATTTAACCGGACTTGAGTTTTGTATGTTTTTAGCTGGTAAAATATAAAATGAATCATTATAGACGTATTATTCTAATACGACTATAGTAATTTCAAAAAACGAATTACCACAATAGAAGAATCGTTGTTTAGCTGATTGAACAGAACAGAGAAACAAAAAAAAAAAAAGAAGTTGAAATTGTATTTCAATTGAATTGAAGGTAGTACACAAAAAAGGATAACAACTATTTTCTTTATGGTATAAAAAGATTACAACGTTAACAATGTCGAAAACCACAAATGTAGAAGAGTTTTAGTTAAACATCAGCAAAAACATGGAAGTTCTTGGAATCAACAGTGATAAGTCTAACAGCAGCAATAGCGGCAGCAAGAGACATTAATCCAAAGAAGCAAACATTAAGCCAATGCCATAGCTTCTGGATAGGACTAAGCTCATCGTTCATAGCCACAAGATACATGTGATTCGCTAATATGAATGTGAGCGGGAATGTGCTTATCGCTCCCGTGAGACTCATGAAATCTCCAAGAAACGGCAACAGCGCAGAGATAAGAGTGCTCACCGCGATGTAGCTTCCTCTTGCTACTGTTCTAAATAACAGATTCTTCAATGCCAATGGACTTCCTTTGATTCCATATTTTGTATCCATGTACTCATAACTCGGACTTGCAAAAATCTACACACCAAAAAAAAAAAAAGTTAAGCTCTTAGGTTTTTTTTAGGTCAAAAGCTCTTAGGTTTAAGACGCAAAAACTCAATGTGCCTATATTATTTTGTGTTTGCGTTCTAGTATGTTCTTTTTGTTTCCAAACGGGGACATGATATTTAGCATTTTGTGTTTGTTTAAAAGTTTTATATAATTGTGGTTTCATTTGTTTAAACAAAGCACACAATAGTAAACCATATAAACGTACACACGTGTGTTTTTTTGTTAGAAAATTAATTGTAAATGTACACGCCAAACACAAACAAACATATTGAAAAAAATGTTTTGTAGAAGAACTGAAGATGTTATACATTTTTGTTTTAAATATGGCAATATTTCATCAAAAAATTTTATATATGACCAAAAAAGCAGAAATTGACATTTTGAAACAATTGATGTAAAGTAGAGGTTGAGGAAGAGAAACTTACGTGTAAAGAGATAACGGATTGAAGAAAAGCCGAAATGTTAGCGAGTGTTTTAACCCAGAGAGGTCCACTAACGCTGTTTAACAGATAAGTCGATGTCGAGGACCCGTAAGCCCAATAACCGATGAATGTAACAGCATACATGGGTAAAACACCAGCAGTGAATTGAAAATACAAAGCCTTCATCATGTTTTTAACCACCGGTTGCTTCACTGTGGCCTAATCATTGTACAAAGATTAGTGTCAAGAAACAGAAAAGTGTGAATAAATAGGCTTATAGATTAAGAACTGACTTGTATTTCCGGTAGCATTCCTGTATTGAATGCGAAAACTAGATTTGCAGCTGCTCCTGTTATGGTAAATATTTTGTCTACTGATGATCCTTGTATGTTATAATCTCTTTCAGGTTTGTTTACTCCTATTAACATAAAAAAAATGAAGAAAAACAGTATAGTTTTTTTTTGGTTTATGTGGAATCATTTGAGGATCCATCCATGAAGAAAGCTTACCATCTTTAACTGATAGAACTATTGCAACAACAATGTAGATCAAGCTAAGGATTGTTGAAAGTCCTAGCCAGATTCCTAGAGCTGATAAATGAGGAATACCGATTGCGAAAATCGCACATACAACACCCGCTATGGCGATAAAGTGAGGCAGTTTCATCAAACTGTCATCTCTAAAAAGCACATAAACAGCCTACAGAATGCAAAAGAAGAACCAAATGACATTTTGAAGAAAGCGATTTTCGGAACAAAACCTTGTGGTTTATATTTATTTACTGTAGTACCTTTAAGGCAGAACCAGCTAGTATGATGTAGCCACAATTAATCATGAAAAGATTGACATATTGCAAACCCCATGTAACACTATACATCTTTCTACCTGATTAATCAAGAAATCAAACAATCTTTTGTAAACCTGAAATGTTTTATGGTAACCAAATTAACAGAGAAAAATGTGAGAGAGACGGTACTAGTTTTTAGTACCGTAGATGAAGCCTGCGAGATCTCTATAACGAATGTGTCTTTTTCCACCCAACTCATGAAGCTTGGCGATAAGAGAGTTTGCGTAAAGGGAGATTGAAGTAGCAAGAATGAGACCAACCACACCACCAATCCAACCCAAAGGAACCATGACTGTCCCAGAATATCCCAACACATAGGCGCTGTTTATACCCGTTGTTAGAACAAATGCTACCTGAAACCATGAATCTGTACAATTTTCTCAACAGTTAAAAGCTTACACTCAAATGCAACACTGAATAGAGTATAAATGCTTGTCAAATGTTTGTATACCATGTGTTCAATTCATAATTCATCCCAAGTCTATACTCAGAGTAATATAAGCAAATTTCCCAGTTTTAATAAGCTAAAAACCTTGAGAGAAGAGAGAAACTAATCAAGGAACTCGAGCTCCATATCGAATTTTCACATTCTTGAATCATCAAAGACTAACATTTTACACATTAGGAAAAGCCAAAATCATCAAAGACAACATATTTTGGAAAGTAGTCATCATTTCTGTTTTCAGCAGCTGAAATTTAGATTATTTAATTACACTTGATATGCATTGCATCAGCGACTTATGTGTAATATCAAGAAAAGTATTATTAGTAAAGAATCTGACAATACAGACAAAAAGCTAATCGATCCTTTTCATTCCGTATCTGTGTAATTAATTATCTGTAATTATACTTCCAGTTTCCACAATTGAGTATAGTTTGATTATCCAAAAGAAAAAAAAAAACTTTTCTTCCAAAAAGCTGGAAATCATGCAATAAACGACAAAGTCGATTCAACTAAAAAGAACAAAACAAAAACAATAATTTCAATAAAATAAAATAAAAAATTTCCAAAGAAAGAGATAAGATGTACGAACCGCTGCTAATCTGATGAGCAGTCTCAGGAACTTCGAGATCGAAATGTTCCTTGGCAACAAATTTACGGTTCCTAGCCTCAATCGTATCCATGACCATGGTTCCGACAAGAATCTGTTAACTCTTCTGTCTCTGCCTCCGAACACCTTGTACTTTCTTCTTCCTCAATTCCGAGTATTAATTGCTCACACTCCAAAACAAGACAACTTTTATTTTATTTGCAAGAAAGAATCAAGAAAGATTCGTAGCAGATAAATTTGTTCCACGGAAAAAGTGTGAAAGGGAATAGATGAAAATGAAAAGAAGGACTCTGTTTTCTACGTGTTTGATCTTATGGGTCAAATTTAATTGATGGGTCAGACAAAAATGGATACGTCTCTGTGATTCTGAATTTATTTGCACAGATCCTATCAAATGGGCTAATGAACGTTTTCAGTGTATATGAACGGAAACCTTCTTCTTCTTTTTTCTTTTCTCTTATAGAATCTCGACTCTAAATTAGTTAGTAAATATTTACGGATCCAGTTGATAATTGTTTATTTTTGGAAAGAAATAATTTTTTCCAATCCATGAAAAATAGAATTGATTATTATAAGGTCACATTTACTTTAGTAGTTGTTTCCCTTTTTCTCTACTCACAAGTTATTATATTAAAAAGGACCAGTAAATGTAGTTAAATGAAAACTTGAAAAGTCAAACAATAGCAGGTTACACGTAAACGTTTCCTTACATTTTGTGTTAGAATTATTTTTTGACTAACCATAATGACGTTATCTTCCTTTGACTTCTTAATTCAATAATTCTTATGACATTATCTTAAAAGTGATTACTCATGTTTTTTTTGTTAAAAGATACAATGAAAAAAAATCTTTCTTTATTTAACAATGTAGATTCGTACATGTACATCTGTATAGGCAAGGGCGGACCTATGTTTCGAAAAGAAAGGCCCCTATAAAATAATTTAAAATTTTGTATTTTTTTTTTAAATTGATTATGTTTATGTTATTTATGTATTTTATATATTTTTGCTTTAGGTAAAAATAAGTTGTAGATCCACTACTAAATCATATCTCCTCTTCAATGGTATAATACCAAGCTTATCTCAATCAATTCACTCGTAGACGCAAATGAAGGTACATTAAAACAGGCTAACAAAAAGAAAGATTAATAACGATCAACAGGAAAGAAAACAAAAACATTCAAAAATCGATCCAACAATGCCTTGGAGGTTAAGGGACTCAGATATTAAGAGGAAGGGGGATTAAGATTATGGATTTAACCCACCTCCAAAGCGTCTTTTGGATTTGCAAATATTGTGTTTACATGTTTTAAAAGGAATTAATATATTTTGTGTAGCAATTTTCACAATTTACAGTAGTTTATATCACTTATGTTCTAGTTAGGAACCCTCTGCAAATTAGTAAAATTAAAATTTTCAAATTATCAATTTACTTCAGTTTTCAAAGTTCTTTCCAAATATCACAACAATCATCTGTTCTTTATAATTTTGAAAAATCATCTGTTTTGTTTTAAAGTTTTTAAGTAAAATAAAAAGGAAAGTCCAAAATGAATTTAAAAATCAAAATAAGGCTTTACGCAGTCTACATAGCTTGACATTGTGGAAGATAAATACTCAACACTCATGCAAAACTTTATTATTTTCCCAACATTATGATGACTATAGAATTCTGTTTTCGTCGACTTTTTTTAGTAATTCTTCCCAAATACCCAGAAATATAGGTGACATACCACCATCGCGTTCACATATGTGTGACTTTTATTATTGACTATTGAGTAGGTTAAGATTCTAGAAACTATGCAATATTAGTTTGTGTAGTGTACAGGCCCGACCCATCTCTAGCTTTAGGCCATACCATGTCATAGATTGAAAGGCCGTATGTTTAAAATTTGGGTAAAATGCAAAATTATTACCTTACAAATGCAATTCTGAATTCTCCTACTAGGTTTTTTTTTTCCTTTTTGTGTGATGTCATTGGTTTTTTTGGGTTGTCATTGACTTTTTACTAACTTTTGTGGTTGAATTCGTGAAAAAACGAAAAAGATACACTAACAATAGTTATGACTTGAAAAGAAAATAAAAGTGTATATAACTAATTTAACTATACATGTGTATATAACTGAATATGATATTGCACAAAATATTTGTAAGTTCCTTTTTATCTAAAAAACAAAAGAATGCAAGAGAATGAACAACTGTTGTTACACTTTGAGCAGGGGTGATACGATCTATCTCCAAAAAGAAATATATATGTTAGATAAAAAATGTAGACATATAAATAAGTGAAATAACAATATTCGTTCTGACAGAAGCAGCGCATATAAATGGTTTGGAGAACTGGGGATGTTATTTTTTCATGAGACACTCAGCAAGTTAGAAACATGACGCGATTAGAGTACTATTATTGCTCATCTTTAACAACAACCAAACAAAAATAAAAAAAGGGTATTATTGCTTATATTTATGTCTGCTAAGCCACTCACTAAAAATACTAATTTATCACGGCTCGGCCGCATAAGAGTTCTCTATTTCCAGAAATGGATGTATGTAGTCTCGCTGATTGGTGAATCCGATAGAAAAAATATTTCATTGTAAAATCAATTCATGGGAGTTGGAGGGGATACAAGGCACCTTAAGTTATTACATTATATCAATGGAAACAGTGTTGATTCAAATGCATGAAGTCTCTCTGACGTGATTTTTTTTTTCACTAAAGCGCTGACGTGATTGTTGATGAAAAGTTTCACAAACGATGTCACTGATCGCTAGCTAATTTCGGTTATCCAACTTTTTTTCCTAAAGTAAAAGGTAGTCCAGTGGAATACAATTAAGGGAAGTGAGGCGAAGAAAAAATTGAAAGAAACAAAATAATGAATAGAAATGACACGTACTGTACTAAGTAATTGCTTAGCAATGTACTTAGTCTAACTTAGACATTTTTTGTGGGTATTTTTAATGATGATGCTTTACCATGGGTCCATGGTTATTTCACATGTTATAAGAGGACTCCAATGTCTTCCTCTAATATGTTTTGTTGAAGAAATATCCACCAACTCATCCAAATCAAAACTTATTTAGCATTTATTTCGATTCAATATACAATTTTTTAAGCACCATTAGTCATAAACAAAATGTCATAATTTAGAGATTTATAGTTATCCTCGTATCTATCATCATCCCATGAGGCCATCAGCACTGCTTCCCACTCTTCTTAAGTATATAGAAAACCTAAACCAAGGAAACTGATGAACAAAATAAGAATCTGTATTGTAAGCCTTATCTACACTATGAGCAAATGTTCGATGCAACAATTATAAAAGAAACAGATTCTTCTTTGGTAAACACTGTTTTTTTGTTAAAAAAATTTGGAAACAATGTTAATACCCAGTTCTTTAACACTCTCATTTTATTGTTTACGGAAAGGACAATATTACTCGATCTATACGTAGTTCAGTCTCTAGCTGTGTTAATCAGTTCTAGACATATGGATTTGATAGTGTTCAATATAGTTGTATATGTTATATTAAATATAAAATTACATAAAAATGAAAAATGAAAATCAATGGTCAAACAACAAACTTAAAAAAAAAAAAAACATTAAACAATTTTCTTATATTTTTATAAAAAAATCATTAAAAATCTCCGTAATTTTTTTTCATTTTGTTTACATGTGTTTGACATTGATCGAGATCTTACATATAATAAAATTATAAAGGTTGACCCTCGGTGGGAAAATAATAAGTGGCTGAAATCATTCTAAAAGGGATCGGTGGATAAAAGAATGCTTGACCAGTAAATCTCATTATCTATTAATTACTTTACAGTAAAAGTTAGTATTTTTCCAGTAAAAGGAGGATAAATCATTGTATTGGAAGTCTCTTTACACTTTCACAAAGCACCGAATAATTAGAACAAGTTTGATACCTATGGTCACATAGATTTTCATTTAAATACAGCAAGCGTATCCCTGTCATTATAAATTACAATAAAACTCCATTATTGTCTTTTTGTTTCTCTGACCCAAATTGAATCTAGCTATATTTTATGTTCCAAGTTGTATTAGACCATATATAAGTTTTTATTAAACTATCTTCATAAATAACTAGTACTTGGAGAAAGTTGGAAAGTATTAAGAAATAACTATTACAAAATTAGAATATTGCTTTCAAAATTCAAACACATTTATTCGAAAAAGTTGCACATCCTTCATTAACCAATTAATGCTTTATTTAATTCGATAAAGCATGTATAAACGCTTTCTTTAACATAATAATAGAATTATATACATACTACAATCAACACACCATACTCTGATAGATTTATCTAAGTAATATCTTCTCAACTAAAAACAATTATGGAAACTAAACGATTTTTTTTTTTTTTTTTTGTAAACAAGCCTCTAATCATAATATCCCCATAAAATGATAATCAAGAATAAAGACGCATGACAATCGTTGAAAATAATGACAGTAAGTCAGTATCACACACATTGAATTTCACCCATTTTTATGGTCATGGTTTACGTTAATATTCTTAATTATCTTTCTAATCTTTATTTCGACATAAGCGAAGTCAAAATGAACCGGATCTCATTTACGGAATCCAAGGACTTCGTAATTTGTTGTGGCTTTGGAAGAGGGAGTTTGATGGAAAGCATATTTGAATGAATCGAAGTTAATGTACGTACTTATACTTTTCAGTAAAAAAAAATTATATTTCATAGAGAAGAAAATCTGATTACGATGACACACATCGAAGGTGATTTTGTTTTGATGGTAGGTATTATTGCGGATAGGATAACAAAAAGAAAGTTCGTAAAATTTAAAACATACTAGTTTATACAAGAAAATCAATGTAAAAACCAAAAGAAAAATGAAGCAAAGCAAGAACAGAAAAATACAGATAATAAGACGTGAGGACAAAACAAAACCAGGTTCTTGTATACTTGGCTTGTATCCTAAAGCCTTTTTTTTTTATAATGTATCCTAAAACTTACTTGTAGGAACAAGGTTTCTTTACTTGCTGGATCGACCCATTGATAAATCTCTCTCGCCTGTGACATCTCCGGATAATGAATTACTCTGAACAGAGTGGAAGCTACCAAAGGATGAATCCAAAGAGCTCGCATGATCCGGAAAAGAAAGCAATTTTTGGGATTTGGTTTTTTCCATCATTAGATTGAGGAAAAAAGAACAACTATAGGGGAATAAATCAGCTTAATTAGGATCAATGCGATCCCTTTGGATCCTTTCTCTAGTTGCTGTGAAGAACCCTCTCTCTTTCAAAGGGGAGCAATGATGTTTTTCTCGAAGGCCTTTGATATAAAAGATGGTCATGTTCCTCTTCTTGTTAAATAAAGATACATTATACCTTTTTATCTTTTTAATTTCCACCTTCTCATCTTTAAACATTTTTTGGTTAAATATTGCTATTGTCAATTTGAGGGGTTTACAATGACACTTTAGACGTCTACACTTTACACGAATTCTTGTGGCTTTACCACATGATTCATACTTTATACCGTTATTGTTATTTTTCACCCTTATATGAACCTAATTTTTTTAATAAACCCATGCAAGTTACATAGTAATTTACATCATCATCATCTATGGCTTAAACTATGTGATTTTCAAAAACGTATAGGGAAACCGTACCCAACTGCTATATATATATATATACCCACCAAACATGAAGTTTATACAAATTAAAATAAATCCAGATAGTAATTTATCATTTGGGTTGATGTTCTAGGGTCTAGTCCCCTACTGCAATTCAAAACTTTGGTTGATCAATGTAAACGTTTTGAATGAAATAATTATATATGAGATTTTATAAATTTTAGAAGTAAATGTAATTTGGTCCTGAATTCTTCGAACATAAAGAACCTGATCATAGTTAAAAAAAAACATTATTATTAATATACTTAAGAGCGTGATCATTCTAAAATAAGTGCTAGAAAACGGTAAATTTCAGACGAATACAACATTAAGAGTTTTTTTTCTCCTAGCGGCAACATTAAACCTTTATAACATTTGTATGCAAAATTATTGATTAAAAAGATCATTCTATTTCTTGACTGTTTATGTTTTATATATAAATATCAAAATTAGATTTTATATTCCAATGCGGAGTATATATATGGCTTCAACTTGTATCAAATTGTTGAAGCTTTTCAGAGAAAGGGTCATTTCTGAGTGAATCAAGAGAGAATTTCTAAACCACAAAATTGACTTTTAACATTAAAAGGAAAATAAGTTTGCCATCTACTTGAGTTGTTTGGCGTTGTGTTTTAAACATCTCGCTAAAACGTTTTCTAATTTTTTTACAATCCTCTCAGTTTCCCCAGAAGTTAACATGCTTAACACTTCACAAATTCAATTTAAAAGTTAGAATAGTCATGTCAAATATAAAGGCGCCAAAGGTTTTTCGTTGATACCATTTGATGGTTTTATTGGTAATGAAATTAATTTTGTGGGTCACATAAGCTACAACAACTCGTGCACATCCATCTAACTAAATTTGAATTATGTATATACTTGTCACCTCATAATTTTTTTGTCACCATTGATATTGCTATTATAGAAATTAAATTATGGAGTCTGTATGTATTAAACACAAAATTATGAATGGAGTTTAATTGGTAATTCTTGTACAGTGGTAGTAAAAGCCTAAAGGCCACTCAAATCTTTACTAATCAAAAACATTGTAAGTCCAAGGACGAGAAAAAGGGTTTAAAATGTGTACCACAACTATACCAATTTTTTTGCTGGCAAAAAAAAAAAGAAGAAAAAAATCAACGATACCACTTTTTATAATTGTAAACCGTTCTCTTTAATTTAAATTTCAAAAAATTCAGAAAAGAAAAGAAAAATAATTACCTAAGAATAACATTCCTTTCAGCACTAAAAGTAGTGCGAAGTTTACATAGGTAATTAGTTTGACTATGCTGAGAATATATGCAAATATTTATAGAAATGATATACGTAATCGAATTAATCTATATATCGATTAGATTTAGAAATTTTAAGTTTGTTGAATATTTTTTACAGTGAGTACTCACATAAAATGTCACTTCTACTATACTAACAAATGTATTTAGTTCATAAACTTGTGTCTTTTATAGCTAAATTTTTTTGAAATAATAATATATGTCTTACAATTCATAATTTTGTCACGATGGAGTTAAGGAAGTAGACACCAAAACCTTTTAAGCGAGTATATAGTTTAAATATTTAAAACGTCTCTAAAAATATTGATGTAGAATTATTTTAGTCTAGGTTATTAAAAATATTTTTGAGAAGGAATTGCTTGAGTTTTTAATTTCTAATAAACTTTCTCAAACAACCCAGACAAACTATCCCATCTTAGATATTCCCCACAAGTTGGATGACACTATTAATTATCTTTTTGTCGTTATTATAATCTTTTTATTTGTTCTTGGCTTATTTTTATTCGAAAGTTTAATTTCTGCGTGGTCCATCCCATGTTCCCCTTCGCTTTTGCCACCAAACAGTTCCTATAACTCTTAAAATATTTGTTTAGGTCTTTTGAATTTAATTATGCAACAAATGTTTCATTACATTTTTCTTTATTCCTAAGAAAAATGTGTGTAAATAGTTCCAAAGATAAATCATCTTCCTTTAAAATGCATTATACTCTATAGGCACATATGCAATCATAGGATCAGATACAAGTCAAAGATATGGTCATATGATTGACACTTAATAAAGAAAAGTTATATTAGTGGATCCAATGCTTGTTCATCATCTTACACATCCATATATAACCCACATATATAGATATATGTATATATATAATTTATTAATAATACCCTCAAAGATGCTCATTATGCATCTCAATAATTAAATTAGCTCATAGACATCACATGTTTTCTATTTTTTCCTTTAAAAACATCACATGCATATAGCAACACTTTATATTCTTATTTCCTAAAAATAACAATTTGGTAAATCTGTAACCAAAAGCCTAAAACTCTGTATTATTGGCGGATGTATGAAAACCATGATGTTATGTGTTTCCAAATGAATCACTCCACGGAATGGTTTACTGTAACTATCAGAGACAATAATTTATATAGATATATCAAAATTCCAAAATGTGAACAATCTTTAAACATGTAATCACTGCTTGGCTTGGCCAGGGGAAGAAAAAGTAGAGAAAAAGAGCATGAGCATGTGGCCTACTGTGTTTCCCTCTATTGGTTTAAATTTTAAATCTTTTAATAAAATTATATATATATATAGGTAGGAAAACAAAGAATCTACAATAAATCAGTGCACATGGAAAGTCTATTCTACATAAGGGAGGTATTCAATTTCATACCAGACAAGGATGATCTTTGGCTTTTCCATCTGTTCGAACATGACTCGAGTTACAGCATATATGTACGCATAACCAGATATATATATATATATGTATATGTTGTATATATATATATATGTATATGTTGTAAGAATAAATATATATTGTTAGAAAATTGTACTACGATTGTGGCAGGTAAAGATTTTTTTTAATTAGTTGAAATGTTAGCACTATAATGGACCTTCATTCAATGCATAGACGGGCCTAAACAATTGTTTATAGATAATTAAATTAGTACTTCCTTGGTAATCATCATTTGGCACAATCATCATCATGCCAACCAGTAAAGGTTAGGAAAAAACCTAGTCATAGCCTATACCTGAAATCAATCATGGGTATATCATAAATTGGTGGATTTTTTTTAATTCAGGAATAAATTGCATTAGCATATGATATCGAAACATAGATACACTGCTACAGTATTTTCTCTGATATAATTGCATTAATACGAGAAAATTATCTGATATGATAGGATGATATCAACTCATGATCTTATTATTCTTCAAACTTCACAAGAAAAATGTATAAAGTTTTTAGTCAACAGAAGAAAGAGAAGAACCATACTGATATTTTACGTCATCTATTTTTTTTTTTTTTTAATCTTTTGACAACCATCATCTATTTCTTAGACAATCAAAATTTGAGAGCATACGTGTGAACTGATTCAAAATCAATCGGTTTATATCAGTTTTTCTTTTCGACTTTAAGAAACATGAGAGTTTAGAAGTTGTAAGTTGTTTATTTTGAAAGCACAACACTTGTTTGGGATGAATATTGTTATACTAGCTAAGATTTGGGCAGATAATTTCATGCCATAACTTAGCTAAAACGAATATTATAGCGCCACAATTAATTTAGTATAGACAAAACATATGTATAGTGATAAGTCTTAGTCTTGGTCCATTGAATCAATTCTACAAGTATTTGAACCCAAATAAATGTACATAAATATGAACAACTCTATCGGTGAAATCATGATCGTTAAATAGTGTGACCAAACTACCTAGTGCATTGAACACTCGCGCATAGTGGTTACTGGTTACAGACTTATACCAACTACTACCCGGAGCTTGATCAGGATTCACGTCAAATAAGTATTAACTCACATTTACTTTCCGAAATTATCCATTAATGTGATGCATTACTAGATAATAGTGAATGGCGTCATTTGACTTGATAGTTTGTATTCTAATTAACTGTTTCGATATAGAAATTAAAGATTAGCTTATCTCAACTTAATGGTTAATAAAAAAAATTCACTTGACCCCAGCAATATGTGTTCGAATCCTTCTTGACCACCCTTGCACTAAATACCCCACGTCTTCTTTTTCTTTTAACTAAATCCCATGTCTTTTAATCACTTTTCCTCTATTTTAAACCAAATTAATTAAATCAATAAATTGTTTGTTTATATTACTAAAAGTTAGTGTACCATTATACACAGGGAATTAACTTGAAAGCAATCTTACTGAATCAAAAAGGAGTTGAGTACTATATATCCATTTTCCAGAGGACAGACAAACGGTGGTGTGTAGCATCATTCATATTGATTATATCAGTTTGATATGAATGATGTACGTATGTATGTATGAATATCATAAAGTGTATGTATTTGGAGACACACGTATGGATGTAGAGCATATGGTAGGGTAAAATGGGGATACATGGTTTGTAGTTGTAGATAGAAATCATGAAAGTGAGATATACAAATAAGACATCAAAACAAAAGTGGGACACTTAGAAAAGATCCTAACGTAGAGAACATAATATTAGATGCCTCTTCTTTGTTAGACACCAACCCCAGTTCCGCACACCTCTTTGTCGTTCTTTCCATCTCCTTATTTCGTACTCACAATTCACAACCGCACCATCACAACTTAATATTTATGTTTATTAATTTAAGATATGTAGCATGTAAAAAAGAAAAGCATTAATAAACACAGAAGTCTACAATTTCTGTTTAACTTCGAATTTTAATTGTTAATTTCTTGTAACCGGTTATACTTATACCCGAGAAAATAAACAAATCGGATAATCTTGATGTAATATTGATTCATCAAGTTTCTTACTTCTTTCTTCAGTTTTGTGATTTTTGTTTAGCCTAATTTAATTTAAATCATATACTAACTCGGGTATATATAATTATATATATATATATATATCTGATTATACTTCATAAATCATAATCATAATTAAACTGCCTTGTAAACTAAATATTATATACGTTAAGAACCTAAGCGTTAAATCTTCTATCGAATAAGGAATAACACTACGTTAAGCATTGAATCATCTACCGAATAACACTAGTGATTTTATTGAAGACGGAACAATATATTATATATGCATGTCCAAATATATACAGAATTTATTAAAAAATATGTAAATTATTATACATACTTTTTATATGAGCACATCTATGTTGAAGAGTTTTGAGTGGAGAAACGAAATAAGGACAGGTTGAATAAGAAGGCACCAACTATTTATGGACCTACTTGCTTTGCATCAATGCTTCCAGCTTTCAAATCTCAAATCGTGTTAATTTACTAGGCATTGCGTGACTCCACACTTTCCTCTTCAATTAGGGTTTATCTTTATACTAATTTGGTAAGACAAATTAGATTATATCGAAATTAAAAATAGGTTTGTATCCAAATATGGTTTAATTAATAAGATTCATAATTGGGTAAAATCTTAACGAATTTTGAATTAATAGTAAATATGTAAGCTATATAAAATAATACATTTATAACTAGACATGAGAAGGTGTGAGCATTAGTGACCACCACCCTCGTACTATTTATCGACAAAGAGAAAGATATATATATATATATATATTGTATATCATATCTATAAATGCGAATAGATATATATAAATGTACCTAAATGTGTGTTGGTTAGAAAGAGAGTGAGGGAAAAACTTTTGTATAAAATAAAATGTATCATTCAGAAGCTACCTATGAATTCGACGGGGACCATTTTCGTTATTTTCTTTCTATCCAGGATATAACTTATTTAGATCCACCTAATATATATATAATCAAATTATATGACTATAATTTACACGAGAATCCATGTGTAAGAGTTCACAATTTTTTTTATTTTTTTTTTGATGATCGAGGATGTTTGGATCAAAGACCAACTAATTCTCCAGGAGATAGTACCGACGCTAGTCCGGTTCTGTGTTTTCTAACAGGGCCTAAGACATGACCATATCTTCATCTAATTAAATAGTAACAATTTAGTTTCCAGAGGAAATCGACCTTAAGGCTGATGGATTTACACCTTCCTCTAAGTCAATTCTTACAACCACGCTACCACTGTTTGGTTAGAGTCCACAATTTTGCTACAATATTATCGATATGTGAAGGTTAGACTTCTTGAGAGTTTTTTTTTGCTGATAAAATTTTAGAAATTTTAGAGTTCAAGATTGAATCTATATATTTATAGTTTTACACTATCAATCTCTTTAGCCGTGGAGTTAAGCATAATATATATATATATATACAGAATCACAGTCACTCTTCTTTTTCAAAATGGTTTGAAGCTAATAGTAAATGTCAATAGTTGATAAGAAGGTATTAATAGCACGTGGCAACATTAACTTAGTGTCCAATAAACGGAAGACAATGTCGTTGTCTTTCCCAGTTCGGTTGTCCTAATTTTAGGGCAAGATGTGAATGACTCGACGCCCGTGTCGTTTTCTCCCAAGTCTAAACTCAACCACTGACTTGTATGCTACGTAACTTTCGTTCCCAATAAATCCATAAACTAAAACTTAAAACATATGGGATAATGGAACAAAACAAAATGTTGTTAAGAAATTATATCCAAACTATATTTTCTTAAATCGTTTAATTTTCTATAATTAAGAAGTATTATCGAGAAACAGTTCCGAAAACATAAATCATAAATTGACATAGAGTCGTTGCAGGTCGTTGTCGCGTCTGTAGTCACTGCGGCTGCATCGATTTGACGTCTCCATCACCCGACATGTTCGTTTCCCTCGTTCTATACCACGAGGTACGTCTGACTTATATCAAGGGAATCAAATGTGTGTGGTTTGGAAATTTGTTTATGATTTTAAGGATTTACACTGTGACGGTGAAGCTTAGTGTAGAGAGTTAGATGAAGAAAATGAACTAGAAGCGCAAGTAAGAGAGGAGATCCATCAATGTGTGATGTTTTGTACTCTTCAACTTCCAAGTCCTTCTCTAAACCAACTTCGTATCATTCAATATTAATTTTTATTTTTATTTGCTACCATGCTAGATTAGTTGAAAATAATATCACATCAGGAAAGCCCAAAAGGCCTAGTTAGGCCTTGGTTCGGATTTCAGTTTACTCTGAGATGGGCCGAGAGAGGCGGGAAATTTCGGTAAGGTCTCGAAACCAATCCAAAATACTAAAAGAGGCATTTTGTAAATTTGTATTGATTGAAAAGTCCAATCACCATTCTCCGTCATCAGAACACTTGTCTTTGAAGTAGTAGTTTCTCGTTTTCAAGCTCAATCAGACTTTTCATATACTAGATTTAAGTGCGCTTTCTAAACCACGTTCATCTAGTAATTTATATGCTCACTAGGTATATTATGAAGTTCAAATCTATAACTTTCAACTAGATCCAACACTGAACCACTAAAAATCCTCTTTAATTATGATAATCTTTTTTGTTCAACGAGGTAAAAATTATAGTATTATTATTATACTAATTTAAACGTCGGATAAACCTTCAAACAAATATCTTCTCTATATTTGACAGTCTTATACCAAAACTTAAAACATGTAATTAATAATTATTAGACTAAAAACAGTGAACTAATGAGTACATAATAAAATCGATTTGTTAATATATATATATATATATATATTTATATAGCAAGTGATATTCGTGGAAGGAGTGGAGGTGTGTATTTCTTGGAATGAATAATTTGCCTAAAATAGAGTGGGAATATAAACAAAAAGGTGAAGAGGTATGATGACTCATAACAGACGAGGCGTTATGGAAATAATGAATGCAAAGAAAGAAAAAAGGGTAAGATAGTAATTTTGACAACGAAAAAAAAGACCGCCTCTTTAATTAAAAAAAAAAACCTCCCACTAAAGCTTATTGCAGTTAGGAAAGCAGGTACGACGAATCCTTAAATCATTTTTTTTTTCTCTCTTAAGCAAAGAAGAAAATGGAAGGAGAAACTCATCAATCGAAGCCGTTACCTTTACCATCCGCTACTGATTCCGATGAAGGAATAAGCGCTGCGATTGAAGCTGAGTTAGCAGAGTTAGCTGCTGGAGAATCAAGCGGCGGCGGCGGAGGAATTAAGAGTAAAGTGAAAGGACCTTGGTCTACGGAGGAAGACGCTGTTCTTACGAAGCTTGTGACTAACTTAGGACCGAGGAATTGGAGTTTGATCGCTCGTGGGATCCCTGGTCGTTCTGGTAAATCTTGTCGATTGCGTTGGTGTAATCAGCTTGACCCTTGTCTCAAGCGTAAACCTTTCTCTGGTAAATCCCTTTTGTTTTTATATATTCCTGCTTTTGGGTCTTTTTTTGGATTTATGAGGTTTGGTCATGGTCTTGGATTTTGGTTTCATATTTGGTTAAAGAGTGTTCTTTTGGAAATGTTCCAAGTTATACTTTTTTTTTAATCTTCATTCAAATCCTTTAGTTGTTTTGTTTTGTTTGTTCGATGTGTTCAAATGAATTTGAATTATGTGGAGAATTTCAATTTCTAGATTTTCCTTCTTCTTCTTTTTTTTAATCTTTTGTGATCTAATGTGTAATTCTGATAGAGATTGTGAAGTGAATGAGAACTTTGTTTGACTGTTCCATTTTGATTCATGTATTGTTAATTCTTATGCAATTCATTGAAAATGTGAGCTTTACTTGAAAGTCTTGAAATTTCTCTTCCTTTGCTCTGTCAATTACATTGGCCATAGAGAAAGAGGAGAAAAATATTGTTTAAAAATGAAACTGAGATTGAGGATTCGCAGTGTGTCACAGATATAGATAGTTCTCTCAACCAACTTCGTTGTTACATGAAACATGGAAAAGATATTTTAAAACATATTAAACTGAACTTTGTTGGTATGCACTTTTTGGATCCTCTTGGCTTTTGTGGCATTTAAAATTGATTCTTTTCATTTCTTCTTGTTTGATATACTTGCAGATGAGGAAGACCATATGATAATTTCTGCTCACGCAATTCACGGAAACAAATGGGCCGTGATCGCAAAAATGTTACCAGGAAGAACAGATAATGCCATCAAGAACCACTGGAACTCAACGCTTAGACGTAAGTACTCAGATTTATGGAAGAATGGTCAATGGATGGCTAATCCAGTTACTACTGCTTACATCAAGAACGAAGATGCCGAAGAAATATCTAATTCAGCCTCAAAACAACAATTGCCTCAAGGAGAAATCAATTCCCCACCAAAGCCTCCAGAGTTGAATGATGTTATAATGGAAGATGCAGCATATGAACCTCAAGCTCAAGAACAAGCTCCAATAGAGAGTCACGCTCCAATAGACAGTAACTTGTTTCGCCCAGTGGCTCGTGTTGGCGCGTTCAGTGTCTATAACCCAACCAGTCAGAGAAATGGATTCAGGAACCACAGTATAGTTCCATGTCCTGGTCCTTTGATTCAAGCGGCTAAACCCGATTCACTGGCTGGTAAATTTCTACAATCTCTTTACGATGAACCTCAAATCCCTTCAAAGTGTGGTCATGGTTGCTCTACTCATCCAGCTGAAACCAAGTTTTCCCGTAAATCGATATTGGGACCGGAGTTTGTTGATTATGAAGAGCCTTGTGCAGTTTTCAACCAAGAACTGATATCTATGGCAACGGATTTGAACAACATTGCGTGGATAAAGAGTGGCCTTGACAATGCCGTTGTCAGAGAAGCAGAACAAAGTTTGAAGATTGATAATTTCAGTTATGATAATCCTCGAATCAAATTTACTGGAATGATGCCTAGACAAGATTTTTTCTGTGCAAGAAGCTGAAACTCAAATGTAGGTTTGAGATTCATCTTCCCTCTTTTTTTCTTTCTGCGATTCTTTGCGCTTTGGCGCATATAGATGATGATCTTCATGTCAAATAAGTACATGGTACTTGTAGAAGTTGTTTCTGACATTTTGATTCGGATATGGTGGAAGAGGGATTAAAACAGAGTCTGTAATGATCATTTTAACCTTTTGATCAAATTATTATCTCTTATGCATACATATATACATATCCAAAGTCATAGATATATGGCAGTAATTGTTAGGCTTTGGTCCATGGAGCGTTTTCATTTGGGCTCAGATGTTTTAGTTTGCTGTTGAAGAGGTTGTTTACTCTGTACTTTCAACTAAACAAACTACAAGTGTAGAATTATATAAACGAGAGAGAAGATGGAAAAAGGCTTGCTTGCTATTTCATAGTGTTATTTACAAGCACTTTTCTCCATAATTTTCATATATCTACAAAACCAAAAAAAATGAAGATCAATTTACATATAAAATATCTTGAAACACCTTCGTCTTTTATCCCTCGAATTCCCCAAAATCTTCAATAGCGTTGACTTTAGAGGACTTGAGTTTCCACGAAGCTGTACTAACCTTCAATGGAAGTAGCATAGGACTACTATATTCTCCGAAACTAAACCCACTTTCTTCATCTTCCTTGGTACGCAAGTCTCCTGGAGGTAAGAACAGATCTGAAGACAAACCCTTAACATTAAATCCGACTTCTTCAATCTCCCAACTCTCTTCCATTGTAGTCTTCGAATGGCTCTCTAAGCTCTCATCAAGCCTCAACAATGAAACACGTGTCTTTCCTCTGTGGGCGATCTGAATCCCATCAACGCTCTTATAATCTTGGATCAATGTCTCAGAAGTCGTTTCCCACAAGACAACATCTTCTTCTTCCGGACCGGTCTTGATACGTACGAGATAAGTGTCCTCTAATTGGACAAGTAGTCCTGTTCTTTGACTAAAACACCCCCACACCGTATGCTTCACTGTCTCTATACCGCTCTTGCTTCTCGATTTAAGCCCCGAAGGCTGCGTTTCAAGCTTCAGCACGAAGCATTCTTCTTTGTTAACCGCCTTCTCACCCACGCAAACTGATCCAGCGAACAAATTTGCTGTGGTTTTAGGATCAAGCCCTTGAAGGAACCTTCTGAGAGGTCCGGAAGGTTCATTAGAAGCATGAGAATGTGCGAGCCAAGGACTTTGTCTCCAAGCCAAGATACCATCACAACCGGCACTGACTTTACAACCTGAAACCACAAGCTCTAAACTCCATTGACTCAAACCTTTCTTCCATAACACGAAACCTCCCATTTCTCCTCCTGCACTTCCATTGTTGTTAACGTTTCTTATCCTCACCATCTTCTTCTTCCTCTTCCCATTTAAGGTTTTCGCTGCACAAAACTCTGTCACTCCCATCTTCACCTTTCCCATCGCGTACATGCTCTCCACTGCGGCCAATTCCGTCTCTCCTCCAGCTGCTGCAGTATATTGCTTCACTATATACTTGGCCATGGCTGATTCCTATTGATTCCAAAAGCAGAGCAAAACTAATATCAGAAACTTGTTCTAATCTCCAAATTCTTTTAACAAACAAATGAAAACATAATTTTCTCAAAATATTGGTTTAAATGACTTACAATAGATTGGTTTTTAATAAGTTTGGAGATGGGAAGATCAAGAACGTCGTTATCGGAGGAGATCAGGAGAGGGATCGACGGAGCTCCGACGATTCCAAGAAGCATCTGAATCTGAGCGTCACGACCGCCGAAAAGAGTGGCTAGGCTGCTACTATTATCCGGTGGCGATCGGAGAAAATTAGACTTGACATTTCGCCAAGCGCCGCTCTTGTTGTTGTCGGAACAGAACAACTCCTCCGGCATCGGGACTTCCAACACCGTCTCTAGACCGTCTTCTCTGTCGAGATTAGTACAAAGCGTCCTCATTTTTCACTCTTATAACAAACCTTGAAATAATCGAAGAGAAAGTGATAGCCGGAAAAATATGTGTAATCGAAACTTTTTCTTTCTTTGGTAAGGAGATGAAAGGGTTCAATATATATTATGAGATAGTGCTGAATAACAGAAGCTCATGTGTTGCGATTTTTATATATATGAGAAAATATTAGAGAAATAGAGAAAGAGAGAGATAATAAACGAGATGACCAACCGACCGAAGTCGATTTGATACTATTTGTGTATTGTCGTGTTCGCACGCTTCATGTCTCCATTTGCAATATCTAAAAACAGTTGAATATATGTATTTTAGTATTTTATTGGATGGATAAGTATAATAAATATAATTTCCATTAGTAAAAACTAAAAACTAAAAACTAAAAAGAGACGGTTTTTTCCGTCGCGAATGAAGATATATACATATAACTATATAAGCGTTGCCCTTTCTGCTTAACAATATATATATATATATTCTTGAATAGAAGAAATTCATAAAAACTTAATCAGAACAACTCCATGAAACTGAATTTTAGTTCTCACAAAATTTTGTTATTTTTTAATTTAATTTTATCATATAAATTATTTAATTTAATTCTATCAAAGGGTATGTTAATATATTTTAAATAATAAAATAAAATTAAAAAATAATAAAATTGACATTTTAATTCTAATATTTTTTATCCGTTCTAAAATATTATCCATTTTATAAAATATTAATCTTAAAAAACTTATATTCCAGATTTTTTTAATTTAATTGAAAATGGTATCTAAATGAAAAACTGTATCTCCCTATTTGTCCAACTTTTTACTTTTTAATAATTTGTTTTGGGAAGAAACCCACTTCTATTCCTTATCGGAGGTGCTCTCACCTTTTAATCGGTAAAAGAGAACTTTGTCCTTTGGTACAGTTCATTGTATAGTCAGTTTGATTTATTAATAGTCGTGTTCAATATACGGCGCCGATCTGAACGCAGATTGGAAGATTAAAAAATAGGCCTACGATAAATAGATTTATTCAACGGTTGTTTTTCTTTAATTTATATAGATGAACTATTACGGCTTATTAAATTTTTTTTTGTTAAATGCTTATTAAATTAATGCTTGAAAATAACTTTTCACCCTCATGTAGTTTCACTTTTGTAACATTTACTAAATAACTCCTTCTCTTTGCCACAATTTTATTGTTACATGATAGTATGATACACATATATAGCAATGTATGTATTCTCAGTTACCAATTTCTGCAGTTATATGTATAGACCACTGCTAAACTAACTTTTAGGACCAATACTAAGTTAGTCTAATGATGGATAAATCCTATTTCTTTTTGAAAGTTTATATTTTTTGTTTTCCTTATTGTCTGGTATCTCGCCGAAAGAACTAAATTTATAATTTTATTTATCACGAAAAGTGATTGTGAAATCTTCATTATTTTTTTACTTGTTTAGCTTAGACCGGCTCATAATATTTTCCTTAGAAAAAAAACTGCGTACTAAACATTAAATTCATTAATCTTTTGTTTTTTGGGAGATTTGAAACCAAGAAAGATTGATTTGGCAAAGATCGTGCCTTTATCCGTTTTATCTTTTGACTTCTAAGTGCAATGTTTTCTCATTTAATGCTGCATAAGGTTCAATGAATATCGGTTAGTATTGCAAATGAATTAGTAAAGCAAAAGTTGCACTTTTAACATACACATGCGCATGTTATTAAAATCTTGCATTAAGTTACCCCTTGTTGAAAAACGATAACGTGGTGCGAAGTATCTTATAAACTTGCAAATTGTATTCCCTAAGAGATTAGATAATTTTATAGAGATACACAAGGGACGTGGCTTACAAGTCGTAAAAGATATGTACATAGATACATTTTTTTTTATTTAAGAGCGTGTTACTTGCATACTTATATAGTTTCGTAGTATTATGTAACTCTAGAATTAACCAAAAATAAAAGTACTTGTAGAAAAACGACGAGAATGGATAATGAAGGGGCGATACTTTGATTGGGAAATGAGTTGTCGGCCGAACGTGGCTGACGCCGTATCATCAGACCGACTATTAATATTCCCCCTTAATTTTTATTTGCTTGCCGTTACGGTAACACTAAGATATCAAATATGTTTGATTTTAATCTATAACTAATAAATATAAATGTCTTGACCAACCAAGAAAACGAATATATAAATGTGTGCATCTATTAGTTGCCGTTCCTCATTCATCAATTTCAGTTCAATGTATATAATAATCTTTACAACATTTGATTATTTTTCACAAGAGCAATGTATCGTATAATACATATTTTGTATTATTAAAATTCAGATGATTATAATTGGTAATAATCATGACATGCACGCTGTATAAATGGAATCTTTTTGCTGATATCCAATTTGTCTGCATAACTCATTACTAAAATAAAGGTCAGTTCCTGATATTAAACAACTAAAACAAATATGGAAAATTTGAAACAAAATCTAGACCTGATATCATAAAGATTCTACAGGTAAGCTCGTTACTGTAGTTCAGTGTCTAAAGCATATGTGACTTCATTATAATATGTTTGAATAGTTCTTGTGTTGGGAAGAAATTTGCCTGTCAAAGACTCTGTGAAAGTGATACATATATATTTATATGCTGCAAAAGAATATGTACTCTAATTTCGTTAACAGATTGAGGGCCTAATAGAGAAGACAGGAAACCAGAAAAGAATTAAAATGATCAATCTTTTACGGAAAAAGGAAGAAAATGATCAATCTTTTCTATTAAGAAATTAAAAATCATTAATTATAGGTTTAGCTATGAAAAAGAGAATATTGTTTGTAGGTTAATGTACTAAACTAATTCTTGTTTATTCTTATATTCTCATCCAATATGCTACATATGTGTAATGTGTTACAAAAACATATGTTTCCAGTTAGAATACCGTATTAAGGAAGTGAGATTTAATCATCACACCATCCAATTGATTATTTTGTTTGCATATCATCATTCTTGGTCATACTTCTCGGAAACAATATCAATATTTCAGTCAGTTTCAACTTAACTTGATGATCATTTCTCTTGTGTTCCTACTGTTGTCTTATGTATGGGGTTTGTTTCGGTTCTGCTCTGCAAACCATCAATGCAATTAACTATTAATTTTTAAACGACAGAGTTATGAAAAGACTCCCTATAATTTATACTTTGATTATATACAGTATGATTTTTTATTTTGCGAATGAAATTATACAGCTTAAGGGAATAATAAGTCGAACACTTAAATCTGAAGTTCAGATAAGAAAAAAAAAAAAGAGAAACTGATTAGAATATTTCAAAAAAAAAAAAAAAAAATTCCGACCATTGTTTCGCTGATTGCGGATGGTTAATGGAGCTGACGTAAGCGCAGGTACAAGGTCGCCCTTCTATCGCACGTGGGGTTTGTCTTTCTCTCACGTGTTTTGTCCGGTGCCGAATCGTCCCTTCATATAAGATAAATCTGAGATCTTCAATATTTTTGTTTAGTTGGCTGATTATAAAAGAAAATTATTTAAAAAAATCTTAAGCCTTCAATAGAGAGTCAGAGTAGTAATCATCTCATAACATTTTCTTTGCCAAATTGCCTCATTTTGCAGGAATTAGGTTGGAAAGATACTTCACAGTTTTCAGCAATGTTTACTTGGTTTTCGATTTATTATGGATTTAGCTATCTGGAATATGAACCACGAAATTAGGATTACTGACTATATTCGATTGGAGAATCGGTTTTCTCGCCTAAGTACTCTCTCCGTATTCGACAAAAACTTTAAGAATCTCAATTTGTTTCATTTGATGTAGATCACATTCAGATTGGAAAGACAAATTAAGCCGGATAAAATTGGTTTAACATTCAATTGATTTTGGTTTTCTGTTTAGCATGACTATTATCCCTATCCCTAGACATAATTGTCCATACGTTACTCACAAGTATGCACATATAACCAACAGTAGTATCTTTAAAAACAGAACATTCAAATGTTTGAAGATTACTTAAAAGTATTGCTCCTACGTAATTCTTCTAATTTGCAAAAAGCATAATAATTAAAAAGAGAGAACATGACTAAAAAGTTTATCTAAGTTCTTAGAAGAAGATCCATCTTTATCTAAGTAAACATCAGCCCTCTCTTTCAACTTCAAACACCTCTCTCTAATCCCATCACCATCCTCTATGGTCATTACACTACTTACCACCTTCTCGATCTCTCTCATATCCATCTTACGTCTCTCTAACTCAATCCCGATACGCCAAACATCAACAATGTACCTCGAGTTCACACGCTGGTCCGTGAAACACGGTGTACATATCATTGGAACACCTTCAGATATGCTCTCAATTGTCGAGTTCCATCCACAATGCGTCCAAAAGGCTCCAACGGCAGGATGTGCCAATACCTCTAATTGATTCACCCATTTCACAATTTTACCATTATGGCCCATGTTTTCCACGAAACCAGTTGGTAATGTCTCGAGCCACTCGGTCCCTCTGACAAATCCAGGCCTAACCACCCACAAGAATGGATGTTCGCTGTTTCTTAGACCCCATGCAATCTCTAGAAATTCATTCTCCTCTATATCTGCAAGGCTTCCAAAACTCACATAGATCACAGAGCGTGGCTCTTGCTTATTGAGCCAACAGGTTATTACATGGTCTTCTTTGTTCTTTGTCGTCGGTACAAGATTGTCGCTATGTTTGTGAAGTGGTCCGATTGGGAACATGGGAACTTGAAACTTGCTGCTAAAATCCATGAGTGGAAGTCTTTCAAGATCTTCGAATGTGTTCCATATCACACCTGAAGAAGAATTGGCTTCTTTCACCATGTCGTTTGCTATCTGGTATAGTTCCTCCGGCTCATTCGTTTCCATTACCGGAAGATCCTTCACTTTCAAAGGTGGAACCTCTGTCACTTGCTCATCTAACCTAGAATCTGGAAAAAATATCATGTTACATTTTATAGAAAGAAATGTATCTTAAATCTTTAATAACGATAAATGTAAAGAAATAAAATTTGATATTCTATGATACAAAAAATGTTTTTTCCGTATCATCTATTAAATTTTAAAACTATTTAATTATTTGTTTGATAATTAACATGTTAGTATAATATATTGGTTAATAAAATAAATACTCGTTCTCATTAAGATATATGAGTTTAAAAGAAAATCGTATTATTTTGTATCTCCAACAAAAATGTTTACTGGCTTATTTAATCATAAATGTTTATTTTTAAGTTGAAATGAAATTACTCTTCTACAGAATGTTTGTACCCTCGTTGTATTTACTTCTTTTAAAGAAAAAGGAGTTGACCACAAATAAAGTTGATACTAAAAATTGAAATTTAAATATAAGTTTGTATATAGACCTTGTATAGGGAGATAATCCTTATCTCTAAGAAGAGGCAAAGCAGCAAAGGCACAAAACGACGCCACACTACTTGTGATCAACACCATACTACCAATTCCCACCTCTTCAGCTGCAAACTCCGCGTGTTTCGCCCAAACAACGTCGGAGATCAAACAACACGACCTATGACCTTCGCCTACTTCCACCGCCAGAGACCGGCGAAACTGGTCCGCGTAAGTTTGTCTTAGTAGACGAATGAAGGCGACGAGGTCCATACTCGAAGCCTCTGGCTTAGTCATAGGGTCTTCTCCTCCTTCGTTGTTGTGAGGGATGTTTCGAAAAGTGAAGAGTGGGTGGTGAAAAGTATCGGGGAAGTTGAAAGAAGTGTGGAGGATTGTGATAGAGAAGCCACGATTGTGGAATATTCTGGCGAGTTGGATCATTGGGTTGAAGTGTCCTTGAAACGGTAAAGGGAACATGAGTATTTTTCTACCTTTTCTCTCTTCCATTTTTTCTTGAAATTATGTCTTTGAGGGTTTATTTGATTTGGTGTAGGTGTTTCAGTGGTTTTTAACTCCCAACATGCAACTAGTCGCGGCCTGGTAGTGTGAGCATTGTTGTACATATTTGACCCACCAATTATTTTTTAAGTTAAATAAAAATGTTATTTGTTTCATCTTAGATTTATATCATAGTAGAGTCAAATTTTATTAGATCCGCAAATATATCCATGAGACTTTAGAATATTCAACCAACCTAATATGATATATCCATCGAGTTGCATATTGACCCTTTTTGACAATTTAACTGTAGCTACAAAACTAAACTTCAAATTGAACCAACATCCAAAGATTTGAACAGTGCTTAAAATACATTTCTCCTCTGTAAAATTTTTGAATCAAAAGATAGGACATGACTCACAAGTTTGTCTAAACACTTGGAAGAAGATCCATCTTTGCTTAAGCAAACATCAGCTCTCTCTTTCAATTTCAAGCAACTACCTCTCAATCCGTCTCCCTTATCCTGCATTACACTTCTTACCACCTTCTCAATTTCCTTCCTATCCATATTGCTTCTCTCTAACACCATTCCGACTCTCCATACATCAACGATGTACCTCGCATTCACATGCTGGTCCGTGAAACATGGTGTGCATATCATCGGAACACCTTCACTTATGCTCTCTAGTGTCGAGTTCCATCCACAATGTGTCCAAAACGCTCCAATGGCAGGATGCGCCAATACCTCTAACTGATCCACCCATTTCACAATTTTTCCCTTATGTCCAATGTTTACCATAAATCCACAAGGTAAAGACTCGAGCCACTCGGTCGCGTGGACAGACCCCGGTCTAACCACCCACAAAAACGGCCGTTCACTGTTTCTTAGACCCCAAGCAATCTCGAGAAACTCGTTCTCTTCTATAGCTGCAAGGCTTCCAAAACTCGCATAGACTACAGAGTGTGGGTCTTGCTTGTTGAGCCAATCGGTTGTTTCATAATCTTCCTTATTCTTTGTCTTCAGTGGAACATCACCGTTATGTTTGTGAAACGGTCCGATGGGGAAGAAGGGGACTTGTAAGTTGCTGCTACAGTCCATGAGTGAGAGTCTTTCAAGATCCTCAAATGTGTTCCATATGACTCCTGAAGACATCTTGGTTCCTTCCACCATGTCGTTAACTATCCGGTAAAGTTCCTCCGGCTCGTTCGTTTCTATCACCGGAATATCCTTTATTTTCAAAGGTGGAAGCTCTGTCACCGGCTCTTCTACTCTAGAATCTGGAGAAAACCCAAGATATAATAAATCTTAATATTGCTAAAAAAAGAAATGTCAAGAATTTATTTTTCTTACCTGGAACCCTGAAACGAAATTAAACTCTAGAAGAAGAAAATTTCAATTCTCTAATCTAATAACTTAATAACATGTTACCTCATTATCTTTTACAACTCTTATCTTTAATAATTTTTTTTTAATAAACAAGCGACAAGTGTTGTAAAAAAAATTGCCAACCATATGAAAAAATAAGTGTATTTACGGATTTACCTTGTATAGGGAGGTAACCCTTATCTTTAAGGAGAGGGAAAGCGGCAAAAGCACAAAACGACGCCGCGCCACCTGTCCTCAACACCATTCGACAAACTCCTACCTCTTCCGCTGCTACTTCCGTGTTCCTCCCCCATATAGCGTCTGACACTAAACAACACATCGTCTCTTCTCCGTCAACTTCCGCCGCCAGAGACTGACGAAACGGCTCGGCGTAACTCTGTTTCAGCAGACGAATGAGGGCGACGAGGTCCATACCCGAAGTTTCTGATTGAGAAAGAGGGTCTTCTTCTCCTTTATGACGGATAGTTCGAAAAGTGAGGTGTGGGTGACGAGAAGGATCGGGGAAGTTGAAGTAAGTGTGGAGTATGGTGACTGAGAAGCCACGGTGGTGGAATATTCCGGCGAGCTGGATCATTGGGTTGAAGTGTCCCGGAAATGGTAAAGGGAACATGATTATTCTCCTCCCATTCCACTCTTCCATTTCTTCCTTCTTGATTTTTTTTGGGGGAGATTTCAAGGTTATGTTTGATTTGTTGTGGTTCCTTTCTCAAGGGTTTATGGTTACATGAGCACAGCTTATATTTTATAGACTCATGATCTCTATTTCAAATCGACAGCTGTCATTAACTATTTACGGTTACATGAGCCTCGCTGACCGTGGTAACTTCAGAGTTGGGCCTGCAACACATTCAAAGCCTCTGTTCGGCCAAGAGTGTTCACCTGCAACAAATGATCTATCTCTTGTCTTGCAGCTTTAAACTCACAGTTGGAGACTTATTATATATACAAAATTTTTTTACCACAAATGCTAAGTAAACTTTCCAAGGATCCTTTCTGATTGTTAATGCCAGAATTTTTGAGTTTGACCAAAAAAAGGATTAATTCAAGTGAAAATGAACTTTGCCGTCCTCTCTGATTAGATTAATGCCACTAACTGTTCTTTTTATAATAAACATATTTATTTCACCAATGTGGCAATGTAGTCAAGCAAGACGGGAAAATGTCACGTTTCTCTACAAACATCAGATGGGGGTGGTGTATATATATACATACACATGTAACTTTTTGAAGTAAGACATGGTGCACATTGGTTTGTGCAGGGTTTGTGATGGAGTCGTCTCGTATTATTACAAGGTTCAAACCTACACAATTCATGTTCATAACAAAGAAATACTAGTAGTTTTTACATATGTCTACACCTAATCCAGTATAAAATAGATAGCTTGATGCATATGTGGTGTTGTTGTTATGCTTCCTCTTAAGAGTAGCCCAAAAGCATAAGAAAAGTTTCTTCGGCAAGTTTTCTCAAAGATGACTCTTGGGCTTAGTTTGTAAACTAAAATCTTTAGGTGCACTGTAGACTACCAAAATGGAACCAAGTTTTCACCTTGTGTCATCAAGATTCTTTTTTTTTGAGCTAGCCTCTTTGAATAAGCTGGACACATTCAGGCAAACTTTATTGGTCAGCCCACTTGGACGGGCCAAGGTCAATTCTCACCTCCCAGCTACCTGGAGTTCACAAAATTGAAAATTGATTAGGATCATAGGAATGTGATCATTAATAGTATTTGTGTACACAAATTCAAAAAAAATAAAAATTGAAGACTATCTATTCTTTACAAGATTCTTATTTATAAGCAAGAAATAAAAATGAAGTTTATTTTGTCTCTTTGGGTTATTAGTATAACTTTCATAACATCTTTTTAAAAAGTACTCTATTAAGGAATGTTATTTTTTTTTGTAATCAAGTCTCAACAACATTTTAAGCTTGTTCATTTAGATGTTTATTTTCTCTTCACTAATGTTGACACGATAAATTAATATAGTTTGGAGATTTCACAACACAAATTTTGCTTTTAATGTGGTGACATAATGATTTGGTGCTTGTTTGAAGAGTCACCACCCAAATTCATGTCTTGTTACTTGTATTATTAAACCCTCACATGAGTCTCTTCGTAGGCGTACATAATTTGTTTTAAGATTGAATCATCACATAAATTATTTAATGTATAGTTATCCAAATAACCCAACATCAACTTTTTCCGTATATTCTTTTCTTGGATCATAGAACTTAACTAAACTTTCGTTTATTTCATGAGTAATCTCTCTGCTAGAATTTTTTTTTTTATATTTGATCCATGTCTCTTTCATGACTTTAGTATGTGGGTCATTTTTCATAAGTAGTTTTGTTTGTTACGCACCTCAACCATATATGTTGTTGATGCATTAGTGGAAGTTGATATTCATTCACAATAACATACTTTAACATGCCATATCTAATGTTCATGAAATCGTTTAATGGGGACCCACTCAAAATGAAAATTCATTTATTTGCGTAAAATGGACTGCAAACTAGATTGATTGTGGCTTTTGCTTTACGTCGAGTCTCACACCGTCATCGTCTTAGATACGTTATGGTAAAAAAAAGTATCGAGGGAGAGAGAACCTTAATTGCAATTTGCAACTATAACCTTGTGAAAGAAGAAGCTCCCAACTATGTTATATATACATTTATAATCTTGAATCATTCAATTCAACTATCATTCACATTTGTTTCAAAAGAAAATGACATTAAACTGGAAACACTAGTTGAAATATCTTTTCAAACAAAACTTCTTAAGGACATCAATCTTTCAAGAGAATAAGACTCTTAAGGTGCCGACAAATTGATATATAAAAATGGATTGGTAATATGGTATGATACTATATTATATATAAGTTTGACCAAGACACCAGTCAAACTCGAAAGGTGTGAGATTTTTACATCTCCCAACCCAAACATCTGACTCTTTTGTCTTTCATATTTGTGGCTTACATTCTCTCAGTTCCTTTCCCTTCTGTTTGTTATCGACTTTTTCCCCAGCAGGAAAAATTCTAAAATAAGCAAGCAAGCTTGAAAGTTGAAACCAAAGCTCAGTGGCCTAAACGGATCCTATAAACTTAGATAAAATTCTAATCATACCAAATTTTAAAACACTGAAGAAGCTAATGGGTTTGTTCTCATCTCCAAGGTAAACCATAGAGATGTCATACCAAATTCATGATGTCATGTATATTCCATATTTTAATGTATTTCCTTTGCCCACAGCTTCATAACTAAGCATAACCTTCCATTCCTTCTCCTTTGTTTTTTTGTTTGGCCACTTCCACTTGCAATGCCAAAACTTCTTTGGATTTTTTTTTTTGGTTAACGCCTTCTTTGGAAAGTCGACTGCAAAATTTCATTCGCAAAGCAAATCCTTCTCAAACACAACTCTATTCTATCAGATTTAAAGACTTCTAGATGTATAAGGAAAACAACAAATGGAGTTAACTATCAATATTTGTGACGGAAATTGAGGAGAAAACTTCAAATACAATGTTCTCAATTACCACTGTGATTGACAACAACTTTGCTTTTCATTTAATCAAACAAAAAAAATTACATATAATCTTATTGCAGCCCCACAGATTCCAAAAGAGCAGAAAACACCCTGAAGCTCAACACATCCTCTATGTTGTTGCACTAATAACACCATTTGAATTCCCCTGTGAACTAACTACAAAGACACAAACCTTATCCCAAAGAAGAGCATAGATCAAAAACCCTTCTAAGGCCAAAAAAATATTCTTATTAAATAATGCTTTTGTTATTCTCCTAAATAAATATAAAATTTAAGCAATCCAACTCATCCCCACATTATTATTCTTTTACTATAACCAGTAACCATCACAATCTCAACTATAAAGCTAACCCACTAACAACGACTCACTTCAGATTCTTCTTCAAAGTCCTGAATCCTACAGAACCTAATTCAAAACTCAGTACATCCATTCTTGTGGAAGAGGTATTTCTTGCTTCAGACAGCTACCACCAGCTACTGTAAACAAACCAATGGATTCAATCAAATGTCTGCGTTTACCTAAAATTGAAATTAAGATTGGGTATGTTTTAATTATTACCATAATCGATTTTACTGCTTCCTGTAGAGACACAAGGTTGAGAATTTGGTTTACACCGACCAGAGAGCTCTTTGATTTTAGGACTTTGTTTGGGAACAACCTTTGTCGGATTACTAACACTTCCACCTCCTGATAATCCACATTGAGCTAAAATTCTCAAATATCTATGAACACAATATTTAAATCAACGGAGAATTTAGTAAAAGTACCTGATTTCTTCCTGGAACCAGAAGGGTTTGAGTAGCTCCGGGGAAGGAAAACGCCGGTACCAGCTGACGGCGATTTAACGGAGGCTGGGGCGGTGAAAACACTTCTAACGGGAGAAGGAGACGCAAGCCAAGTAATTGGGACTCTTCTAGGAGACTGTTGCAATGTTGACTCGAGTCTAATTTGAGATTGATGATAGTGTGGCTGCTGCCATAGCCAGTAGTAGTAGTCATGAAACGCTGCGTTTTGAGGAAATGGGATTGAGGAATTAGGGTTTTGGCCTGGGTGGCTTGATGGTTTTGATTCGAAATTCGCCATTTTGATCTTGGCGACTTCTCCAGCTACAGCTGATATCACTTTCAAAGAGTCTTCTTCACGAAACGGAGATGTCGGAGGTGAAGGCACTTGAGAAAACGGACCATTGGGACTTCCGAGTCCACTCTGAGTTAACTCACTGACTTGAGGCTTCAACTGAAATAAAAATTGAAAACTGTAAGTGTTTTGTTTCCAGCGAGAAGATAACATTTGGAAAAATGAAAGCTTTAACAAACCTCAGGCTTGTCGGTGATGAAGGAAGAATAAGGGAGGCGCTGATTCGAGAGGGCGAGTCGGCGAGTCAAACCGGCAAAGAAGTTATCTTCGTCGTCGCTTGTTTCATCTTCAGTCTCTATTGAGTCCACTTGCGGAGCGATAAAGGTAGAGGAGTCGAACTCAAAAGGGAACTCGTTCGGGAAGCTGAGTAGACTCGGTGTTGATAAGAGTTTCTCCACTGGTTGTTCGACGAGGGTTGAACATGGCGGACAGAGCCCGGATGACACAGTGGCGACGAGCGGCGCGACCATAACGACAAAAGGTAAAGAGAGAGAGAGAGAGAGGGAGAGAGAGAGGGAGAGAGAGAGAGAGAGAGATAGGTCTTTGTATTGTGTGTAATAAATGTTGGAGAGACCAAAGATGGTTCTCTTCTCTTTATTTTAAGGTTTCAGGGTTTCAATGAGGACAGCTCAAAAGGTCTTATTATAATATTTGCTTCTGTCCCCAATTTTTTTTTTTTATTAATTATTTAAGTGTTTTTTAAATCCGTAATTCGTGCCCGACATTGGAAAATCCCGCGATAGTTGGTTGACCCCAAAAAAACGCAAATGAGAACTGGAATACACAAGTGTAGTGCTCACACTATGTCACATTTTTCATTAAATCCAGGTTTTAGTCCAGAGAAATGAATATATGCAGAAAGCCAAATAAGATAATGTAAAAATTCAGAGAAATAAATGTATATGTTTGTTAATTGGAGTATCCAAGTTGTTGTTTTGAACATTTGAATTCAATCGACTTTGTAATTGGAGTGGATTCCAAGGAGAAATGGGCTGCCAAAATGGCCAGTTCTATTGGGCTTTTATATAAACCAAAGCTTTTTTCTCCTTGTTAGGCGCATAGACATGTTTAACTCTAATTACTTTTATTTTCACAAAGACTAATTTTCTCAATTCTATCAATCGTGTCGAAACCATGTCTTCCTTGACCATCGAGTTCGCCGAGGCAGGTACATGAATATTCCGGGAGATGGTTGGTTGCCTAATTACTAATGATCTATGTATTGATTCAGTTTAAGAGAATATCATATCAGCTCATTATGGTGGTAAAGTGTCAAGTCAATCAATGCTTATTATGATATGGATAATCAGAACTTGTAAATCTTGTAAAACATTCGAACATTGAATTATTTTACTCAAAGAAATTAAACTTCCAAAACATTCCAGTATTCTTTTATTCAATCATTTTGTTGGTAAAAATGATTCAGTCAATCTTAATGGTAACATTTATTACATAAGATATAGTAACAACTATAATATTTGTTTTTCTTTAGGATTAATGATCGTATCATTTGAAACACTATGGATCTGATGATATGTCGCGATGAATTAACAGTGATTTTTAATGACGAAATGTGAAACCAAAACTCAACTGTAGCTAAATCCTATTTATCAATGGATAAATAGGCCAAAATAATTTAAACACATATGTAAACATATCGTAATACGTCAATAATATAGCGATTAGCGACAATTTATTTTGCGGAGTGATATGCGAGATAAGAAGTGTCATATATTATGAATCAACGTAACGTCATGAGTCTAAAAGAAAGGATATAATTCATATATGTTAATTTACTAGTGTTAAGAACCCCTCTTATTCTCACACTTTTGCATTACGATATTTATAACAAGATTCGTTATATACGTGAAAATTGTAGAAGTTGCAAATTCTTGATGGATCATTGGACTCCATTCGGTTCCCTCTTATCATATATTGGTCAATGGATCCTTGCCAAATGAGACTGTTTCTTCATACAAAATAAAATAATATATGGATCTCTAAGACTCTAACCATTGGAAAGGTTTGTACGCAGGATCCAGAAAACAAGACCAATTGGTTTGCTGTATCTCACTTATGTTAACTTCTTTGACAGTGTAGATTACACTTATTTTAGACTATCCAAATACTGACTAATAACAAATAAAGTTTAGTTGCCGATAAAACAAGGCATAAATTTGACAGTTTTGTTCGTTTCGTAATCGTTAGATACACCAATAACGACCAACGAAATGATCTATGCTCACCAACATAGTTGGTTGTTGTTTATTTAATATATAGTCACTACAATTGAATCTTATTTGTATTGTAATTGTAATTGCTTGAAGCTTATATGCTCTAAAATTCTTTATCCTGATAATTCAAGTAGTTGATTGAAAAAAAAAATTATTGTCACTAAGAAACTACAAAATAATCATGGTTTATCACTGTAATTTGTTGTTGGCAACTGTAAAATAAACATAGTTGTTAATGATCGTTGTCATTAACAATTTGAAAAGGAACATGGCAGTTAGTTTATCCAAAATGAAACAAACATTACTATTCTTAACAACTATAACCAAAACCACATAAGTTCCCACTTAAATTATTTAAATCATTACTACGATTACAAACTTTATACAGTATAAATTTTTGCTATGCGACCTAAAGAATTTCAACGAAAAGATTTATAACAAAATAATTAATATCCCACCAACCCAATACAATGGAGAAATTCGAAGGCAGTGTCTCCTCTTGGTTAAGTTTTTGGACTTTAAGACTGCGGGAAGATCACGGAACACTTTTTGTCCGAAATATGACGTGGCAGATTATAACGGCTACTTTGAAGACGCACAATTTTTTTATATAATAAAATTATAAAAATCGAAGAGAGACGTTAAGATTTGCATGTGACGACCTTTTGCAAAATTCAAAATTTCTAAGACAGCACAAAAAACAAATTAAACAATTGGGAATACTCAGATTTTTTTTTCTCGAATTCATGGACCACAACTACTATTCTTCATCTTCTTCTGTATGATCTTTGCTTCATTGTATTTCTGGGCATCTAAAAAAATACTATCTTTTTTTTTGCTTTCTGTGCTAAAATGGAGAGTAGCTGTATTGGGTTTGAAAGATCGATACGATTTGGTGAGAGTAAGCGAATCATTGGTTTAATTGACTCGATGACTGAGTCCATTACCGAGTCAAGTCTTAGTAGTTCAAGTTGCGGAGCTGGATCGAGCTCAGGGAGGTCTTCTGTGGCTGAGAGATCTGTTTCTTCTCCGTCATCTCCTCCGACGAAGTCACAGATCCTTGGATGGCCGTTAGGGCAAGGCTCGTGGAGGAAGAGTTCTGGGAAAATGAAGAAGAAAACTCCCACAAAAATCGATGGTTTTGGGTTTAAGAGAGTTGGAACAGAGACTTCAGGTTTGTGAAATAGTTAATTAGCTACTAATCTCTCTTAAAAGTAAACAAATTTTGACATTTTGATTTTGTAGAAGTTGAATTGTTGAAAGAGAGAATGGCGAAGTTGCTGCTTGGTGAAGACATGTCAGGTTCTGGTGAAGGAGTTTGTCCTGCTTTGGCCATTTCAAACGCCATTACCAATCTCTATGGTAAGTTTAACAAAAAGATCCAGTGATGTTTTACTTAGTTTATGATTCTAACTTTAGATTTCATTAAACTGAAAGCTGCTATTTTGGGGCAACAATGGAGACTAGAGCCATTACCGAGTGAGAAGAAAACCATGTGGAGAAGAGAAATCGAAGTTCTTCTTTCTGTTAGTGATCATATTGTTGAATTGGTACCTTCCTTTCAGAATTTCTCCAATGGAACCAAGATTGAGGTAATTACTTCAATTTCAAGTCTATGCCTTTAGTCTGAGTAATGTCACCGAGTAATGTATGTTCTGTTTCATTGATGATTTCGTGGGATTAAAGGTGATGAATTGCAGACCAAGATCAGATCTATTTACTTGTCTTCCTGCTCTTCGGAAGCTAGACAATATGCTTGTAGTAAGAACCTGACCTTCCTTGTTGTTTTCATGTGGGGCTTTACATTAGCTAATGTGACTTCTTATAAGAGTTCTCTGTTTTCCTTATTATGTCATCTTTAGGAAATATTAGATAGTTTTGGAGAAACCGAGTTCTGGTACGTTGATCAAGGGATTGTAGCTACTGAATCTGCAAGGTCCAACTCTTTCCGAGAAGATGGAGATAAATGGTGGCTTCCGCTGCCGCGTGTGCCATCCGATGGACTTACCGAGCAATCTAGGAAGAAATTGGATCACACTCGTGATTTCACTAACCAAATCTTGAAAGCTTGTATGTCAATTAACAGCATAGCTTTAGCTGAAATGGAAGTTCCACAACCATACCTTGAAGCTCTTCCAAAGGTAACATCTTCAAATTTTAAAAATGTTGAATCACAATATCTTCTACCTAAACTGTTTTTATTTGCAGAATGGGAGATCATGCCTTGGTGATTTTCTTTATAGAAACATCACATCTGAAAATTTCTCAGCGGATCACTTGATAGAATCAATAGATCTTTTATCTGAACATGCGGTTGTAGAAATGGCGAATAGAGTAGAAGCATCAATGTACCTTTGGAGGCGAAGAGCTCACTCGAGGCATCTGATTTCTCTGTATCGGTCCACAAGCACAAGACCCTCATGGGGGATGATAGTGAAGGAGATGATGATGCATCAAACTGATGGCGAAAAAAGGGAAATATTTGCGGAAAGAGCAGAAAGCTTACTGATCCGCCTCAAGCAACGTTTCCCGGGACTTAGACAAACAGCTTTGGATACAAGCAAGATCCAATTCAACAAGGTTTGATTCCATTAACTTTCACATTATACTTAAAACATAACAAAATCAAATTCTAAACCAAGTATTGAACTTTTTTGTAGGATGTTGGAAAGTCTATACTTGAGAGCTACTCAAGGGTATTAGAGAGTTTGGCGTATAGCATTGGTGTACGCATTGAGGAAGTATTGTTTATGGATGACATCAGCAAAGATGATGGTGAGGATGTTTCTTGTTCAGACAAGTTGAGATTGTTGTCTAAAGAATCAGCTAACGGTGTCTCCGGCTCTTTAAGGAAGAGACTTTCTGCTCCATCTTTGTTCTCTGTGTCATTCTCAGGCACGTCAACTCCTTATAGAACTCCATCTTTCTCTGCAACGACTCCAACTTATTCACCTATGCCATTGGTTAGCCCAATTAATGGAGAGAGAGCTCCGTTTCTCTCTAGGAGGAACATTAGAGAACGTTGTGGGTTTGGTCCAAAGAAAGCATTAGCTAATTATCTCCGGGGTTGAATTTAGAGTTTTAATTATGTTACTTCTTGAGTTAAAATCTTAATTAATTCTTAAATTTTCTAGTGTTTTTTATAAATTCAAGTCCCTTGTCTGTAACACAAATCATTTGATCTACATGCACCTTGACCTTATGTTACTATTTGAATGATATATATATATATATATGTATTTTTGAAGTGTTTTGATTATTGTTGCTACTCAGCCACTCAATCAAGTCCATAGGATTGCTCTTAACTGAAACTGAGTACAAAACAGAGGAGCATTACTTAGCTAATCAACTCTAATTGGCGCTTTCACCTCTAACAAAGTCGGTTCAATAAAGTAATCTTCAACATACAGAAACCAGTAATAGATTACAGTCAAATTTATAAGTTATTGAATCACTAATAAACAACTTGAATATGAACTCACAGAGGTAAAGGAGCCATGGAAGACATAACGATTTATATATGGGAAAAGAATATTAAAAAGGATGATGTCATCAAAACCATATTGTCAGAGGAGCTGTCGGAATGAGAATATAAATTTTCCAACCTTCGATTAGATCTCAAGACAGAGCTTGCATGAATCATATAATAACCTCATGTAATCTCATTGGTAAATGAAAACAATTAGAGATAGAAGGAAAACAAGTTTTAGTTATTTTTTGAAGATAAGACTATATCCATAAGAAAAGGGTATTGTTTCAACCACAAGAATTCTCACATAGAGATCGAAGCTTTCTTGTAAAGTTTCAACAATTATTTCATATTTATAACTTTGATGAGTTTCAGAAGATAGAAGGAAGCATATTGTTCAAGAAAGATGGAGTCTTATATATGTTCCTCATCCCCGGCTGGCACAAAGATGAAGTCGAGATCAATTTGGTTAAGAACCTGGTGGTTAATATGAGTGGTTTCGTCTGTGAACACACCCATATGTCCGTTATGATCTAAATCTTGGTGTTGCATTTGTCCTAAACAAAAACATAACAAGTCCCTCTTCTTTTATAGAACATACTTAACTCTTTTAATATTGTAAGGACCTTTATATAGTCTATAGTTTATATATTTTATTTTATTTCTATATATTGTATAGCGATCCTTCAAATTTCATATCAAGATAAGAAGACCATGTTGTCTCTTTACTTTCCTGCAAAATAGTCGCAGAATATAATTCAGGATTTTTTTCGTTATGTAAAGAAATTATGAAAAGTATTGGATATTACGTAATGTTTTTGAAACATTTTTCATAGAAAAGTACCTTAACATAACAGGTGCTCTTAAGTCAGGGTTGCTAGTAATAAAGCGACCCTGCATCAAACAGTGCAAAGGTTGTAAAACGAATCTTGTCTACATGTACATATATATAATTAAAACTAATTGATTTTGGATAGGAAAATGTTACCTTGCCACCAGTTTCCTCTTGGTGCGCTTTTGGAATCGCCTTCCTCTCCATCTTTCTTGTACTGCATAAGTTACTAATAAAGGAGAAAAGAAAAGAGTATAGTTTTTGCCACGTAGGTGTTATGTATATGATGATGTTAATAGATGCGACTACGACTTACAGTATCTTGGGTGGTTGTCGTTGCAGAGGAATATTTCTCTTGGCCTCCATAGTAAAGGGATGAGCTCAAGTGGCATGGTGGTTCTTTTTCCTCATTATAGTAACTTTTTCTCCTTTTTGTTGCTTCTGTCTCCTCTTTTATCTATATATTACTCACGCAAACGTATATAAGTTTTGATTTAACCGAAAAGACTAGGTCCAAACATTTAGCTAGAATTAGTAAAACATTTAAATACACACTCTGAACTCCAATGTATTCTAGTTCTGAGGATTTATTTTAATAACCAGTATTAGACAACAAAGTAGTTCACAAATCCCTTAAACATGTGAAAAGATAGAGTATTCTTAATTGAAATTTTGAAGTGGCTTTTAAGCTGAAAGACCTAGTTCTACCGTTTTCTCCTCTCTATCATATTATTAATGAAATTAAACTCTTGAAAGTTTAAATTACTTGGAGATTGATACTTCATATGTCCACCTTGACTTGCAAAGTCCACTTGCCTCCCCAACATCCCCTTTTAGTTTAAAACAAGAGAAAATTAGAGAGCAGATCATCATAATTTTATTTACCAAGCAAGAGCCAGTAAACGCCATGTATGTGTAAAACATGCATGCACGTCTTTAGAATGATTCACGTATCCCTCAAAGGTAAAAATAGTGAGATGACGTACATCAGAGGGTTGTGGGAAGATGGATTTGAACAATCCAGTGCCTGATGAAGAAGAAGAGACTCTTGGACCATATATATGATCGAAAGACGAAGAAGATGAGGACGCAGATGAAGCGGAAACAACCTTCTTCTTGCTCTTGTCCATGTCAAAGCTGTGTTTGTCTAGGTGGAAATGTATGTATGTAAACTTTTTTGTTTTTGGAAGATCAAAAACAGAAAGGGCCTAGGGATGTCTCAAAGATAAAGGATTAAATTTGGAGAGAGGGGTAAATAAATGAGAGAACATGTGATGAAACAAAAGAGAAGCACGTGAAGATTTGCAGTTGTATGTGGGACTCTTATAACTGTATGTCTCTGTTATTTATAGTTGTAAACTTTGACTACATGTGATCGGTCTTTCAAATTATGTCTCCTATTTAAAATTTGATCTTATTTTCTCATAAACTTCTTGGTATATATCTCACTGGTCCACAAATAACAAAAGCTTAATTACATGATGTATATTCTCTTCCTCATCACCAAATTACTAACATGACAGACTGACAGCAATATCATGAAACCAAAGTTCAGTTCTTAAATTTCAAAGTGAAAATAGGAAAAATTCATAAGATCAATTCTTAAAAATTAAATCAATTTCATCAAAGACTCGCAAATAATTAAGTCTCCAAGCAAATATCGATTCAAATTAAGGAGCTATGGTTCATTTTCGGACTTTTGTAAAGCTTAACTAATTTTCTTTTCTTATATATGAAAAAGGAGAAAACGCTTCAAAATTATTATATACGTACGCGGTATGTACGCTACCAAAAGTGGTGACTGTATCAATTGAAATAGAATCTTCATTCCCGTTAAATGACCTAAACTCGTGACCACACTATAGTCAATGGAGATTTATGAGAGCATATAATATGCAAAATGCTTTCCAAAGTATTTGTAAAATACTGTATTTCCTAAGGAATCGATTTATTCTTTTTATCGTTTTTTTGTTAAAAGGCTTTATTTTCATTTTCACTAAAAAAAACTCTTCGTTCTAGAATATTACAATATGTGTAGGACTTCTATCAATCTTAGGAAGGCAAGATTTAGTTTTTTTTTTCTTTGTTAACATATAACGACGGATGTAGAGATTAAGTTTATGGGACGCATAGTTAAATTTTCTTTTTAGTTTTTTTTTTGTTTAAAACTTTCACTTCTAGTTGATTGTCAGAAAGATTTGAAATAATAAAGCAGTGTACCTTTGATTGGAAATAAAATAAACTTATAACGCTTTTTAGTTTATGGGCAACAAAGCATTAAAGAAAAGCGAATAAATCAAATGAAATCTTGATGAAAACAAAGGAAATTATATTAAAAAAAACTTTTAGATGGAAGTCTGAAAAGAATTAGTGGACCGACATTTTATGCCAAATATTTCGTAAATGGCCAATTAGCTATAATCTGATGAACACAAAAGAAGACTTTATAACTGTTGTTATAAGTTTTTATTGTGTTGGGGAACATAAGTATTAAAATATACGAAGGAACAGAAGATCGATAAGGTCAAGATGGATTGGCTATAGTGATGTAAGATTCATCAACAAAGGGTTGACTCTATATTTTGTAGTCTTCGCAACTTGAAAGTTGTGGAATCAACATAACACACAAAAAAAAGAAGGATGGCCACATTTTATGTTTAATTTTTTAAATTAACATCAAAATCCTAAATTTCTAAAACAATAACACAAAATTTAAATGGGAAACAGGGTAAGGCTTCGTAATTCAAATTTTAATAAAGAAGAGTTACTAAATGATTAATGAACTTTCACTATTTTTAGGAACTTTATAAACTTTAATTTTGTGATAATTTTGGAAGTAAAACTGGATTATACTGTATTTTATGATATATATTTCTTTCCTTATAGCAAGTAACAATAAGTCAAACGTTATATTAGTTCAATATATTCTGTAGTTACAGATGCAGGAGAAATGAATTTACAAATGCAGGAAAAAAGCAGCTGGTACTTGATAAAAAGAAAAAAAATGAAAAAATGATTTTCCTGTTAATTTAATTTCTAGAAACTATAAAGGGATTTTTTCCAAAGAGAGTATAGATATTAGACAGTACATTGCGTTGAGTTAAAAGGAAACGGAGAAAGATTTATCAATATTTAATTATATCGTATTGCTAACTAGATCAGAATTAAATAATATATATTAGATAACAATATCATGACGTGTACTTCATACATACATGAAGAACGTCGGACAGACAGAGAAGCATAGCCACACACATTAATGGTAAATAAGAAATTAAGAAGATATAGCTATAAACATATATTCTTTCTGCTCCTATTGTTCGAAACTTGGACCAAAATACCATTTCGAATTTACTTGTTCTTCGTTGACATTACATTTTGTTGTAAGTCACTAGATTGTAACCTTTTGTTAGATATTTTTGATCAATTATATATAGCCTTTATTGCAGAATTAGTTTGTGAGCATATGTTAAGAGTTGAAAGTTGGTGATGAAAGTATATGGACTACATCATTTTAACCAACTGGGCTAGGATAATGTTTGATCCTACAAATGCAAGATCTTTATTAACTATGAAATTGAGACTAAGAGTAATATTGGACCCCACATAATGTAGGATCCCTCCAAAAATAGGCGTATGCCACTTGGCGTGGAGAGCACACGGTATTCTTTAGTAAAAGGCGAAAGAATAGTTCGCTTTGTACACACCACATGGCTGCGTGAACTTTTATTGAGAGAACGTGCGTCTTTTATATGCAAATGTTCACTACTGAACCCTCTCAACTCTCCGATGTGGGATTCTGAAGCTCATTGTAACATCTTTGTTTGGGTCACTAACTATACTCTTCAGGGCCCAAACTTAAATTTGGGTTTTTATCATGACATATTTGTTTGGGTAAGACAGACGAGTCACGAGAGTACAAAGCTGTGCTACTTTATTTTGACATTGCTACCTTCCCAAAAAAAAAAACAAGCCAATCCTTAACTGTTTTCTGAGTTTGAGTCAAACCCAAACCCAATTTATTAATGAGTACATAAGACACAGAAAGTGAAACTTGAAAATTGAAATGTATAATTCAAGACTCAGCGCATAGTAGTTAAAACTAATTTACGTTGAGATATATATATCAACTCATATACTCTGCCTCTCTGATCAAAACACTTTGGGGGCAATATTAAAGCACCCATTGTGACATCATAAAGAGAGTAGATAGTTAGACATGTTATTAAGCAAAGGGATCTCCTTCTAAGTTTTAATCTTTAAGGTGCAAAAGCTTAGTTAATCAGTCTAGTCTCTCTTGCAATTTTAAGTGCTCAGTCTCTATCTTAGATTCTAGTTAAATACTAAGTAAGAAAATAACCCAACTCAGCTCCTTAGATTCTTCTTTACTTTCATTCTTCAAAACATATCTGCGACTGAAAACAAACAACACAGACGCGTAAGGAACTTGATAACCAGTATTTGAATCTCTATAGACTTCAATCTCGCTCCGATCTCCATGAAACCAATTGTATTGAGCTCTCGATCCACTGCAAGCAAGAAAAGTAATATTAAGCGGATGAAGAACAGTAACAAGCATACTTGAAACTTACTCCTTAGATAGCTTATGAGTTCAGGAAACTCGTTGATCGAATCGTACAGTGAAGATTTCATTGACCTTAGGGAAGTAAGTTTTTACATCCATTTGCTTTCATCTTCTTCATTTCTCCTCCTTCGCTCTAGGTTTGAGAAATTGCCTAAAAAGCCAAACAAATTCCCAACTTCTAATTTTCCCTCAATTAACTTTTTCTGTCTGCTTAATCTAGAAATATCCCTTGTTATATACCATCGATATTTCTAATTTTCATTATATATACGTTCCACTCAAATAAGTTTACTTACACATTAGAGTTAGAGGTTGTAATGATTTCACGTCCAAGGGCTCAATAATAACAAGACCACAAGTTAACAGACTGGAGTTATGTTGGGTCCCACATAATGTAGGAACCCTCCAAAAATAGGCGTATGCCACTTAGCGTGGAGAGCACACGGTATTCTTTAGTAAAAGGCGAAAGAATAGTTCGCTATGTACTCACCACATGGCTGCGTGATTATTGAAGTGAGAGCCAGCGCCTATATATATTATAATCTTCACTATCAAAGACTCTCACTTCTCCGATATGGGATACTCGATCCATTACAATTTGTATTTTTTTTAACTCACTAAAGAAGTAACAACGTCTTCTTTATTCAAAACGGTTACATATCGTTTACAAAAGTTTACACCAACAAAGACAGGTTTTCTTGAACTTAGGACTGTACAATGTCAATATCGTATAAACTAAATCATTAGAGATACAACCAACAAGACAATACTATATAATTTCTACACTTCGTATAGATTATCATCCTCACTTTTTAGTTTACATTTTCGCTTCTTACCAAAAATAAACCTAAGAAAAAATCTACAACATTACAAGCGCTATAGCTTTGAAGAGAGATCCTTGAAGTAACTCTTGAGTGTCTCGTAGGTCATGAAGCAAATCCCAACACCAGGTACCACTTTGTAGTACTCTGGAAGAATTCCTCTGTACAAACCTTTCACTCCTTCTCGCTGAACAATACTCTTTAATGTCCCTAACAAACCTGTCTTGTACACAAGCGCTCGCCCGCCCACTCCTTCTAGCTGCTTTCTTCTTCTCACCAGATCCAATGGGAACGTAGCTGCGGGTTTTTTTGGTTTGTACATAAGAGACAAAACTGAGAGCGTTAAATCATATGTAACCAATGCATCAATTTTATCAAGTTTTTCTACTGCTTATGAATGCAGCATGAGATGAGTTGTTCAATGCTTGAAGGGATATAAACTCCTCACATTAAACTCAGTTCAATATTTGAAGGGAGAAATAAACTACAGAAGGTCATGGTGATAATATAAATTTGCTAGAGACAAAAGTACGCATATGAGAGTCAGAGACGGGTTTACATTTTGACGTCATTGTAAAAGTTAAAATGCATCATGTCCAGCTATTATTCATCGAAATCATAGTACTGACTACTGAGTTGAGACTATTGATGTGATGCTTGCTAGCAATATGAAATTGATTGATGCTGATGCTAATGCTAATGCTAATGCTAATTCAATCGGCGTTTAAGACAAGGAACAGAAACAAATTACAATCAAACAGTGAGTCCCATGGCAAAGATGAGAGAAAAAGGTCAAAGAATAGCAGAGATAACTTACCCGTTGAAGATGCTATTCCTGAAAGACTTCCACAAGCTAGACTGACCATAATATCAGAATCATGGGGCCTTGGGACGAAAAAGGAAAACAAACAAACAAATAACTTTAGGAGAAAGCAAAAATGATGGGTAACATAATTGAACTACAGAAGTCTGTAATTTCGAGATTGACTTATTACCTATTTGACCTCCAAAAAGATCTCAAAGATTCATAAACAGAAAAGCTAATGGCAATACTAGGCCCAACACCCTGCATCAATAAATAAAAACTTAATCAGGATAAAAAAGGAAAATGGAAGGCTACAGCACTCATCATTTATGCATCTATTTGTGAAAATACCACAAGCGTTGTTCCGAGTCCCTTGTAGAGGCCAAAAATACCTTCATCGGTGCTGATAGTGCGCAGAGTATGCCATATACCTGTGTAGTAGATTACATTTGTCTGCCATTGATGCATAGGTAAATATGTCAACAACCAGCAAATGCAAGCAATGATTCAGAGATGAAATCTTATGTTCAAAAACTCCAACCTGAGCAGCAAGTCGAGTTCTAACAAGATCAAGCGGATAAGTGGCAGAAGCAGCCGTGATTCCAGCCATACCACCGGCTACAAAATGTACAAAAAGGTTTGAGCTTACACTCGCCTTGTGATTTTCCATCCCAATAACCATATACATGAACTGGAAATAATAGAAGATCAAATCAGAAAGAGGCTAAGTGGAGAATAATGGCACACACTATGAATAGTTAGATTCTCATACCTTCTTGTAGTGTTCATAAGCGTAGAAATTAACAGAAGAATATGGAAGCCTATGAGCAATTGTAACCAGATTCCCTTTCCAAAAAGCCTTTAAACCTTCTTCATTCAATATACGTGAAGCCTCATGCAATATACTCGGCTTTCTAAGAGCTGCAGCATCTGAGTGCATACCTTGCACCTAAATATAAACACACTGTATAATCAAGAAGTTGTCCACAAACTTAGTGTTAACAAACAAACAAAAAGTTTCCTTTCATGCATTTAGAGTTAGAATAAGTGCAGCTATAAGAAGATTTGGGATCAATTCATGGGTTCTAAATTTTGATATTCTATCTTTAATTAATGAGCTCAATTTGTGTATCAAACAAACTAAAATCCCAAATTTCTCGTATGGAACAATATTAAATTTACAGGAGACCAAAGTGAAATTGAAATATTGAATTGGTCTTCTACTTCAATAACAAAATCTCAAAAACAAAAATTCCTCAAACCTGGAAGAGAATAGTAAGACGAGAGAGAGGAGCAGTACAAGTCTTGCTAAATGCACCGGCGAGTCCTCCGGCCAAGAGCTGTGACGCCGAATCGATATGTGATCTTTGATAAGGCGTTAGAAGATGAGACGACGACGCTTTGTTCCCAACGACGGCATGGCCTGAACTCATCCCAACCCTAGCTTCCGTCTGCATCACCATTTGCCGCCTAAAATCCAAATCTCAATTCCCTCAAAACCAATCAAAATTCTCAAATTCACATCCGAGAAGATTATCCGAACAATACCCAAGCTCGAAAAAAAACACTCGCAATGACCTTCGTTTTCGATTTCGATTTCGATTTCGATTGAATTGCTTTGTTTGAAAGTTTTTCTTTGTATTCGGTTCTTTCTCTGCTGTCCAAGTCTTGTACGCTTGTTTCCAACGCCACACCTACACGACACACAGTCAACTATTAAACGACATCGTTTGTGCAACCAACGTTTTACCGCCACGTGACTCACCTCCCCTTCTTTTTTTTCCCTCGTTGTTTAATTCTTTTTTTGGTCGGATATTATTTACACATTTGAAAACAAATAACCCCAGCACGTGTGTTTTGTTTTCTTACTAAATCATGTTGAGATATTTTTGTTTTTTAGGATTTGTGGATCCATTTAACAAAATCAATAGATGACACCGATCATCAGTTAGCATTTGATTTTGTTTAATTTTTGTTTCATTATATTGTGTAGTTAAAAAAAATAGAATAAAATAACAATATTGATAGAGATATACAACTTAAAGTTGAAAAATCCATATTCATTTCTTGATTAATCTCAAGAGATCACCCACCAAATGCAATGAACCCGTTACCAACACCTAACATCCAAAATAAAAAAAATGCCAATTAGATATACTTTGTCACATGAACAAATCTAAAACCAATCTTATACGACAAACTACTTTTTTTCTTTACCTCAAATCGAACTTGTTTACTCCGGCGAGCATTGTCCCGGAGCCAATCAACAGCTAAAGGAAGTGACGAGAAAACTAAACTCTTCTCTTCTTCTTTGCCTTTGGAATCACTTCTTATATTAGATCCTGCTTCACCTCGAGCCAACCTCTCCCAAAGCCTCTGAAGACCGAACTGCCACGTCATCGAATCAACACGGTGGTCAACGTTTGACCAAGATCCCACTTGGTTATACACTGATATGTTTGGCACAAAAACAGCTTTCTTGAAATCAACTCCTACAACATTTGCAAAACATCTTAAACTTGATCATCTTTCTAGTACAAAAATCTACTAATAAGCTCAGTTTAATCTCATAACATAAACATAATATAAACATAAACACTAACACACCATGATCAATGCATTTACTCCTTAATCGTGGAAGAAGCAATCTCGGGTCACGAACAGACATACAGTTGAACAAGAGTATCTGCAGAATCCAATACCACAATGGATTAGATAAAACTTTCCCAAGTTTTTGAGATTTTCAAGACACAGTTCTAAATAACTTTTACCTGATCTGATCTTTTCTGGATTATTTCTTGGTTTTGTTTGATCTGTTTTGAAAACCACATAGCGCAAGCTTCCATGCTTTCAGGACTATGAGCTCCATCAAGGTAATATACAATCTCCTCAGGGAGTTCTGAATCAGGTACAATCATGGCCCGTCCAATCAAATACGCATTTGACAATCCAGAGATGAATTTTTCAGGCAAACCGCTCTGTTTTAAGTTAAGGAAAAAAAACCGATACTTGTTAACAGAACATTCACAAACTCAAGAATGTTGATTTGATTCAACTTACAGTCTGATTCAAACCATTCTTGTCCTCAATACCAATCTTCTCAAGAAATGTAGAACACAACGCAACAGCAAGACCAGCGTTTAGGTATTGATGTTCTCCTTGAAGACCAAGTCTCTGGCTCGAATCCAACGGTTCAACAACCTGAAGAGTCACCTGCAACCAGATACTAATTAATAACTTTACATATCATCTTCTCAATATCTATCTTATGATTTGGTTGTTTTGTATCTTACTTCCAATTTTGAAGCTTTCTCATTAAGTACAAGCATTGCTTCATCAGGTTGAGGCACTGTAAAAGCTGGAACTCCGCTCTGAAATAGAGAGTAATATTAAGAAGAATACTGAAACTCGAACAACGCAAAAGTTCTTTGTTTGCACCTTGAAGATACCAGCTTTCTCTGCAGCGATTTCAGCAAGAGTGTGTCCTAGATATATAAAAACTAATGATTAAAAAAGCATTGAATCCATTTTTACCCGAGAAATGGCGCGAAAGAGACTAACCAAGAATATCCATATGATCATATCCAAGGGAAGAAATACCACATACAACAGGATTTTGAATCTATATTAACACATGCTTTGTTAGTAATAAAACTTGGTAATCTAGATGTTAATCTGACATTGAAAATAGTCAAAATTTTCATACCACATTAGTCGCATCGAATCTCCCTCCTAAGCCAACTTCTAGTATAACAACATCTACCTGCTTTTAACATCAATGACATATATGTCTATAAATCACATTGAGTTTAGTTTAATGAATAGAAAAAAGATTTTCAAACCTGTTCTGTTGTGAAAATCTTGAAAGCTAGCAATGCAAGAAAGCAGAAGTAAGTAGGCATTGGATTCTCATTGCTGGTTTTCTCCTGCGCTTTAATTTGAAAGTATATAACGGAAAAATGAGAGAAACCAGAAAACTGGAAAAGTATCTATATAAGTGTTCTTTTCTATAAGCCCCAACCTTGAGCTTATGGAAGCAACACCAGAAGTAGTCCACAAATTTCTCCTGGCTAATCTCAATGCTGAAGCAAGCAATTATGTTTTTGAAAATTTTCTTCGATAAAAATCGTTGTGATGTGTATGTTATTCAGAAGCTCACCCATTCAGACGGAATCTCTCTCGGACATCGACTAAGTGAGGAGATGTGAAGAGACCAGTTCGAAGACCGTAACAACGAAGAATAGATTCAGCAAATGTGCAAGTTGATCCCTTCAAAAACATCACATAATTTAAAACCTTCATTGTACACAATCTCAAGTAAATGAAGAAACTGTAGACATGATGAGCCTTTAAAGTCTGTACTTTTCCTTTAGTTCCAGCAACATGAATGATTTTCATTTGTGAAACTGCGTCTTCAAGTTCAAGAACCTTAAGAGATTCATCATGAGTCGACAAGAAAAGTGATAAGGAACCTTAAGAGATTCATCATGTGTCTATAAAAAGCTATTCCCATAACATTTGGTTCAAGTGATTTGAAACCTTAAGATAATGGAAGAGCAAATGGAATCTGTGAGATTGATTGTTATTCGTAATACGGCTGCGTTTTGTGATCAAAGACGATAATGCATCCAATGTGTTGTGGTAACGAGCTGATAATTCACCTTCGTCTCCTTCTTCTTTTTTCCCGGCAAATAAAACAGAAAACAAATAAAAGGATGACACAATGTAAGAAAGCCAAATAAACTTTTATAGAGAAATTGAAAGTTGTACCAGTTCCCATAGTGTAACAAGGAGGAACAAACCCAAAAAATCCCAACTATGGATTTTGGGATCTTGTTTAGTCGTAAAGAAAGAACAGAGAAATGGGTTTAGGGATTGGAAATGAAAGGTCCCAACTTACAATTTAATCTTCAAACTATCATAAGCGAAAAAGGTGTTAACTTTATCAACACACACATAGAAATGCAGAATTCGGATATGTACCGAACATAACCGTTATCCATTCACCAATGGTTTCTTTCTTCTCCACTAGAATATGAACCAAATGTGGACCCCAATTATAAGACACGTATGTGAAATTTTAACGAGAATTTTCTTATCAATTACTCAAAAAGGTTCAAAACACACAACATCATATATTTAAACACGCAAAAATAAATATAAGAAAACACTAATTCTTGCAACAATAAAGATGTTCGGAGACTACAAAGACCACAAAAGATAATGAAAAACCTCTGACATTTGACACTTGGGATTGTTGTTTGTGTGTGTCATCAAAACAAGCAAAATTTAAACATAGGTATCGATCAATGACTTCCTCATCTCATCCACAATAGAGCTGGGTTGGGCTGCCCTTAGCTTGAAGATGCTGTCTATAACTGAGAGCTCTGTTGCGGTTGTGTCTGAGCCACAGAAAGCAGTCCAATCATTAACAGTCATACCCGCACCTATAACATCACTACCACGGTTTACAGTTCCTGCAACGAGAGGGACTTGAAGAAGTGTTGAGAGTTCGTCCAAGTCTTCCACTGATGTGTGAGGATGGACCTATTTGAGACAAAAGATTTCAAATTTTACTGAGAGACCAATTGCCAATTATATGGGTTTTCGAAAAAGGATGTCATCGGTTTCTATTCACTTACCATTCCACCTCTGTTGGATAAGGTACAGTAACTGCCTACAAGAATGTTGCCCGCAATTGTCTGACGGAAAACTTCAACACCAAGAACATCCGCTATTATTTCCTCAGTTTCCTGTCAAATGTAGAGATATACAACACAAGAATCAGACAACAGACCAAAGAACTTCACTTCATGCCAAGGTCTAAAATCATCCAAACAAAATGCAGAAACAGTGCAGGAGCACATTTGATTTTTATGCACCTAACATATGATGACATACAAATCCCACTAGTTCTCTCACCATATCTTGCCAGCCATGGAAAAATATTTAGAAAATAGCAGATAAATTTTCGAAAAGTTTCATTGAAAAACTCAGCAGGGCATAAATCTTTACCTTGTCAAGGTCGGTGTGAGCAAGAGCAACATGGTCATTACAGGCAATACAATTTCCAAGAGCAGACAGACGTTCATCGATTCGCTGGACCACAACTTGATCAGGTAGACTGTTCCTCAAATGTTGAAGTTCTGAAGAAAAAATAATAAACAGAATTCAGCATATGCAACCATACTACAGACTACAGAACCAAGAGTTTTCTCCTCCATTCATTTGGTTCATTTACAAGTTCACTCATAAATCGAAATTAAACAAGGGTAGGCAGTGCAAATGTAACAGCCAAGTTAAATAGACGATATTCAGCAAAAACTCTATCGTCTCTGTCTATGTCAACAGGGTCACACTGCTATTCAGAATTTGACCATCAACTCTAAATATGATGAGAAACAATCTGTCGTAAGAACCATCAGATTTACCTTGGTCAGTAGTTGTATGTGGCACAAGAAGCCCATTCTTGTTTCCTACATCGAGCAAAAATACACCACGTTCATTATACATATGGAAAATATGAAGAAGATTGTAAGCAAGAACTTATCAGTTGTTGAGAAAGCAAACCAGCACATAGACGCCCAATAATTCTAGTTCCTCCAATAGAGGTCTTAACAATAGGGATAACATCTGCTAACTCCGACTCAAAAGCACTGTAAAAACATAAACAATTATAAAAGTCATATAGAAGAAGCAAAAACTAGAACTTAAGAAAGTTTCAAAGAAAACAAAAAGGATACCTATAAAAGTTCTCAGAGCCACCAATAGCGACTAAGCAATAAGCATTAGTGAGTTTGCTAAAGACACCAACTTCACAATTGTTCTCAAACTGAAGACCTGCGTAAGATTAACCCACATAACCATTAAATCCAAATGACAAAAAGAATATCCCTAAAAGAGCATAAGTAGACTCTGCAGAAAACTTACGAGTCGCCATTAAGAAGAAAGAGGCTACGAACAGCGCTAACGCAGACCTGTTAAATAGAAGACACAAGAAAAAGAAATTAGGGTTTGCATAAATCAACTCAAAAGCAACGATTCCCAAACTAGGTTTAACAATATCCTAAACAATCAGTCACTAAAACAGAAAGTTTCGATATTGAAATTTATTTATCTAACGAGACGAGACGGGAACAACTAGGTTTAGAAATCAGTTAAACTGAAGATGATGTTGGGTTGAGGCTAATAAGAAAATCAAACAAGCTTACTTGGGAAGGGAGTATCGAGACAGAAGAGAAGCGGCGAAGAGCGCTGAGGAGAACGAAGAAGAAGAGAAGGGTTGTGTTTTTTTTAACCTGCGCCGGCCCTGTATGATCCGAAATAAATCGTCACCGCTTGGGCCCTATTTTAAAGGAGGGCCTATTATTAACGCACACACATTATTATTAAAAAAAATATATATATATATATATATAGGCAATTATTTTGTTTTGAAGCCTTGGAGAAAACGTAAAGTTGAAAGTCATATCACTTTTGAACAAACTATTTTTTAATAGAAAACATGTTGAATTTACAATTTGGATATTCGATCCGGGAATGGATACATGAGCTGGAGGAAACAAAAGTTTGTTTCGATGTTGTTATGAAGATTCAGAATTTCATATGAAAGAAAAATAGAAAACTAAGATGATGTTGGTTGCTACGTTGAGATTTGAGAACGATTACTAAGAAATAGAATAAGAGATGTATTGGCATGTTAGTGAGTAAGACTTATCGAATGAAGTTTTTGTTTAATCCAATTCAATACAAATAGAAACAACTACATAGGGAGAAAAGACTATATAATAACATGCAAAAATTTTTGACAAACTTTCTAAACTTTTCAAAATAACTAGTATTTGGTCGTCGAACAAGCATGCAACAATATTGGTTTGATTTGGACCAAAGAGTAGCCTAGGAACGGATATTCAGTCAAGACTTGATGCATCTATGTTGGTTATGGATTCAACAATATATGTTTTAAATGTCGAGTCCGCTATTTTTCGACTAAAAGATTGAGTCCGTAAAGGTACATGATGGAAAGTATAAAATAACAGAGCGACCTAGTCCGTTATGACCAGACGGTTTACAAGTGTATAAATCGAAGAAATCTCTACGTGATTGTCTGGACTCTGGTCCCAAATCGGCGAGGTCTGCTCGCTTCATTTACTATTCCCTCCCTATTTATAGGGGTTTTCTCTTCTACTCAATTGGCATATTCTTGTAATGGGCTTTTGACGAATTTTGGTGGGCTTAGAGCATGTGCTAAGCCGACTTCCAACAATCTTAGGGAAATTAGTCTAACACACATTGATCTATGAGATGAGATCTGCCACACCTAAAAGAAGGCCTAAGGCCAAATGATATTTGACCTATTGGTTGTCAAAATCCCACCAAAAGAGTGGGAACTTATGCCCCATGGGTTTGAGTAGTATATTTGGGAGAAATTTAATACCCGATGAAAAGAAATAAGGCCTAGGCTTGCACTTTTTCAAAGAAAACCTCCTAAGAAAGAAGAATTAAAAAAAAAAAAAAAAAAAAAAAAAGGTTAACAAAAGAAGAGGTTCAATAAGTAGAACTGGTATCCTCGAATAAAGTTGTTTACTGTCTTCAAAGTTCAAAATTTTGAAAAGTGTGAAGAAAGACGCAAGTATAGTCACTACTTTAGAGATGTTCTCACGGGTTCCTCTTCATCCATATGGTACTATAATTCATATTCCTATCTCTTGTAACGTCAAGAAGTTTTCATGTTTACTCTCACGGTTACGACTCCAACCACAAGTCATCAAAGTTGGGTTTGAGATTACGATGTTGGTATAATGGGTTGTATTCCAATCTTACTTCTATTTTGGGGGCAGTTTGTTAAGTTCTGCTATACTTTTGTGGTTATGATTTGTTTCTTTCTCGCTCTCCTGATTGGCCGAAATCTGTCTGGCACCAAAGAAGTATTCCTCTTCAAAACTTTCTTGTTTGGCTTGGCTGTTTGTGGAGATTACAGTTTTTTTTAAAAGCTAGTATAAGGCGCGCAAACTACGACGACTTAACTATGATCTCACTTCCAAATATAGCCTACTTTTCCAACTTCTATCAATGTTGAGGTTTATCTGATTTTAGTTTCGTAAATCTTATGCTTTTATAAACATTATGTATATGTTTTTTTATTTAATCGAAAACTATTAAAAATATATACGTATATGAAGAAAATATCTATACGGCTACGAGTTTTCCGGTTGGTGCAGAAAAAAATATTAAAATAAATAAATAAATGAGGGTTACTTATTGTTTGCTTGTATCATAATCTCGGAACGCTACGTTCCTCCACTTGTTCCATACATTTGACGCTCGTCGGGAGTTAAGTACTATTCTAAATTAAACTGTATCAATCCAAATTTTGTTTTTAGAGGGCATCGAGTCGATAAATCGTATTTAATTCCATTTTACGGAAATTAAAACATAAGCTATAAGAATTTATTATAAATTCATAAACAAAGCTATAAAAATTTTGCTTATAAAAACATGGAGGCGTTGACTCCATGTTTTGTTATTGAAGTAGAAGACCAATTCAAAATTTCAATTTCACTTTGGTGTCCTATATATTTAATATTGTTCCAAACGAGAAATTTGGGATTTTAGTTTGTTTGATACACAAATTGAGCTCATTAATTAAAGATAGAATATCAAAATTTAGAACCCATGAATTGATCCCAAATCTTCTTATAGCTGCACTTATTCTAACACTAAATGCATAAAAGGAAACTTTTTTTTTGTTTGTTAACACTAAGTTTGTGAACAACTTCTTGATTATACAGTGTGTTTGTATTTAGGTGCAAGGTATGCACTCAGATGCTACAGCTCTTAGAAAGCCGAGTATATTGCATGAGGCTTCACGACTATTAACTGAACCATTGACGATCTTTTCACTGTGTACAGCATATCTCCTGCCTCGGTACTACCTCCTCTAAATACTTGTAACCTACTATGCATACTCATAATCTGCAAATAAAGATTAATATACTTCAATATTTCAAAATCTTAATATAATATAATTTTCAAAAAAAAATCTTAATAATGTAGTTGTCAAACTAATTAACACATGTTTTGTTATGTAGCCCCTAGAAGGTGGAGTTGTCAAACTAATGTAGTAAACTACAATACGATGATGTCGGTCATGCGAATGAAGTATCGCATATATAAGATATATTGTAGTATTATTTATTGGAAAGTAACCTTGACCCCACGAATGAAAATCTACGAACACAAATAGATAAAAACATATTAATTTTGCTTTTTTTCTTTTTTTTTTTTGCGCGTCGGCCAAATTGTAAGTTGCATGATCCAAACTTCCAAAGAAGAAACTATGTGCCAGAATTACGTCACTTTGTTGTTCGAATTCTATTCGTGTTTGGGAATGTGATCCAATATTCTGCATATAACACGCATACGCCAAACTCCCTTTAATATTTGTTGGATTACAAGTATATACCAGATACTTGTTTTACGGTGTACGCGAGTTTATATTTTATTTAGTTTTATCAAGTAGTTACTATTTAATAATAGCTCCAATTCATAATAATATCTAATTTACTATCACCAAAATATTTAAAATGTTTTTTTTTCAAAAATTAAGACACACAAATAGGAGAAAAATTAAACTCATTGTTTATATACTGTCTTCTAAATTTATTAAACAGCGTAGAATAGTAATAACTGTTTTTACTCATATTTTCACAGTTTTTTCTCATAGCATATAAATTATTGCCATCACTTTGGTAGGTAGCAAACAAAAAAAAAATGGTAGCATATTATCATAAGAATATTACCAATTATAATCACAATATATATATTTTTTACGACAGTGTAACTGTGTATATATATATATATATATATATTGTGAAACGTGATTATAAAGTGTCGTGTGAAATTATTTATTCGGAAAGTAACGGACATTAAAAAAGTGATAGAGCTTAGACAGACGTCGGAGCTTGAAAGACGTACGTATTGATAATTGACAAGAGATTGGACTAGTGTACCTTATGTGTAAACTATATCGTTTGGCTTCTTCGCTCCGCAGTCGATAATTTTTGAGCCAGAATTGTTGAGTACGAACGTGTCGCATAACTTTCCATGTGGTTAGGATATTTCTCTTTCAAAATGAAAGCTAAACAGCAAAACTTTTACACACTAATCAAAAAGACGTTCTCGCATAGTAAAGCTATAAATATTGAATAAAGTCATTTCGAACTCTTCATCTGAACTACAAAAGTAGAAACTTTCATTGTACCACAAGTAAAATACAAACCTCCATAAAATAAAATAAAAAAATAAAATACATACAACATACATAGATATCGGTTGCTACTTGCGATAGAAATATAAATGTAGTTAATAACCACAATATCTCGATTACTAACCAAGCAAAAGCATTGAAGTAAACACACATGTAAACTTAAAACTAGCGGAGGTAACAACAACAACAACAGGAATTAATGAATGTCAGTTCGCGAGAATTTCCCTAAGTTTTTTTTTGTTCGCGAGAGCTCCCCAATTAGTTACTAGCTCAGACGAACACATGAATTAATCGTGATTAAGCAAAAGTAAGTATTATCAGAGCCTGTCTTAGCTACAAGTTAAGGAACACATGGGTATAATATGTTTGTTAATTTAATATATCTCTTTTTATTAGTATAATTCTATTGGTCGAGAGCTGGATGGAGGAAGAAAAATTGTGGGTTGGAAATCCTGATTTACTTGTATGTGTCGGCTCCGACTCTGAATATAAAGTTGTTATAACTCCGGGTTTGATTTCTTTATGTATAAAATACTATGCGTAGACTATTTGATCACTTGAATTTAAATATTGATGGTATTTTATTTTTGGTGGATTTGCATAGAATCCTCCACTGACCAAGTGATATACGCCTAGCATTTTATATGCACACAATAATAGACCGGCCCCAAAAAAAAAAAGCTTGTCAAAAACCTGCCCAGCCCCGGAATTAACTAGTATACTTGGTGCATTAATCAAAGGATTAGTATTAGACTCAACTAGTATAGTTGGTGCAATCAAGGGACTAGTATTAGACTCGATCGACACTTAGGTGGATCTTAAGAAACTATTACTGATTTAAAATTTGGGAGGAAACTGACCTTTAAACATTACTGTGACTCGTGGGATTTATGAATGACTATATAATTTCTTTATTAAGAACAAAATTTATCAAATAAATAAAAACAAGACAAAGCACAATTTATCATTAATATTCAAGATGTACTACAAATTATTTTCAAATAAAAATACACAATTAATTTCTCCATTTTACAAAATAAAATTTCCCTTAAAATGCAAAGACGATTTTTATTACTTTTAATCCTTTCGTTAAAATGAGTGAATGTTATGATTTCTTACATACAAATTAATGCTTGCTTTTAACGTTTATTTCTCTTGTAGAATAATTGACATATAAAATTTGAGATATTGTTACAAAAATGATTTGAGTTTTGGAATTAACGATGTCAAATTAAAAATAATAATGACAAAGAAATGTTGTGGCGCCGCGTATGAATTGTGAAGTTTTAACAGTTTTCATAGTTTCATGAGATATTGCCAAGTAAACTTGCCTTGGTGTCCTCCCTTTGTGTTGTTCACGTTCACGGCTCTCTCTCAGCCGCTAATTTTTAAATTACCCAAAATACCCTCACCACCCAAGATCTGATCCACTGCGCCACACCCTAACTTCTTTTGCCTGCACCACCACACGTCATCTACAAGAACAAGAGCTCACTCACAACGTGGAGCCATGTGGCCGAAAATTTATTATTTTGCTATATTTCCCCTATTGGAATTTTTAGCTTCAAAGTTCAAAACATGAATAATGCAAAATATACAAGTTTTTATAATAGATTACCCGTAATCTCAGGAATTCCGTTTAACTAATTCAAGTTTCAATAAACCAAATGATGTGAATTTAACATTTCATAATTTTAATATATGGCCATAGAATTTGTGGTACTTTTAGTTTATGTACCTAGTAAATTATGATGTATTTACGAGGAATTTTAATAACTAGTCACAAATGTTAGTCGTAGAAAATTTTGCTACGTGATAATATATACGACAAAATTTTGTCAAGTAGATAATCACAACATGATAATTATAACCTTCGTATTTTGCTATAAATAATACTAGAAACAAATGATTACATGGTGGTTAGCGTTCCAATTGCTATGGATAATCCGCAACAAACTAATCAAACATATGAGACAAAAATGCATACAATTCTTTAATCCATAATAAATTAACATGTAAAAAAACCTATAGACATTAAAAAAAAACTATGATCATTTGCAGGGTTCAGTGTTTAATTGGTTTAGAAAAACATTTGGGTTTAAACTATATTTTAAAAACCATGGGTATTATTACTTAGTTTTTGACAAGTTTAGGGGTTTATTTGACTATTTCTCCCAAACTTTCTCTACGCTCTTAAAAACCCATTCGCTTCTTCTCAGTTGAATCTCCTCATCGGATTTATCCCATTCTTTTTTTGTTCTTACGTCCTCGTCGTGTTGGTCACTGAGTCCGACTGAGTTGACTCGCTTTCTCTATTTTTTAGATTGGCAACTATGACGGAGATCGATCGTTCGCGCGCTTTCGCAAAGAACGTTAGGCGTATCGTTGTCAAGGTTTTTCAATTCTCTTTGTCTTCAATAGCAGTTTCGGGTTTGACTTTTTTTTTTAATTATCAGCGTTTCGTCCAATAATGTTGAAGTCTGCTCTTTTTGGGTTAATGTCAAAATTGAGAGTATTTTCTCCGTACTTTTCAATGATCGATTGCTCAGTTTAGCTGTTTTGGCGGCGGATAAATCTAGAGAAATGTGGCAAAGCATTTGAATATTTTCCAAAATCTGCTATTTTCTCTCTTAATTAGACTTCTATTAACGACTCTGATAGATACCCATATTTCGATTATTTACAGGTTGGGACTGCTGTTGTTACTGGGAAAGGTGGTAGATTGGCTCTTGGACGCTTAGGAGCAATCTGTGAGCAGGTATTTGGATTTATAATAATTCAATTTACATTCTTGATTCACCTCTGCTTTAAACAGAATTAGAAGTAAGGAGGAAAAAAAAGATTTTTCAAGGACTTTGTGTAAACTCGTCTCTTTAATTGGTATCTCAGCTTGCTGAATTAAACTCGGATGGATTTGAGGTCATTTTGGTTTCATCTGGCGCGGTTGGTCTTGGTCGCCAAAGGCTTCGATACAGACAATTAGTCAACAGCAGGTTATGTCATTGCAAAACATTTATTATGTTTTTTTCTCTCAGAGGCTTTAATTTTGTCTCAGGGGAAATGAGAGTATTTGTTCTGTTGCTAATTCTTTTTATTTACGTTTTTCAGCTTTGCAGACCTTCAGAAGCCACAAATGGAACTTGATGGGAAGGCTTGTGCTGGTGTTGGGCAGAGCAGCCTCATGGCTTACTATGAGACTATGTTTGACCAGGTGATGCTCCTTTCTGTTTCTGGGTTATTGGCAAGCGTTTAAAATACTCATGTCTTGTTTCCTCTTCCTCGTTCTTGTGTAGTTGGATGTGACTGTGGCTCAAATGCTGGTGACGGATAGCAGTTTTAAAGATAATGATTTCAGAAGGCAACTCAGTGAAACAGTCAAATCAATGCTAAAAATGAGGGTTATTCCAGTTTTCAACGAGAATGATGCTATTAGCACACGAAGAGCCCCCTACAAGGTTTGTTGATTGCCTTTTTTGCTCTTTGACATGGAGTTCTACTACCTTTGGGGCTGTGAGAGATGTGAGAAATATTTACGCGTTACATAATGACTGTACATGATGAAACTTGAATTGAGTGATTTCCTTGTTCCTCTGAATCTTTTAGTCTAACCTACAGCTTTACCGCACTTAAACCTATGCAGGATTCTACTGGTATATTTTGGGATAATGACAGCTTAGCTGCTCTACTGTCGCTAGAGCTGAATGCTGATCTTTTGATTCTTCTAAGTGATGTTGAGGGTCTTTACACTGGCCCTCCAAGTGATCCTAACTCAAAGTTAATCCACACATTCATCAAAGAAAAACACCAGGACGAGATTACTTTTGGTGAAAAGTCCAGATTAGGACGAGGGGGTATGACTGCAAAAGTTAAAGCTGCTGTTAGTGCAGCGTATGGTGGCATTCCTGTTATCATAACCAGGTAAAAGGCCCTTCAGTATTTTCCTCTATAGTTTGTTAATCTCCACTTTGAAACAAAAAAAAAACTTTATCTGCTATAATTAAAGGAAGTTAATTTGAGATATTGTAAGTTCAAGATTGCAACCCTGTTGAAGTTCTTTCCTTTACCTCATATTTTCTCTTTAAGTGCTCAAATATAGCATCGGGTTCTTCCCCTGAATGTTAAATTTTGTCTTCCCGTGAATTTCATAATTTAGAAGGTACTGATCAATAAGCTAACAACATATAATGTTGGGTGGAAGAGTGATATTTTTCTTGCTATTTTTATGAAGTGGGTTTGCAGCTGAGAATATAGGTAAAGTCCTTAGAGGACTGCGTGTTGGTACACTGTTCCATAAAGATGCTCATTTGTGGTCTCCAGTCGTAGATACTACTTCTCGTGACATGGCAGTTGCTGCAAGGGAAAGTTCTAGAAAACTTCAGGTAATGTTAGGGCTTCGATGCAAGTGTGCCCAAGTTTAGAATTTGTTTGTTGTTTTGCTAGTCTATTCAACTTGTTTGGAATTTTCTTACAGGCCTTGTCTTCAGAAGATAGGAAACAAATTCTACTCGATATTGCCAATGCCCTTGAAGAAAATGAGAAAATAATTAAAGCTGAGAATGATTTAGATGTTGTTGCAGCAGAAGAAGCTGGATATGAAGAGTCTTTGGTAGCTCGATTAGTTATGAAGCCTGGGAAGGTAATTCATTATTCACTGTGTGATTAAATCTATTGCACCAATTGTTTTGGGCTTCCTATGGCCTATTTATCTCTACTTTACATTTTTTATGCTTGATAGATCTCAAGCCTTGCAGCTTCCGTTCGCCAGCTAGCTGAAATGGAAGATCCAATTGGCCGTATATTGAAGAAAACTGAGGTAATACGAGGACAACACTTTTCATATACCATCAATTTTCAAACTAGGATTTGAATACAAAGAAGGAATAATCCTTATTAACATGCATAATTTGTCTAGTTTATATTATATATGACATTTTCATATGTAACAGGTTGCAGATGGTCTTATTTTAGAGAAAACCTCATCACCTATAGGTGTTCTTCTGATTGTTTTTGAATCTCGGCCTGATGCACTTGTTCAGGTATGTCACGAGTCATTCTCCTTTTTACTCATGTAAATTATGGCCGCTGAACACAATGCTCTATCAATGAATCAAACAGATAGCTTCACTTGCAATCCGGAGTGGAAATGGTCTTCTGCTGAAGGGTGGAAAGGAGGCTCGTAGATCAAACGCTATCTTACACAAGGTATATCGGCCTCATATTTCACAGATTGGAGGAAACTTCAATTTAGTCAGCTATCTTGCTTCCCAAAATATGTTTGGCTAATTTTTCAACTCCTTGGAAAATTATAGGTCATCACTGATGCAATTCCGAAGACTGTTGGTGGTAAAATCATTGGACTTGTGACTTCACGAGAGGAGATTCCTGATTTGCTCAAGGTAAGTAGATATATGAATGGGAAGTCTTCAGAAGTAATTAGTTATATTTAGTTAAACTGGAACCCACCATTTGCATTGTTGCTACAGCTTGATGACGTTATTGATCTTGTGATCCCAAGAGGCAGCAACAAGCTTGTTTCTCAGATAAAAAACTCAACAAAGATCCCTGTGCTTGGGCATGCTGGTATGTGTATAAGTTCAGTTCTATTTTTAGTTGGATTGGCCTAGAAAGAAGACAGCTTATGTTTTGGGTGTTTCCAGATGGAATCTGTCATGTGTATGTTGATAAGTCTTGTAAACTGGACATGGCAAAGCGCATCATTTCCGATGCAAAGTTGGACTATCCAGCAGCCTGTAATGCGATGGTTAGAGATTCTTACCTCTTTTAGTACTGTTCACATATGCGAAATGATTCCATTTTAGGTTTATTTAGTACTTCTTGTCTCACTTCATCTTATCTTTTTATTTTTTCCTAACAGGAAACCCTTCTTGTACATAAAGATTTGGAGCAGAATGGTTTTCTCAGTGATCTTGTTTATGTTCTGCAAACCAAAGGTGAATATAGTAGCTTGGGAAAATATGTGTTTTTTTAGATCTATCTTTCAATTCGGTTTTCCTTACAACTGTTTTTTAATAGTTAAATACTAAATTAGAGTTTTTCAAACCAGTAAACACTGAAACTTAGATAGTATTTAGTTTGTTAGCCATTTTCAGAGAGACATTGTATGAAGTATTCATGTCAAATTTCAGGCGTCACTTTGTATGGTGGGCCAAGAGCAAGTGCTAAACTGAATATTCCGGAAACAAAATCATTTCATCACGAGTACAGTTCCAAGGCCTGTACCGTTGAAATTGTAGAAGACGTATATGGTGCTATAGATCATATTCACCAACATGGAAGGTAAAATTACTGCTGATATTAACTGTTAATAACATCACAAAGTTTTCAAAGGGCATACCGCTCTATATTCTTTGCATGTGCTGAAAATAAAGCGTGGCCATTCTTTTGTCTTATCTTATGAGAGCAGTGCACACACTGATTGCATAGTGACAGAAGATAGTGAAGTCGCAGAGATATTCCTCCGCCAAGTGGACAGGTAATAGCTCATGTACTAAAGCACTATATGATTTTGATTTTCCAGTCCATAAAATGTTTGAAGTTGAATATATTGGAAACTAACTCTTTAACATTTTGACAGTGCTGCTGTTTTTCACAATGCAAGCACAAGATTCAGTGATGGTTTTCGTTTCGGACTTGGTGCTGAGGTAGGGAAGAGAGAAACATACAATACCGCATATAAACCAAATAAACTGAGAAGTGTCAATGAAACACCAATGTGGGTTGTTCTTATGTGTAGGTGGGAATAAGCACAAGCAGGATCCATGCCCGTGGTCCAGTTGGAGTGGAAGGATTATTGACAACGAGATGGTACAATTGAGATTACTATTGGTGTTTCCACTGTTAATTGATTTGTTATGTGAGGGTTAAATGGCTGTGGTGATGAATGACAGGATAATGAGAGGAAAAGGACAAGTTGTGGATGGAGACAATGGAATCGTTTACACCCATAAGGACATTTCTGTCTTAAAAAGGACAGAGATAGAGGAGAATGGGTTTTAGCTCGCTCTCTCAAAAAGAAAACAAGTGTCATATATTGTCTTATGATTAAGTTTATTTTTTTTCCTTTTGAAATTAGGATTTATAGTGTTCCTTGAGGATTGCATCGCCATAAGAGAATCACTAAAGTGGTCTACGTTTAGTGTTTAGTAGCTTTCTTTTTATGTCTGTCAAATACTAATACAATTTCAATTTTAATCTCAATGCAAAAAGTGTGATTCCGTATATGTTTCTTTTTCAATCTACGATTATTAACAATGATTATAAAACTCAAATTTCACATTGTGAACTCATAAGTCATCCAAAATAAAATATTCAACCATAAAACCATCTTGCCCTTAATTTACTTAGTTGTGTCTTCATTCTTGGACAAAGGTTTTGAGCTTCTTCAACCATAGCAAATACTCTCTGCTATGTTTCTTCATCATGTACTCATACAAAAGATCCGTAGCGCTTGCTTTGATACCTCAAATTTGTGGAACGACTTGCTTATATTCTCATCCAACTCTCTGCAAAGAGAAAAAAAAACATTTAAGAGTTTTTTTTGGGTTATCATATTGTTAAATCAGGTGGGATAAGTGTAAACTTACTGAAAATCTGGCCCATGATAAGCCAACTGTTCTTCAGAAGAATTATCTGGACGGTTCACAGACAAAGCATCAATGAGAATTTCATCAGGGAAAGCAGTGCAGCTAAACTCTAGGCTGAGTCCACTCCTCTTAGTCACAGTGACAACAAGTGGAATGCTTGATTCGTTAGCTTTCTCATAACGTTCATCACCATCTTCATTGTTATCCATATCATCTTCATTTTCATCCATAACAAGACCAGGAATACTTACTTCTACTATAATCTATTCTCCATTATATTCTCTAGTCAATGTCACAGTCCGGTAAAGTCAGTAGAGGCTGTTGTCTCTTCATCCTGCATAAAGAACAAATAAAAACAGTCATATAAAACTTTCAAAAGCTTATATTTATCCCCAGAAACACCATAAAGCCTTAACAACGCTTTGCTTGTGTTTTAGAAAATGGCATGATCAAATTTAGAAAATGTATTCACTCTACCAAGTCTCCAATTAGATTCGACTACTGTATGTTGTTCACAACTGAAGCTTATGGCTTCTATTTGGTAAGCAAACTCACACAATAATCAGTCGAATTTTAAACACCACTTCAATTCTCTATCAGAAATCAAGATTCGTTTTTTCTTCAAGTAATGGAGACGAGGGATTACAGCATTGTGCTCACCGGCTTGAAGAAAATCTTTGATCAAACCGTACCGGTCTTCCGACTAAACCGGTCAAACTACAATTTCTCACTCGACACCCAAAACAACAAAATGACGTAAACCAAGCATCTTTTCAGAATCAAGTTCTGCTATTTATGGCTACCTCGCTTTCACATCTCCAACTCTGAATTTATAAAGTCGCCATAAACTTTCACAAACTGTATGATAAATAGACTGAAATGTTTTTCTTTAATTATGTACTAATTTGGTTTACATTCTCAACCATTTTCTATGTGACTCGGATCAAAAGGACAACCATTATGAACACACATGTCATGGCGAAGATCAAAAGCCACTGGAAGCAACTTGTCTTTGAGCTTTGTGAATATATCTTTGTGGCTCTTGTGGTTGCGTGTCCTGTGCTCGCTAAGCTTTGCTCAATCGCCTCCTCAGTAGATTCGAGTATCTTTTGTTAATGAATTCACAACCAAAAAAAGAGAGAAAAATAGTATTAAGACCAGTGAAGCCAGTTAAACATTATATGAACCAGTAAAGATTCTTCTCTTATCCAATTTGTTAATAATAATAGTAAGAATAATGGGTTTTGTGAGGAAAATGTTAGCATCTCACGTTTTCTGTATTTTGCACAGATTGGCTTATCATTTGACTTCTTTCCTTGAGTTGTCTTGCAAGTACCACCATTTCATCGGTTAGATCCTCTTGAAGCTTTCTGTTATCAAATCAATCACCAACGTGGCAAATTCAACTTAAATTTTACCAAGGAAAGAGCATAGATCATATGAGTTCCTAGTTTTTCTCAGTGATTATAAACTACCTGTGCTTGTTAATGTGCACTTGAGCTGCAGTGTCTAATTTTATTGGTTTTGATGTATCAGCATCGACGGTATCATAGCTTTGCTCCTTGGAACTCGTAGATCTACCTCAATCAAGGAAGCAGGTAAGAAACAAAGGCAAAATTTTACAAGTTGAGAAGCATGCGAATCAAGTATTCTTACACGATTCTTCTTCGCAGCTGTGGCGAAGTGGGGCTTCGATTATCGTCTTCTATTTTCGGAGAGCTTTCACTGGTAGAGTCCTTTGCAAAAGCTTGATCAGGTAACTCTGTGTCGGGCTGTAAATTTGTGGGGGAAATCAATAATTTGATAATAGTTACTACAGGAGTAAAGCTTGCCACTAACAAATGGTTGTGTGCAGAAACAAACCAAAATGTGCATTCCTAAAACTATACCCATGGGGAAGTAAGAAAGAAACTTCAAACAATTGTACAAAGACGAAATGCAGCTAGTAAAAATTGGGGAAGCAAACACGAAAGCATAATATTAGCAAGAGCCTAAATGTATTGTAACACGTTACTTACTCCTAGTGTCTTAGCTCTAGAATTTAAAAGAAGAGTCCATTTCTAGTTCATGTGACTTACCACTAGAGCAACTAATCTTGAAGCAAGATCTTCAATCTTTTCATAGTATTCATTCACCTTGGCTTTTGTAACTCTGGAGAAGAGATCAATAGAGAAACCAACAAGAAAAAAGTGGATAGGCATTTCAACTCATCATATTTCATAATACTTTAAACTCCGGCCAGAATCTGAACACGAAACAAGTATAATAATATTTCAATTTGAATCTCTAACTCCTGATCCTAGAAGCAGAAATCTTTTAAATCAAATAAAGATTTCTTTCAACTGAAAGATATTTAAAATAGCAATGGTGAATGATAAAGAGAGTAAGAAACCTGGGAAGCCCTTCAGGTGTCTTCTCTTCAGAGAGTTGTTCTAATTGTTCCCTCAAAGTAGCAACATACTGCACTTATTTCATACATGAACATTGTCTTTGATTTTTATCCACAAAACTAAACTAATTTAGTTTATACATAAAAAAGATTCATACATGCATAAGCTTTGACTGATTTTGCTGATTAGGTGCAGTGGAAAGCAATCTCCGGAAATTGATCTCTGTTTTGCTGATTCCCATCATCACTTAATCTGACACCAAGAATCAAATGATATTCAGATCGAAGCAAAGAGACGAAAAAACAGAATGAATCAAAAACCCAGTTTCAGAATCTAAGAGACAGCAAATAGATCGATCAATCACGATTTTTGAATTCAATCGAATTTCTGAATTCAGCAATGTTAATCTTAGGAAACGAATCAGACCTTGTTTATATTGTCTAGGGGAGTAAGTAGATCAAATTCCTAAGCTTTCTCCAAATGTTAAAGTGATTCAGACGTTGTCAGGAGAAGCTGGCGTAAGAGTTCTCACCGGAAAAATATTTTGTAATCGAGGACGAAAGAAATAACGAGTGAAAAAAAAACACACACATAAACTGTTCGGTTATTGGCTTTTGTTGCGTTTGATGAAACCAATCATTCAAACCGGTGGTTTAATAATTAATAACCAAATTCATACTAAACAAACCTAAAAAACATAAATATTTGTGTCACTTTGATGATCCCAAAATTAAAAATATATGTCACAAGAAATAATAATAATAATAATAATAATATGTCACTCCGAATCTTGTTTTAACAATTCCAGATATTTTTGTACGAAACTCCGGATTTGTATGTTTCTTTATCACATCATTATGGTAAGCACATAAAAAATCAATTTTTAGCTCTAAACCTTAAGCTTGAGCTGGTTTTGTATCTTTCTTCAATTCGGAGTTGATGACTTGTCATGATAAAGCTTTGGATTATGAGTTGAAATCCAGAGAAAAGCTCCTGTGGCAAAGTCTCGCTTTTGAGCCAAGTCTCCATAAGTAGACAAACCGTAATCTGCTAGAACCCTGTCGGGCTTCCACTCTGGCATGTCTTGGTAATCTTCTTTAGAATATCTTGGGTAATGAAGAGTCATCTCAAACACACTTGCTTCACTGTTCTTGCCGTTTTCGACATCCATATATACCGTATATAAGAATACTTTCTGTTTTGTGCTTCTGATGTGGCTGGCAATAGTCATCTGTTTATGTTATCCTGAGGCTTGTTTATACAAATATGTTGGAATTGATGGTTTAACTACACACTTAACGTGTGAGTTTTTGTCACAAGGATTGGTTTGTTTACCTTCTTCATCGCCCTTGTTAAACGCATGAACATATGTGGATGGACACATTGTTGTGAGCACAACTACTCGATTACTCGAATCACTTACACTTATGGGCCGGGTGGTGTTTAACATTTAAACAAAACATGGCTTTTCAATACGTTGAATAGTATTTTAAACTCATATTTATTCTCTTAAGAATACACAATTTATATCATATAAACTTATAATAGGTCTTAGTTTATGGTTTTTTTTGTAACAAGAGATATTCTTCTTTAGCATAAACTGAATTTAAGGTGATGTTTCAAATAATTGAGATAAATATTCAGAGTCCATGTGGCGAGGTTGTATATTGTATTAATAGCCGAACAATCATTTGATGCTATAAATATGTGTACTGTCTATCTCAAAGGTATTTAGATTTCAACATAATCAAACTTATTTTGTCTAAATAATTCTCTAACACTAAAAGTTTGAAAATAATGAAGACATCATTGTCTGATACGTTTGATAAACTCATAAATCGTTAAAATATCTATGGACTTACACTTACGACAGTGCCAAATGCCTCAAAGGCTCAAACGATAGAAATATGGGAAAATCTAAGAAATAGAATCATGGAAAAACTTCAAAGGTCATAAATCTTTTTATTGCTGTAATAATTTTTGGCTGATGGGGTGATGGTTCTCATATATTTTTATAATGAAAAACGCAATAATATATATTTTGGGTGAGAGCAGTGCTCACTAGCTCAGGTTCTTGTAGGTCCCATATGACGAATCGTTTCGTTCCGAGAACGAGTGAATCATCTCAGAGCCTGCAACGTGTCATCACAATCATTTATACGAGCCCCACTGGCTAGTTTTGCCGACGTATATATGGACCTAAACGACACTTCTACTTCTAGAAACTTGGTCACAAACTCTTGGCTTAGATTTCGTCAGAAAACAAGCGGTTCTCATTTCGCCACGTATACATCCACCCACGTGATTCATCCTACGTGGCTATTCTCCTTTTCCAAATAATGATACGTTTAAACGCGGTTCTTTTGTAAACCACCCCATCATTATTGCTACTTTCGTAACTCGCCCCTATTATTTTATTCACGAATAAACTCATCTATTGTCCTTCCTTGTTCATCATTCGTCGGTATAACATGGTCGGCTCTGAAACACTTTCTAATGGGAAACCTATATTGAGAAACTTATTTTGAAAAAATGATATTAAAATAAATGCATTTCAAGTAAAAACTTACGGTCCACATACTTCAAAGAGATATTACTTGGCTTACATATCTCCTAATATATTTTTCTTTTGATAAAAGAATCTCCCAAGATATATTCCAAAGTGATACTTACTTGGCTCACATATTTTCCAAGATTTATCAAATGTTTCACCATTGAAACCCAACAACTTGTGAATATTTAGAAATTATATCAAGATAGTAAAGCTTACTTTTTTGAATGAACTCTATGAAAAAAAATTAACTATCATTTTTATGATTATTCCGCATGAAATCCTATCATTTGTTTTTTAAATATGTTGTTTTGGTTAAATCTCTATAAATTAATAATTTTGGAATTAATATATTTTTTTAATTTTTTAAGTTGAAAGTTGAAACTAGTATTTAATAATTACTACTCATTATGTGTTATAAATTATGATTTTCTGAGTTTTTCACACAGATTAAAAAAATAATAAATAATATTTCTATTAATTACTTTTATATTATATTTTTATTTAATATATTTATCTTTCTTATATTCATTATAACGGTAAAACATTAATTAATTAATTAATTTTAAAAATAAAAATGCATTAATTACATAAAGAAAATCAAATTTTCGGAGATAAAAAAAATCTAAAAAGCATATTTTTGAGATGGAAGAAATACATGGTAATTTTATATATTTTAATCAAACCAAATACCATTAGATCAATGATTATCAACTTAACGTATGAAACATAAAATGATTCGACCGTAAAAATACTTGAATCATTTTAAGTTTTAATCGAAAACATTAAAATATATAATTAAAAGCATAGTAAAATTGTATCTAATGTACGGTTTTAGTGTTAACAAATAAAATTAGATATAATCAAGAAATATTCATGAAATAAATGATTAAAAATTAATACTCTTTGCTAGCAACATGTATTATATAAGTTTGAACCTGAATAATAATACGAAAAATATATTACAAATCACTAGAATACATTTTTGGACGATCAACATATTTTTTGCAGAGTTGTGGAAATTATGATGAGCACTTAGTTCAATACTTTTAATTCAGTAAATAATTTATGAATTCTAACATTGACGTGGAGGGGTCTTTCCACAAGAAAAACAAATGTGGGTATTCAATCGAAGACTTTAAAAAGCTAAAGGTCTAACTAAAAATACAGGCTTAATGTCTTTGACACAGAAGGGCCCATCAACGCCTATACATACATATCTATAGACGTCAACTTCTGTGAGAACTAATATTATTAAATCATTCCTTGTTTCCTCAGCTTTTTTAAATACTGAGATGAATGGCGAGGGAAAATCGGAGACTGAAGCTAGCGCCGCCGAACCAGAGGAGAAGGAGGAAGAGGAAATAGGACAGAGACTGGTATACATGTGGGGTTACTTACCCGGAGCTTCACCGCAACGATCACCTCTGATGTCACCGGTCATGGTGAAGATTCCGCCGGAAGATGGAAGTTCATGGAAAGATGTCTCAGGTGGTGGATGTGGTTTCGCAATGGCTACTACAGGTTCTCTTTTTTTAATCTATTAGGTTTATTTGAAAAGTCATCCGTTATATTACGATTTCAATTTCAGTTTCACAATGCATCTGATTGTTTGTAGAATGAATTAACTGTAATTGCTTAATGATTCTTTGGTTTATGATAATCAGAATCAGGGAAGCTAATTACATGGGGTTCCACAGATGATCTCGGTCAAAGCTATGTGACATCTGGGAAGCACGGGGTTAGATTTTCTAAACTTTCTTCTTCATTGTGTAAAGAAAACTTTATAGTTTACTAAAATTGAGTTGTGCTATACATCTACTGTATAGGAAATTCCAGAGCCTTTTCCTCTTCCTCCTGAGGTTTGTGTACAGAAAGCTGAGGCTGGGTGGGCTCATTGTGTGGCAGTAACAGGTACATTTCATTATTAGAATTAACTTTGATTCAAGTTCATTATGGCATTGTTTTACAACTATTTGTTTCCTTGGATACAGAGAATCATGAAGTTTATACATGGGGATGGAGGGAATGTATACCCACAGGGAGGTTGTTCAGACTTGTAGAGGGAGATTCATCTGAAAGAAACATTTCCTTCTCGGCAGAGCAAGGTGGAATCTTCTTTGCCTGTATTTTTTCATTTTCACAACACTATATTTATGTTTTTTTTTTTTTTTTTTTTTTTGCAATTGAGGATGAATGTGAAGCATGGTGCCTCTTTTGCAGTGAGCCCTAGTTCTCAAGGGAAAAAATCTTGCGGTGGAACGTCTTCTCAAATTGAAGCTAGAAGTGGAGCGGAATCAACGAAGAAAAGACGGATTTCACCGTCAAAACAAGCTGCTGAAATTTCATTACTGTCAGACAATAATGAACTCTCGGCATTGCCTTGCCTTGTATCGTTAGCGCCAGGAGTTAGGATTGTCGAGGTTTCTGCTGGTGGACGTCATACTATAGCATTATCAGGTGAGATTTTCTGCTTCTCACATCTATCTCCATTCCCCAAATGGGGTAATATCAGTGATGGTATCTCCACTAAGCTGAAGAGCTTCTGATGTGCTATAATAAACACTTAATACATCCTGATTTTTTCTCAAGTCCAGATAGTGGACAGGTGTGGGGTTGGGGTTATGGTGGAGAAGGACAGCTTGGATTGGGCTCCCGTGTACGTTTAGTCTCCTCTCCTCATCCTATTCCATGCATCGAGCCTTCTTCTTATGGAGAAGGCACCGTTTCTAGTGTAAACATGAGTTCAGAAGTACAATGCGGCCGAGTTCTTGGAAGCTATGTAAAAAAAATTGCATGTGGAGGGCGACACAGTGCTGTGATCACAGGTACTGTTTTCATCTCGCTCTGTAGCTAGTCATCTATTTGATAAGTGTGTTCAATTCCATCACTGAAAACAGCACGATTCAACCTTATATCAAAGCTTTATACTCTATAACCAGGATTTTGAAATTTGGTCTCCTTTCTGCACTATGGCTTGGTTAAGGTTCACTTGTTTTGAAGGTTCTTAGAGTCTCACGAAACTATGAACAGACCCAAGAAATGTCGACCGTTTAACTTTGGACAAGATTGACATAAATTATCTTAAATTTTGTTCAGAAGAACAATAATTGCCTTGCATATAATTCGATTGAGTTGTAACTAATTTTTGTGGGGACAGATACTGGAGCGCTACTTACGTTTGGCTGGGGGCTTTATGGACAGGTGAGCATGACAGATCATTGGCTTTTTTATTAAATTATATGCTTGAAACTTGAATGAGTTGAGATTCTTGCTTTTGGCTGAACCCACGTGTATGCAATTTTGGCTAATAAATGTTGAGGTAAACAACTAATCAGCATTGTGTTGAACCAGTGGGGAGTTTGTCAAAAAGAAAACTTATATATATCAAAACATAGATTAAACATAAGATTCGGGTTTTGTAAATTATTTAACTAGGAAAAATTGCTGGTCTGCATATAAGATAAGGCTGCAAAGGATAAACGGAAATCTCTCTTGATATGTATCTGCAACTAACATTTGCATTTTGTTCTGTTATGTGGGTCTGTGACTGTAATTGAATATTATTGTTGCTTTATGAAGTGTGGCCAAGGGAGCACAGATGATGAACTAAGTCCTACATGTGTTTCATCTTTGTTGGGAATCCGAATAAAAGAAGTGGCTGCAGGTCTATGGCACACGATCTGTGCTTCATCTGATGGTGATATTTATGCATTTGGTGGAAACCAATTTGGCCAGTTAGGTACTGGTTGTGATCAAGCTGAGGTAAAAATCTTGAACAAATCGTTGTGTTGGCTCTTCTAGTAATGCTAATCTGATTGTTTGTAAAGGCCCTGCCAATAAACTTGAAACCATTTGATCTTTCAGACTCTTCCAAAATTATTGGAGGCTCCAAATTTGGAAAACGTAAATATCAAAACAATCTCTTGCGGAGCTCGCCACACGGCTGTAATTACAGGTATACATTTAACCAAAGAAAACTTTTAATTTCTTGTTAGCTAAGAAAGAAGTTCATCTTAGACTTAAAAAACTGTTGTGTGTTTTTGTTTGTTGAAGATGAAGGGAGAGTGTTCTGCTGGGGATGGAACAAATACGGACAGGTAAAAAGCAGACCATATAGAGTTTCTGAACTGTTGTGTTGTTCCATTAATGTAACTAATGACATAGTTTGTGTCTGAAACAGTTGGGTCTAGGAGATGTGATTGACAGGAATGCACCTGCAGAGGTTAGAATCAACGATTGCTTCCCCAGAAACATTGCATGCGGTTGGTGGCATACTCTGCTTCTAGGCCACTCCACTGTTTGAACACATGACACATCCCAATTTTTGTTAGGGTTTAATTAGAGCAGAAGTCAGAATTTTTGGTTGACCCTTTTTTTTGGTCAGACCCTTTTCTATATACACGTACACCTGTAGTATAGCATTATACATACACCAGCAGCATTTTTATACAATATAAAGTCTGAGTTACCCAGCTTTTGTTTTCTTCTGATTAGCTTAACATAAAAAAAAGGAAGCAGAGCCGATACCATTAGTTTAGTTTCAAGTCAAGTTTTTTTCCTTCATTTCTGATAAATAATTTTAAGTGAAGTTCTTCTTGCACTATTAATAAATTTAGTTTTCAATTGTTGATTCTATAAAAAATGGAGTGTTTTGGCGCGAGATGATAGCACATATCGAAAATGGTCTAAATTTTTTATCAACAAAAAAATGTTGACAATGCATTGCCTACCCATCATAACATAAAAAAAAGTATCAGGTATTATACATAGAGTAGTTCTTGTTTGTAAAATAGAGTAACTATAGTTAGAACTACTCTATGTATGTATAACTTCCAATGAGAACTACTAAGACGTTTTATCAACAAAAAAAAAACTAGCTAAGACGTGTATACTTTAGACTTTTTTTTTTTTTTTTTGAAATTTCCATATACATTAGACTTAATTGCACAAATTGAGATTTTTTAATATATGTTATGATGATTGTGAATCATCTAATTGACTTAATCCATTAATCGATTATTCATTTTAATATCTCTAGTTAATCAAGTCTAAACTTCTTTTGAAAGATCTGCAATGCAAATTTTATATTTTTATTCTGAAATTCACGTCATTCTTTTACTTGGATAATATAGTTCCTAATAAAATCATGATATATATCACACGTTGCTGCGCTATACATGAAGTATTAGGTTATAAGAAATAAATATCATGATCTTTATTAAGTACTTTTTATTAATTATGGTATCACATTATTTGATAATAAGCTACATACAGTGATGTTCAATCGTTTGCATGGGTCTTAGTCGCATGGCATGGCAATCAATATGGTCAACTGAGGTGGGCTTCGCCAATAACGTGGCAAGTTGTCATGGGGATCGATATAATCCACATTAGTGGACAACCAACTATTTTTTCATATTTTTCCTTCGGTTCTATAATCCTTTTAAAATTTTCAAAATATGAAAAAACCAAAATTAGTAATGATAAATACAACCACTGCGGCACGCAATATATGACACACATGCATATGTTAGCAAAAAGTGTGGATGCCAAACTGACTGAAGAGGAAACAACCATGCATGTTGGAAAATTCTATGTTCTTGCTACAATTGAAGCTAGTTTTTTCTTAAACGGAAAAACATAAATGGATTGTAAGCGAAAACTGTGATTCATGTGGCTGAAAAGGTAGAAACTTGTAAAAAAGATGTGGAGAGATGGTTTTTTAGATGTGCATGAATGCATATTTTTTGTTACCAAGAAAATTGATTGATTTGAGATTCATTATTGCTACAGAAAAAGTAGTTGCAGATGTAGATCTGCATATCCTATCATGGAAGGTAGACAAAATTATTTCGATGAGGCAAAATATTGGATGAGATATATCATGTTTGATTAAAAAAAATAGACCCATCAATATAAAAATGTATAGAGAAGTTAGTTTAACTGACATCCTCGTTGCTTCTCAGGAGCTTCATTGTAGGAATGCATTCAACAAGTTACAAGACATCAAACAATTTCTGAATAAACCCTATGATGATTGCTTTAGAATGCATTCAACCAATGAGAGTAAACCTGACATTCTAATACACAATACATAAGATATGAGACTCACTAGTCACTACTGTTACTTTTAATTTTTTTTATCAGCGCTCCAAGTTACCTCAGTCACTTTTTATTAGTTCTTTCAAGTAAGTCTACTATCATTATGTAAATCATCAAGAACTGCCTGACATTTTACATGCAGATCTATAACCAATACTGTCATGCTTTAGATTTTTTATTTCCATCAAATTTTGTTGCCCAAACTAAAAATTTATATATAGTTCCGTTTATTATTGATCATTATAGCAAAAATTTGTCCCAAATTAGAAAATATTTTAGCTAAAAGCTTGATTTTTAAGAAACTGTGTTAATTTTCTTAACATATAGTTGAATATTTAATTTCGACAATCTATCTAATAATACATAATAGACCACATATTAATAGTTACCAAAATCAAATGAAACTTCTTACTTACATAGAAACTTATCAAAAATATGGAATAAAATATAACAAGAAACAGGAACAAAAACAGCTAATATGAAACAGAAGAGGAGTAAATAAATATTAGATCCATTATGCATTTTATATTACGATAGGATTGTGTAAATATTTTTGAACGGTGACGAAAAACACATTTTTATTCCATAAAATACATTTGTGCTAGACAAATAGTGGTAGGTACAATTATTATTAATTGACGATATAAAAGGCGACAAAAAAATAATAATAGATGATAAAATGTAACGTTCCGTTCTAGTGGCCATTGGGGCCGGTGGTGGTGGCCTCCCTTTTGTTCACTTTATTAAAGAAGTGAGACCAAATTCATTATTTTTAGAATTATTATTTTCTTTTTGACATCAGACCTAATTTAGTATTATTATTATTGGATTTGGTCGTTTGTATGGTCAAACAAAATATCTAAGGAATTAAAATTCCAATTTCTCAAGCGGGAAATCAAATTTCGTGATGGGGTATCTGAATTAATCAAATCATCATCATCACTCCTCAAATTCAATGTCTCTAATCCTTTAACATTTTCTTCTTTGTCTGGTAATGGGTTTATCCTTTAGAATTTATTACAAATAGTCAAATGACACAACCTCTCTTGCATGTTATCCAAAATATATAGAGATCAATGAATTTAAAAAGAAAATCAGACCTTTTCTTGTTTCTTACGTTATATTTTTATGATGTAAAAATACAAAGATATTTCTTACAACTTCAGATAAAATAATAAAATAAATATATATAGCGTATAACAGACGTTACAATGTCTTTTTTGTTCATCTATTTTCAATGTATAATAGATATGATCGAAATCTAGTACAAAACTTATGAAACTTTTTATCAAAAAAAACAAAAAAACTTATGAAACCTAAAGTTGAACTAATTAGCGTCAGTTGACTATTTATGATAGCTTAGTTTTTACTAAAGTCTTTGCCTTTTACAATAAATCAAACAAAATATCAAATAAGAAAAATCAACAAACTTTTTAGTTGTTACCATATCAGATTCAAAAAAAGAAAAAAAATTTGACAATGGAGGCCCGGGGGCATTTAAGTAACTATGTGAATGGTCCACAAAAGTGAAAGAGAGAAGAGACAGGCGTCTAGAGAAGCTCGTTCAAACTTTTGCACGAACACCTAAAAGTTCAATGGTCCAAAGGGACGGCGCTGGTCCGAGAGAGAACCGATTCAGACACCTTAAGCACGAAATATCAAATCACCAATTTATCACCCTTCTTATCGTACGCCTCTCTTCCATCAGTCTTTTTAACGTACGCACGCTCCAATATTTTCCAAACTAGGACGAATAGAAAGAGACGGTAAAAAAGACTTCACCACTTTCAAAGTACAAATCTCTGCCAAGAAAGAAAAATAAAACAAAACTGTTGCCTCTCTCTTCTCTCATTTAGTCTTTTTCGAATAGCTACCAGAGAAGAAAAAGAAACAGACAAGGGACTTTTTTTTTTTATGGGTAATAATGTAAATTTTTGATTCTTTCTTTTTTTGAAGATATTTTTTAGATTTTTGTCTTTTTGGGAATTTTTGAGTTTTCCTTATTTTGATCTTTGCTCTTGTTAGTTTTTGAAAATATTGCTTTTAGGAAAAAAAATTTGCGTTTGCTTGCTGTTCTATAGATCTGATTCTTTTGCTTTGTCTTTTATCTTTCTTTATATTTTTTCCTTTCTCAGGTATGATAACAAACAAATGATACCCCATGACTTCTGTGTCTACTTCATGCAACATGTTGGTTTGGTTTTGGTTAACAAAAATGCAATCTTAAGTTTAAGATAAGGTTTTCGGATTCTCTTCCTGCCTTGTAATAGTTTCTTGTCGGAGAGCCATCAACAACTACACCAACAACAACAACAAAAAAGAAGAAAAAGAGGAAAAACAAAAGAAAGGAAAAATCAATGGCGAATCCTTGGTGGGTAGGGAATGTTGCCATCGGTGGAGTTGAGAGTCCAGTGACGTCATCAGCTCAGTCTTTGCACCACAACAACAACAACAACCCACCGACTATGACTCGTTCGGATCCAAGATTGGACCATGACTTCACCAACAACAACAGTGGAAGCCCTAATACTCAGACTCAGAGCCAAGAGGAACAGAATAGCCGAGATGAGCAACCCGCCGTTGATCCTGGATCCGGATCTGGATCTACGGGTCGTCGTCCAAGAGGTAGACCTCCTGGTTCCAAGAACAAGCCAAAGACTCCTGTGGTTGTTACTAAAGAAAGTCCGAACTCTCTGCAAAGCCATGTTCTTGAGATCGCCACGGGAGCTGACGTTGCGGAAAGTTTAAACTCATTTGCCCGTAGACGTGGCCGAGGTGTTTCTGTACTGAGCGGTAGCGGTTTGGTTACTAATGTTACTCTGCGTCAGCCTGCTGCATCTGGAGGAGTTGTGAGCTTACGTGGACAGTATGAGATCTTGTCTATGTGTGGTGCGTTTCTTCCTACTTCTGGTTCTCCAGCTGCAGCCGCTGGTTTAACTATTTACTTAGCTGGAGCTCAAGGTCAAGTTGTGGGTGGTGGAGTCGCTGGACCGCTTATTGCCTCTGGACCGGTTATTGTAATAGCAGCTACGTTTTGTAATGCTACTTATGAGAGGTTACCGATTGAAAATGAACAACAAGAAGAGCAGCCACCGCAACAAGAAGAAGGGAATAAGGATAAGGAGAATGATGATAATGATAATGAGACTGAGAATATTGGGAATGAAGGATCGATGCAGGCTCCAATGTATAATATGCCTCCTAATTTTATACCTAATGGTCATCAAATGGCCCAACATGACGTGTTTTGGGGTGCTCCTCCGCCTCGTGCTCCTCCTTCATATTGATAGTTAGATAGGCGATGGTTGCAAGCAGTTCTTTTTACTGGAATAGCTATAAATCCATTAGGATGGTTAGGCTTTTGTTTATGAAGCAGTCAAGTTTCGTTTTGTCGGTAATCAGATGACATTTTAGCTAGTGTGTGTTTGTTTGTTTGTTTTGTGGCAGTGATTACTGGTTTTTCTGATTGTCTATTTTTATCGCGGATAGATTTTTATGAAGGTAAACTGATTGTAAAATTACCTTTGAGTTTTGTTGTTGGAAAAGCTGATGCAATGTCTTCAAAGAAATGGAGTCTGGCTTATGCAATGAAAACAATTAAGACTATCATTCGTTTATTATTGTTGATAAGTGTTATTCATTTCGGTCTTTCGCAGTTTGTTAACCCCTTTTAATTGTTATTTGATTCATTTCTTTGATCTGTACTCTTCAAATTCTTTGGGTGTCCCTGATCAGATTAGCTTAGCTATTGGTATCTATTATTTTGTTCTTCTTGAGCCTGTAATGCAGTTAAAGTTATCATGGGAGGGGTTCGCTTTGCAGGTAGATATTGATGCTTATGTTCGCATCTAGAGAATTTGAATCTTTAGTACTTTTTGCCATAAGAGCATTCGAAAGTAGATTTATCTTCCCGTCAGTTAATGCTGTTGAGGTTTTTAGTGCTTGAAAGATTTGTGGAGATACTTTCAGATTTACATGTGTTTGTTGTTTACTCTTCTATTGAGACTTGTTTGTTAGTTGAGGAATTTAACAATGGGGATATCTTGGGTGTTTTGGTTTTGGTCCCCAAGGTTTTATTTTGTCAATACTAAGTTTATTAAAATAATATTTTCCCCAACAGTTTTGGTTTTGTTTTGGCATAGAGCCTTTGGTCTAAGTTTGTACTTTGTATTGCTCGTCACCCTGTGACCCTATTAATATGAAGACTAAAGCTCCAGCATAACTCTCTTGTTTTGGTTTGGTTTGGTTAGAGAATGATTTGTTTTTGACTTTTTGTTTAGATTCAACTTCTATTTTCACCAAAACAATCAGAAGTTTACTGAGCCAACCTTGACCGACACATGTTCACTTTCACATTTGATTCCACTATCTTTTAATCATTCTTAAAATTTCATGTTTTAACAATTTTGAAATGTAAATCTGATATGATGCACATATTTTAAAGAACAACAAAAATAAAATAAAAAAACAAAAGTTATCTTTTAGCATTTGCGATGATTCATCAAAAAGAATTATTCAACATGTTTCCACTTATTTTACCTTTTCGCTCTATAAATTTTAAAGATCAGGACAATCAACGTAGATCGTAACTTGAACTTTTAACCGCCTTGTTTTCCAACAACCTTGTTACTTTAGTCCCTCTAAAACATAGACTTACCCCATTTTATTTTTCATCAACTCCTTTTTCGATTAATTTAATTGACTTTTTCTTATCCAAGAAATTTTTTCGTATTTCATCATTTCTAAAAGTAAAAGATATTGACTTCCAATTCAATAATTCTCAATGTGAAGTGGACTGATTACACGATTCACACTATCTGAAAACTCATGTCGTGAAACTTTAGCATATTTAATTTATGATTTTTATCGAAAGGTGAAAGTACGTACATAAAGTAAGTTTCTTGGTTTTAGTTTTGTACCTTTGCCAAGACATCGTCATTGGTGCCGAACCACGTTACTGTTGTGTGCTTTACATTTACCGATTTACGTTTGCGTTTATAATTTGCTTATAATGATAAAAAAAAAAAAAACAATTTAAATACTGTTTAATACCTGAAACGCGATAAAAAGATATCATCCTCAACTGTCTACATGTGTGTTCTGGACCTACATTGCGAACTGTCAAACAATCATTTGAATTAACAAGAACGAAAATACAAGTCTAATAATAAAAGAAAATTTATGAAGAATACATTTTACGGGTCAGATTTAATTAATTAATCTAGTGCCAAATATACTTTTTTAACCGTTAAAATATCTGTTTAAAATCAGTAAATCATGAAAAATGTAATCTTAATCAATGAACCTGGGTGCTCAGGTTCTTCCAGAACTCTTGGTTCTTCCTTGAGTTGCATATACTTTTAGTATTATTTTTCCTAAACACTTCCACCATCTTTTAATTGAATAATTTTTATCAAAAAAAAAACATTGATCGACCCTCAATATTTTTCTAGTATACTGTTTTCTCTGTCACAAGAAAAAATATCTATTTAAGTTAATATCATCTATTTAGTATTTACACGTCCCCACATATTCCGAAAATAAGAAACTCATCAGTCAAGAGTCCTAAATCGTTAATCTAAATCGTTCGATATCGAAAATCTTAATTGGTACTATTTACAATCGTATTTTAATGTCAGATTTCAATTCGCTGTTTAAATACTATTAGATATAATAATAAAGTCTCATCTGTCTAGAAATAATCACATGTTCCTCTATCACCAACATCATTCTCAGCATCACATGCTTTCATAATCTTTTCACCATCTTTTCCTAATAGATCGTATGTTACAACTCTAGCCCTAATATTTCATTTACCATTTTCTCTAAACTTCTCTCCCAAGAAACATTGTTGATGGCCCATACCTTTGTCTTCATCTTGCTATTACTCATCTTCTTCACGAACTTATTCCTCTTTAACTCAAGACTTCTCCTTCGTTGGCTTCAAAAGAGCCGCACCAAATCTAAAAAACCTAACCGGAGTAGCAGAGATCGCCAACACTGGAGCCATCAGGCTCACAACAGACACACAGCGAGTGATTGGTCACGCCTTCTACTCCTTACCGATCCGGTTCAAGCCAACCGGTGTAAACCGAGCTATGTCTTTCTCCACGTTGTCACACTTGGAGGCTATGGACTTGCCTTCGCAATCACTCCAACTCCAGATCTTAGAGGTTCTCTTCCAAGCCAGTACTTAGGTCTTTTGAATTCCAGCAGAGTTCACTTCTCGAGCCACTTCTTTGCTGTGGAATTTGATACTGTCAGGGATTTGGAGTTTGAGGATATCAATGATAAGAATCGAGTTCTTCGACTTCTGCTGGATATTTTCTATCTAATTCAACCAAGAAAGAGATTTTTCTCGACGGTGGTAGAGTGATTCAAGCTTGGATTGATTAGGATTCAAATAAGAAAAGATTAGATGTTAAGCTTTCTCCATTCTCGGAGAAACCAAAGTTGTCTCTTCTCTCTTACAATGCTGATTTATCCTCTGTTTTGGGAGATGTCATGTATTATTGGATTCTCTGCTTCGACTGGTTTGTTAGCTAGTTCACATTACATCTTAGGTTGGAACGTTAACATGAGTGGAGAAACGTTGTCTCTGTCTTTGCCATCTCTCCCTCGGATTCCTGGTTCAGTAAAGAAGAAGAAGATCCCCGGTTTGATCCTCAGAGTTTCTCTCTTGTGTTCCCTTTTAATCATCGTAGTCCTTGTTGCTGCATCGTTTTTCGTAGTTAAAATGGTGAAAGATGAAGACAAAGTTGAAGAATGGGAGCTTGATTTTGGGCCGCGTAGGTTCTCTTACAGAGAGCTCAAGAAAGCTACTAACGGTTTTGGGGACAAGGAGCTTCTCGGTTCTGGCGGATTTGGGAAAGTATACAAAGGAAAGCTCCCAGGTTCAGACGAATTTATAGCTGTTATGGTAAATTATTTGGCCGGATGTTTCACTAGCGAATGTGAAGAGGATGTGGTTATGGTAATCAAATTGGGGCTTATTTGTTCAAACAATTCGCACTATGAGAATCAAGAATGTTTCACTAGCGAACGTGAAGAGGAAGTGGCAATGTTTAAGAAAGCGTCACCGCCCGACTAGCGCCTAGAACGCCTAGTCGGGGTCCGATTTTAGGCGGTTTAAACGGTTTAATTAATTTTATAATAAATATATATATATATATATTTAAATACATATATATTAACATAATATAATATAACATAATAAAATTATAAAATTGAATAGTTTAAATTTTTTAAATTATAAGAACGTGAAGAATATCAATCTTTTGTAATTTTACATTTTTTAAATAACATTTTTTTATTTTTTATATTTATAAAAACATATATACTAAATAATTTATTAAATATGTATATCCCACATAATTTATAACTCATATAATTAGCGTTTAATTTATTTAATTATCGCATATTTTGCTAAATCTAACTATATGTATAATATAAACCGATATTTTAAAATTTTAAGCGGTGTAGGCGTTAATCGGGCGGCTTAAAGGGGCCTAGCGCCTAGACACCGCCTAGACGACCGCCTAAACCGCTTTTTAGAACACGGTTATGTTAATCAAATTGGGGCTTCTTTGTTCAAACAATTCGCCCGAGGTTCGCCCTACACTGAGACAAGTGGTTATGTACCTCGAAAAGCAGTTTCCATCGCCTCAAGTTGTTCCGACACCTGACTCTTTAGATGCAAATGATATTATGTGCCTTGATGAAGGAAGCCGTGATGCCGGCGAGTTTGAGGATTTTGTGGATTCAGCTAGGTTTTATAGCGGACCGAACAAGATTAAGCTGTATATATACGTTGCTTAAATTTTGAGTTGATCGTTTGTTTCTAATCTTATGGTTATCATAACTGATTTTGAACGGGATGTTCATAGAAAGTAGAAACTCTGATAAATATTTCGATATACAACAGTTCCTAGATAACCCAAGGGTTTCTAGAAATTATGCAGTAGTTCTTAGTAAATATAATTTTTTTAAGTCATAGCTAAACGTATTTCTCTTAATACATTTTTATGGAATACCTGATGTTAATATCTAGCTTTATACATTTTCTAAAGTTAATGATGAACCAAATGTCTTGGCAATGTAATACTCGTTTTTTCTTATCAACGACAACCACAATCTAGATAAATCGTATGTTTTATTGGTTTTCTGAGTATCTCAAACATTATTGAAAATAATATATTTTTAGTAATAAATACATTTTTTACATTAAACATTTATAATATCTACTCCTTTAATTAATTTTTTTTTGTTTAAGTTTACAGTTTACTACCATTAATTAATAAAATTGCATTAAATCTTTTTGAAACAGGTTGGAGTCAAAGTTCTCTGTATTAGTTACCTTGTACCGTTTCTTCTTAACAATCTTTGATTGACTCTTTGACTACCAAATCATACAATCTTTCATTGGTAGTTCTAATTAAGCTTTACCAAGATTTGGTTATTGGTCTCGTTTTCTTCTCGCGAGTTAAGGCATTTACATTCTCCTGATTTCCTTTCCTTATTTGCAACAAAATAACGTAAAACACACATTCATACATCTACATATATAAGAACGAACTCATACACAATTTAGAATGAAGAGACAAGAATAAAACAAGAAAATGTCTTCATCATCGATTCATCTTCAAATCACATTTTGGCTTCTAATAATTTCCCCTCTCGCTTTTTGCAGAATCTTTTCTACAAACCAAACACTTGTCGTCCCTCTAACTGCCCAGAACTCTTCTTCAACATTCCTCCAACGACGTCATCTCCCTTCTTCTCCATTCGTAAAGGTTCCTTTCACACATGATGTCACACTCACCGTCTCTCTCACCGCCGGTTCTCCTCCTCAGACCATTACGATGGTTCTCGATACCGGAAGCGAGCTCTCATGGCTCCACTGCAAACGATTCTCAACCTCAACCCCATTTTTCAACCATGCAAAATCATCTTCTTACACTCCTCTACCATGTTCTTCTCGGGTTTGCACCATCCAAACACAAGATTTTCCCGTTCCTGCGACCTGTTATGAAAAGACTAAACTCTGCCACGTGTATGTCGCCTACGCCGATGGTTTCTCCGTAGATGGGAAACTCGCTCAAGAGACGTTCACTATCGGGTCGTCGAAGAGACCCGCCATGTCATTCGGGTGCATGGACTCGATAACCAGCACGATAACAGAGGAAGACGCTAAGACAACCGGTTTGATGGGTATGAACCGGGGCCGGTTATCGTTTGTTAACCAGTTGGGTTTATCAAAATTTTCTTATTGTATCTCCGGTTCTGACTCTACCGGTGTTTTGGTTCTCGGTGGCGCAAGTTTCCCTTCGCTTCCACCTCTCAAATACACACCTTTGGTAACTCTAACGGACCGGTTACCTTATTCTGACCGGTTCGCGTACACGGTCAATTTTGAAGGAATTAGGGTCGGGTCGAAATTGCTACCCATCAGTAAATCCGCTTTTATTCCAGACCGTTCCGGGGCGGGTCAGACGATGTTGGATTCCGGTACACAGTTCACATTCCTGCTAGCCCCGGTTTACAAAGTTCTCAAAAACGAATTTACCAAACAAACCCAATCTGTTCTCACTGTTGACCCAAGTTTTGTGTTTCAAACCGCAATGGATCTCTGTTTTCGGGTCGGGTCAACCAGGCCTAAATTTTCAGCATTGCCTGCGGTGACACTGATGTTCAGAGGCGCAGAGCTGACCGTGTCGGGTCAAAAACTACTGTACCCGGTACCTGGAACCGGACACGACCAGAAGTATTGTTTCACATTCGGGAACTCGAAACTTGCGGGTATCGAAGCGTTTATAATTGGGAATCATCATCAGCAAAACGTGTGGATGGAGTACGATCTTGCACACAGAAAGGTTGGGTTTGCTAATGACGTCAAATGTGATCATGCGAGACAACAACTTCTTGGATCGCGACTTTGAAAATTTTTGTTTCCAAATTATGGGACTATTATACATATATATAGTTTCATTGTTTTTTTTTTCTTCCCTTAAAGTAAAACTTCATTAATCATTTATTGAAACTCTACTATATTTAACTAGATCAACTATCTCCCAATGCCATAATGTTTTATCATTCTTTTTCAGTGTATCATTTATAAAATCAAAATTTACATTGTGTGTATTTATGGAGTATTTGATAAGATTTGGTTTTCAGAAAAAGGTTGGGGGTAATGATTTTGGTCATCAGAAGAGAACATGATTATTTGATTTGCCTTATAGATAGGACAATTTGTTTAAAACTACCAAATGCAATTTCTAGTTTCTTGTAAATGTGGTAACACTTTAAATCATCATTGGATAGAATTGAAGGGAAGCATACTTTTTTTTTTTTGTTAAAAGAAGGGAAGCATACTTACAACATTGATATGTTTGTTTATAAAAAAAACAACAAAACATTGATATGTTTGTGATCTCTCCTTATATATATAAGCTTTTCATGAGTCGTTTTGTTAGTGTTCAGAATAAGCTACAGGGAGTAATTAACATGATTGGAAAAGAAAAGATCAAATCCATTGTAGTTCAAACAAACGAGCACCAAATTAACAAAAAGTCAAAAAAGAAAAGAAAAAGAACTAATTATGATGATAAATACATATATCATTCATTATTTGCCATTTTAAAACTAAAACGACAACGTTTAAGGTAGTGTGCAAGTGCAATACATCCACTTAACTAAATGAAATGAAATCGAAAGATTGGTAGATGAAGACAACTCAAGAAATCCGCGGAAAAAGAACCGAGCGATAACCAACCCGGTCCCGGCCTGAGTCGACTCGGTCCGACACCGATTTCGTTACTCCGTCCGTCATCATCACATCTATGTTACGTTACTCTGCTCCGTAGGTTTTCTCCACCTCCAGGTGAAATTTCTCATCTGATATCTAGCTCTCGTCTATGATTTGATCGAAGAACCATCTCGTTTTGACACCCCATTTCAATCTCCTGGATTATTTGTAAATGATTCGTGTTATTTTTAATGCCTCTGCTTTGTTGCTTTGATGAATGATCACCATGGTTTCTCAAGTTCTAATTTACTTTTGTTGAATTGATTTGTTTGAACTAAATTTGTATTAGGTGAAAATATATGATTTCTGGTTAGTATAATAAAATGATTGAACAAAATTTCATTGCAGGCTCTCTATTTTGCATTCAGAGAAGATGAGTTTCGTTTTCCGGGGAAGTAGAGGAGATTTAGAATCCGGATTTTCTGGATTTATACCCGAGAGACGAGCTCTTGTATGCTTTCCTCTTTAAAATTCTCAAATGCAGGATACATTAACATTTGCATTGCAGTCATCTTTTGTTTAAATTTTACTTATATGAAGTTTTTTTTTGTTTTTTTTGTTTTTGGGTATTGCCAAACACTTCAGCGTGTTCATGGAGCTCGACCAGTTAATTCGAATTCCCTTGCTTTTCTGGTTACAGGTTATTCAACTTCCCCCCCATTTTTCAAATATAAATTGCTGTTTTGATGCATTAATTTTTTTGTTTTGTGTATTGCAGTTCTTCTGCTGTTTATGATTCTCAATTCGCATCAGATGCCTCCTAATTTCCTGGTATGTTATATACATGAGAAACATTTTTTTTTTTCCTGTTAGTCATCTTTAGGGTATGATTTAGTTTAACATTTCTCAAATTTGTAGCTCTGGCTTGTGCTTGGGGTGTTTTTGATGGCAACCACTCTTAGGATGTATGCCACTTGCCAACAACTTCAAGCTCAAGCTCAGGCTCATGCTGCTGCAGCTAGTGGTCTGTTCAGCCACACTGAGCTTAGGTTGCATGTGCCTCCCTCCATTGCTCTTGCTACCAGAGGGCGTCTTCAAGGACTTAGGCTCCAGCTCGCTCTTATTGATCGGGAGTTTGATGACTTAGGTCAGTTGATTTTCCTTAGGATTTGATCATCCGTTTCTCATTTTTTTCTTTTCCGTTTTAGTAGCCTGTTCTTTATAGTTGAAGTCTGATGCAAACGTTGTTATGCTATAGATTATGAAACTCTAAGAGCACTTGATTCTGATATTGTTCCCACAACTTCTATGAACGAGGAAGAGATTAATGCGCTTCCAGTACACAAGTACAAGGTGTTGGATCCTGAAAAGTGAGTAAATATTATATCTTTTCTCTTTTAATATTTAAGAAGTTTTCAAAAGTGTGAATTTTGAGGAAAAGAGAAAATAGTTGGTTAGGATGCTGTAGCATAGTAATGGTACAAGTTTCAACCTAATAGTCTAGAAACTGATAAGTTTATGGAAAATTTATGCATAGGTTTTACTATGTACTCTGCTAGACAGGGGGAATGAATGTGTAAGGTATTGACTGTCCATTGAGTTGCTAAAGAATTGTTTTTCAGTAGAATCTTCTTTTTTCTCTTCACTTCTTAATTAGTCATTCCCATTAATCGTTAGGCGCTAATTCTATAATGGAGCTCATAAATGAACATTTTAATTTGTTAATGAGGGAAATTTTCAGTTTTCTTTAGCTCAAGACACTCTTGTTTCCGGAACAAAAAAAATATATTGTCAATGACTTTGTATTCATGGCTTTTGGTCTGTGTTCTTTTTTGTTGACAGTGGTTGCTCTTTGGCAAAGCAGGCATCGACTTCATCCTCAAGTGAGGTATTATTACATATCCCATTTTTCGAAAAATAGCAGATATACAAAAATAACATTTGGGTTGGTCAATACTGTAATGAAAAGGTCTTTGCTTTAATGGCTTATAAAGCTGGTCACATTTAACTTATCATGATGTTTTCCTCTTTTTCAAACCCGAAGAAGCAAGATTCTGTCAATGGAAGTAAAAAAGGAACCGAAGACGAGCTCACTTGTAGTGTTTGCCTGGAGCAAGTTACTGTTGGGGAAATCGTTCGTACCTTACCGTGCTTGCATCAGGTTTCCATATTTACTCTTTAATCTAAGGCTAAAATCCTCTTGTGCATTTTATTGTCTCACAACTCATACATAAATCTTAATGCTCAGTTTCATGCGGGCTGTATTGATCCATGGCTTAAACAGCAAGGAACATGCCCCGTCTGTAAATTCAGAGCTTATTCAGGATGGCAAGAACAAGATGAGATCGATGATGATGCTTCCGACATAGTTTGAAAAGTTTGGTTTTGGACACTTGTTATGTTATTAATATGTGTGAGAAATAGATCCCCCAAACAAATCATGTACTGGTCAATATGATAACTGATGACTCTTGCCTTTTAATAAGTTTGATTAGAATTCAAGCTACATCATGAAAATAGTATCTTAAGGCATACATTCTCTGGTCTGTTGCGTTGATTTATTTAGATTTGCCTTTGCCTTTTCCTTTGCCTTGACCTTTCTTAGCGTCTAGTTTAGCTTGAATCCTAGCAGCTGCAGCAGCTTTTGCTTCTTCTCTCTTTTTCTTATCATCTTCTTTAGCAGCTGCAGCAATCTCTCTCTGCTTCTTCAGATCTCTGCAACCACAAGCAAAACAGGGTTGGGGTTTAATATATGTCTATGGAGAAGAAATAAAATGTTAGGTCCAAGGGTTAATCATGCTTACTCTAGTCTGGCTCTCTCCTCAGAAACACTTCCAACACTAGCACCTTTCCTCGGTCTACAAGCAACCAATTCCACTTCAAAAATCAAAGTCGCACTGCAATTACAAAACATGTCAATAACAAAACAATCTCTGGGCTTAAACAAGATGCAAGAAGTGTGGAACATAAACATACTCAGGTGGGATGTCAGGAGGAGACCCAGCACTTCCGTAAGCATATTCTGGCTTACATGTGAGTTTTGCAACTTCTCCAACCTGAAAAAAAGACAGGCCAGTAAGTTGTATGTAAATAAAAAAATTGAGATTGCAAAAGATAAAAGAAAGAGAGAGATGATAGAACCTTCATGGTTTTAAGTGCAATGTCCCAAGACCTGATAACACTGCCTGATCCTAACTCAAAAGAGAAAACGAGATTGTCTTCTCGTGTAGTGTCAAACACCTTGTCGTCTTCAGCCAATATACCCTCATAGTGTACTAAGATAAATCAAAACATTCCTCCATCAACATTAAATGATTGTAAACAGTAAGAACAATATAAAAACATATTGGCCCATCTAATTCATCACACTACTCAACCTTAGAAACATACCATCAACAAGAGGAAGATGATCAGAGGGTGAAATAGCATCAGGTTTGGCTCTCCTTACAATCTCTTTCAAGACGCCACCATCTCCAGTCAAATCAATTACATCAACCATTGCTTCAAAGGTTCAAACAAACCTACTTCACCAAAAAAAAAAACGTATTATATGATACATTACTGGATATATGGAAAAAAATATAAACACATACACAACTCAGCAAAGGAGCATGAAGAATCAAAATAAAAAGCTTCCACAATCTGCTAATCAATCATATATGACTAATCTCAAATTCTCAATGTGATTATACTCACTAAAACTTCAAAATATTATATCTTCTTAACAAAAAAAAATCAGCAAATTGTAGAAAGTGAACAAAAATGGAAGGATTTGGATTCAAAAACAAATAAACGAAGAATCGAAACTAAAACAACACTTGTAGATTGTAAGCTGGTGAAATTATTATCATCTAAATCGTAAACAAAAGAAAAAGAGAGTTAGCTAATTAGAATCTTGAGTAGGATCTCGAACTTACCAGATTAGAGTAAATATGAATAGTATCGGATCCGATTAGAAAAGCGAAGAAGCTAGTGAGCGAAGTGATAACCGGAAAGAGATCGGTGGCCATAGACTGTCCAAACGAGTCTCGACGGATTTTCCTAGGAACCGTTTCTTTCTTTCTCTATCCGATGCTTTGACGTGTCACGTCTTCTTCTCTCGCGGCTTCTCTAACGAATTCATATTCTCTGGCCCATTAGGCCCATTTTATTTTCCTAAAGAGGTTTATTAACCGTAAAGGAATCAGAGACGTAAGCCCATCTATGATTTTAAAAATATTCTTCTTTTATTTTATTTTGGGGCTATAGGTTGTATTTTTTTATGGAGTATATATATAGGTAGTAATTTCAACTCTTGCACTCATCGGCTATCGCATCTCTTTCTCTTTTTCTTTCTCTTGGAGATTAGAGAGAACATCTCTTCTTTTTGTATTTAGACTAATCCACTCTTTTACAAAAGTAGACTTATATAATTGTACATTTGTAATCCTGATCAATTAATTAATAATTACGAGTGAACTATAAAAGTATCCGCGAAATTGAACACAACAGTGAAAGTCAAACGGAATATTCTCCGCATGTTGTCTTAGAAAGTATACAAAAACCCAAATCAAGCATGCTTAATGAACAATCAATATTTTTTATAATCATTTAACAAAGATCCCTTTAGATTTGTAGGGATGGATCATAAAGTCTCAATTTCAACCATACCCCCAGAAACGTTAAATCAGTAATTAATCAAACTATTTTCATTTCTCTCTTTATATTTGTTGATGCGGCTATTCCCTACCTCCTCTATGTCGTTTGATAATTAGGTCCAAACGTTCATGCGATGTTTTCATGAATACCATCGGTTTATGTAGTATCAAACTGATTTGAGTAGGTCCGTGGATACATTGGTTTTTTGGGAACACCCCCAATATTTATCTGCATAATCAATCAATATTTGCTCAATTAAATGAAAGAATCTTAAAATTTTGCTTTATCCATTGATGGTCAAACGCGAAAATATTGAACAACTCAATGATTAAAAGAACACCAAAAAAATATCGAAAACAAAGAGAGAGAAGAATCCACATATGACACATACTATGTGCACATTAATTTGTATATATACACCAACATTATTTGTTATTCTATAATAATTGTATCAGCCAATCATTTTTTCCAACTAATATCCCAAGTGTGTACGTATTCCAAACTATTGGGCTAAAGGGGGGGCGGGGGAATCATTGGATACGATAGTAAGCCTTGGACTTGCAAATTAAAGAAAAAGAAAATGAAACTATTGTGTATCAGTAACTATATGGAAATGTATTCAATACAAATTTATGACAACTTCTTCAGCAGTATAGCTCAATGAGAAGCAAACTAGCAGTAGCAAGTCGTGACTTTATTTCTTAAAGAGACTTCATCTTTATAGCCTCTGTTCTGTTTTATTTAATCGCCTAGGCCTTAGCACTATACGGGAAAAAAATATATTATTATGAACTATGATTGTTGTGGCCATAATTATGATAAAGAGTGGAGATTACAGGACCAAGGTGAAGTAATACGTAGTGGGTTTATAAGTACAGTATGAATATTGTTCTCGTTTGTAGATTTTATTCTTATTGTATTCAAGTGGCAGCTATTTCGTGATCGTTAGAGTGCTGCATAATCCATTGCATAAAATAACTATTTTCATATTTATATAAGCGTTCTATATATTTACTTTTAGATAATATTTATTATTAGAAGATTTTTTTTGAATTACTAGATAATCTTTTCTATTTCGCATGTTTAATCCACTATAGAAACGACATTATTAACTCAGAATAATTTGCCATAGTGGCCTTTTGACTTCAAGGATATTCGAAAATCCTAATCAAATTTTACCTTTTTAACCTCTTTTTGTCTTTTTTTTTCTTTTTCTCTTCACACAATTAACCTGACTTGAACATATCGGCATAGATGATAATAGGATCAAATGATAACACTATGATATGCATATGGTTTTAAATCACGTATATTTTCACGTTCAAGCAATGACATCACCAGTTTATAATAACTGCTTTCCATTCTCTATTTTTCAAGAGCATACATTGAAACTAATTAATGATGAGCAATAACAAAACACAAACAATCAAATCTAAATTACGACTAAAACAGTAGAATGCTTTATGTACATTTGCAACTCTAATCTACTTTCATATATTAAAAGTTTAAAAGAGAGGCAAAAAGAAAAATATGGAGAGGAGATAGTGGGGATTTAGGAGTGGTCGGAGTAATTATGATTATCAGTCCAGCAAATAAGCATAATAACGCATCTCCTCATGATGTAAAAGCGAGCTCTTTGTTCTCTCACCAATCTCCCACACTTTCTCGTGAAACCGTATCTACCCTGTTTCTGTCTCGACGACGTACCTCCTTCATCTCCGATGCTTTTCTTTTTCGATTCCGGGAAGTTTCTTGGTCGAGACATTTTCCTGATGATTCTGTGAAGTGGTAGATTTGTTCGTTTTCTGCTTTTAGATTTGTTGGAGATTGATTGAATTTGGAAACGTGGGAGCTTTTATGGAGTCTGGGAGATTCAGCTTAAAAGAGAGGGTTAAGGAGTGGAGTTTAGGCTACTTCAGCATTTATAATGGTTTACCAATATATATAGTTGTGGACACAAAAACAGCTTGACACGAGAAAGAGTTACAATTAAAAAAAATGTAAAAAGTTATATGTAAAAATTAATCATGTATAAAGTTATGGGTTTTCATTTAAATATTAATTAGTAATAAGTTGATTGAATTTCTAAGCAAACCTTTTCCAAGAAATAAATAATTTTTTTTTTTACATGGCATTATTGGAATTTATCACTTTTCAGTTTGAAATAAATATAGGATTCTTTAGAACGGGAACAGAAGTTAGGAAATACCGAAATAGGAAACACTTAAGCGGAAAGATATAACTTTATCTCTCTCACCCACCTTTTTTTCTCTACATCCGTAAATGCTTTCTCAGTGCAATCCATGATTCCACCACCAACAGTCCTTTTCACTCTATAACAAAATAATCCCAATCAACAGATATATTGGTTTTTGATTACCGAATTGTGTCTTCGTTTCTGAATGTGTTACATTGCTAATATAAATTATACAGTCGCGCGTAGTTGTTTCTCGTGGATGTGAAAGAAAGAAAAATAATAAATATAATATCACACAATATGACTGAACTAAACTGATTTTGGATGTGAAAGTGAAAACAAATGTTTTTTTTTTTGATAAAAGGTGAAAACAAATGTTAACTCAGGTATAATAGAAATGTTCAAGCAAAAATTATAAGAACCGTTTTCACAGCTTATACATCCCAATAAATTAGTGAATAATATATAAATCACTAATACCATTATTTATTTAATTCGAATGTAGCAATATTCTTGTAATTTACAAAAGTCGTTATCAGTTAATCACCTTACAGTCCCATTGAATATAAAAAGCATAGACGTATCTAGCAAAATCCATATTAGTCAAACACAAAATCTTTATTCTAATCATTGTGAGTAGGATGACAATCACCAATAACACTAACCCGACAATCTAAAATACCATTAAGGATGAAATTAAATTTCATACAATTCTCCAATTTAACTAAGGTCACCAGATTAATCTGTGACTGGATGAAACTCATACACGTGTCTCTTTTTATGCAGATATGTATCCTCCTATTACGAAAATAGCTACAACCGTATAACTGAAACCTGGTGTACAAATCTCATTAAAAAGTTGATGAATTCTTGTTCTTGAGCTCGATCCATAGTTGGAAGTAGTGATTTTTATTTTTTAACCAGTATTATCAAAAACAGGTTTCAGAATTTTTTATTTTTTTTAAGAGTTTTGATCCGAAATTTCGGAATATACATTATTTACAAATGCAGTTTCATATAGAGCACAATTTTTAAAATATATTTTGATTACCAAAAAGTGTGAAGATTCTTGGGACGAGGGTTAAGAAAAAGCAGGTGCATGTACACATACGTTATACACCGATTGTTGAGGCCCAACACTAAAGGCCCGAATTCAAAGAAAGCCTTAATTGTTCAAAGTTATGTTTTTGTCCAATTGTCCAACATAAACAAAGCGTTCAACTTGAATCTATAAACCATCAAATTAAGAACATCTACAATCAGAATGTAACCAATTAGAATTACGTAACTAAAAAGTTTTTTTTGTTTTTTATTACAACTCGGTCAAAACAATCTAAACTATATAGTATATACAGAAGTACGGTGGACGACCCAATTTACATCATATTCTAGTGAACATTCAAGAACCTTGTACATAGTTATATATAACAGTCCGCGCAAGTTCAACCCCATATTTAACGTTATAGACCATGAAATCCATGTTCACGTTCAACCATCTGAATTTGACTTCTACTTTATTATTTTATATTCCAGGATAGTTTTATATTTTAGCCCAATTGTTCCATTAATAATTGCAGATCACTACTAAATTACAATTTTTTTTTAATATTGAAAAACAAACGGTTAAACTGGAGATCACTCCTATATATTGGAGTCCAAATTATGCTTGTGTCAGACAAAACAAATGAAAGCCCTTGGTGGTTTCTCCAAGTCATATATCAACGACATAAAACTCTTAAGAAGCAAACTGAAGTTTGATATATATTATGCAACCTTTGAAATATAAACTATCCACATAAGAAAAAAAATAGGCACATACATAGATTTACTTTGTCTAAGTAGGGAGTTTTGACATCCATAAAATGCTTGTCTTTCGAGCTCAATAATACCCATGTTCATTAAATTCTTACTATATATCAACACCTGCCAGATCTTAAATATTAGATAATATTATATGAATATATCATGCGAATCTTTGCAGCAGAAAACAACTGAACAAGCATCGTACACAAACTAACCACTTCACAGCTTGCACACACAGATATCATCAATTTTTTCCAAATAATAAAGTTACAATTCCAAACATAATAATAGAGCATAATTCGAGATGGCATTACATTTAAAATTGAGTTTTGATTTGCCTAAAGTCGGTTCTGAAATATGTATAGAACAAAATCCTACAAAAGTACTGAATACATCGTATCATCATTTCCTGCATTAGAGAAGCATGATACGAAAATAGAGATCTAGTCATATATAAAGAAGCAACACGCATGGACACGAAAAACAAGGCGGAGGGGTTGGGTTTCACATGAAGATGAATCCTTTGAGTAACCAATGGACAAAGAGAAGGGACATAACAAGATGTAACCGAACATAAAACAACAGACTTATATGTGCTCTCTCCAGTGTACACTGTCATATTCCTCCACTAAAACTCATAGTTTGAATATTATATAAACAAAACTCGATCAAGTCAAATTTATGCAATTTATGGATCAGCTTTGATTCCTTTGAGACAAAATGGTCATATATATACGTTTTCGGTAGAAATAAAACCCTAAAAATATTTTCGAAACTTTTCTCGATATATACATTGTGCAGCATAAAATTTAACAAAAATGGGGGAAAATACTATAAGGGTTCATTTATTTTTCTTTTTCTTACATGACACAAGGGTTCATCAGTTGAAAGCATCCCATCTATATCGCTAGGTATCTGTATATACAGATTCTTTTTATTTAATTCCTCATCGTTTTATCTAGATAAAATAGTTCTCACGCACACAAATCTAAAACAAAGTAAAATAAGTGTGCTTAAGTTAACACACATATGTATATATATATACCTGAGCAAATAGGATTCACCACATGCTTTCGCATCGGAAGAATCGAAAGAGATGACGATCAGTATTTCTAGTTAAAGACAGATGACAATAAAAACTAAATAAGTAAGCCATTCAATTGCTGCTGCAGCATCATCAAGATTCTCAAACCATGTAATACAGGATCGAAGGAGACCCCATAATAGAAGCTGATTTCTGAATCTTGATGATGATGCAATAGCAAACAATGACTGCCACTAACTTCAAAATATGAACTCATCACATCAACCCTAGTAATTAACCACTCTAAGTTACTAAAGAAAAAAGAGATCTGAAGAAGGAGAAGAGATTTAGGGTGACGAAAGTAGGAAAGAGTAAAGAGTTTAAATAGAAGAAAGAGAAAGAGATCTACGGTTGAGATTTTTTTGACATATTATAGAGATAGAGAGAGATGGAGATGGAGAGATTAGGGAAACAGTTACACATCGTAATCGGAGATACCAAATATACCAAAGCTCTTTAAACCCTCACTGTGTCCACATTTAATTAAAAAGGCAAATCTGAGGGATAAAAATGGAAAGATATTGAAGAGAAAATTAATGGAGGAAGTGTTGAACCAAAGGGAGAAGAGATGATGTTGCGTAGTCCACAAGCATTAAGTTTTGTGGATCGATGGAATTGACACATTTGACAGCTCATTCCTCTCTCTCAGTCGTCACCATTTAGGGTTTAGGGTTTTCTTGAGACGTTTCCTTTCTTTTGGTCCCTCCCCATTACCGTGGCCGTTTCTGCTTCTCCCTCTCTCCCTCTTTTTCTTCGTATTAAATTATTGCGATCTTGAAAAACTTTTTAGGTTTTTACACATTTTTATGTTTATTTGTTATGCCTTTTTCGTTTTTCTAAAAAGGTAGAAAAAATGATCATCTTTGCTACTTGGTCTCATCGAGTGGCGTTTTCTACTTGCAACTTATCTTAAGCCAATATCCAAACAATAACAAGAGAAATTATATCACAAAATATAATATACGTTTCTGTCAAAATATACTCAAAAACTATGTATTTAAGCAAGTAAAAGTTATTTGTCATGATTCGTGTATGTGTTCTCTTTTTAGAAAATGATGATGATTCGTGTGTTGAAATACTTATTTTCCACTATGATGAAATACCCAACCAAAAAATTGAATGTATATTCCAGATGTGATGTAGCAAGACTAACTTCTTGCTTATCTATTAGATAGTCATCTACTAATTTATATCATATGTGATACCCTAAAGACTAAAAACATGTTTTTGTTTTTCCGAGTATATAATAACCCTGTAACAGAATTCGTAAAATATTTATAATTAATTTTAACAAAACTAATTATTTTCCTGAGCTCTTCTATGTTAAATTTCAACTAGTTCCTCTGCTTTCATGATTTCTTCCTCTAATATCTCCTTCCTAAACAGTAAATAGTAAAGACTATCGTCTAACATCTAGGCTCTAGCTCGTAGTTGCTACTATCTTCGTATGACCTAAAATACATTTCTCTTACATTTTTTTCTAATACTAACCAAAATATAATATCTAAATAATATTCGAAATATTTGTTGGGTCGGATGATCCCTTGCAATTAGGCTTATTGTTATGCTAAAAGCTTGCAAGGACCTATTATTTCGGCGTCTGACTTGTAATCCATTCTATTCATGCAATTTCTTGGAACTTTCTGATTTAGGAGATTTGTATTGTAAAAAGTTACCATTTATTTAAAAAGACTAAATACATGGAGGCAAATGCAATAACATTTCGGCTTTAAGTATTCAGTAACTTATGCGATCGAATTTAGCTCAGTTGGGTTACGCTTTATAGATTTATTATGTATAATATTACTACAAGGTTAAATTTTAACCTGAAATCGCATATTTCCGTCGGTAAGCTTAGCCTAAACATTGCTTGACATCCGAGAATTGGGCACTACCGCACTTGGGTATATTATCACATGTTTGATGAAATATCTATATACGTTTTTATTATTTTGACATCAATCTATCTAAGCTATGGTCATAAACAAAATAGTTAGCTATTAGTTTTTCAAAATCGTGTGGACTGCTCATGGTCTACGTACCAACTTATCGTTAATTAGAGCGCTAGTTTATATAACTTCCCACAGGTAGAGAAATTATGCTAGGTGTTCTGGTATTCTAAGGGATACTCCTGGTTCTATTTCTCTAATGATTGCATTTTAAAAAAAAAACTATATATAACAAGTCAAATATTATATATTTGAGCCTATAGCTAGGCTAATTAATTTTCATTGAATATACAAATGATTCATGGGATGTACACTCGTCTAAGAGAATATAGCTATTACACTTGAGTAACTCCAGATTGATTATTTCTCGTGAATACTTGAATCTTGTACTCTCAGAGAGAACTGTGGGGGATAGTCGAGGATGGGTGTGGCACAAAACCCTACGGCTGCCTGCAAATAAAAACTTTAATATTTGGATGGAGATTTAGAAAAATATAAATGCGTGCGTATAAATAAATGGGACGTCCAAGTTGAAGAATAAAAAAATAATACTCCTAATAAAAATGAAGAAACACGAAGACAGAGGAGATGGGACATTAACGTGGCTGCAGATGCCATATGGTACGGATACATGAGAAGTGGAGCCAAAGAGCCTATTCTCCTCCTCGTACGGGACCCTTTTTATTTCTTTTTAAAAAATTATTGTCACATCCATCTCTTCATATCATTCTATGAAATGTGTCCCCCCCACTATTTTCGTTTTGTTTTCTATAACTATACCCTATGGTATTTTTTATTTTATTTTATAGAAACCCTATGTTATTAGTTGCAAACTTGGAATTATGGCCGTTTCAAATTAGAAAGTTTTATGAAGAATAACTATAAACGTAAGATGTTAAAAGAAATGATTACAAATTGGGAATTCCAATTTTTATGTATTCATAGCATTTGTTTTAAAAGTCCAAGTAATTACATATGTACATCCTAGTCATCGCATATTATCATCTTATTCTTATATATCTCAATATATATGAGAGCCACAGAAGCCTACATGAGCAATGCCATCATAGTTTAAGATAACTTAAAGCCAAAAAGAAAAGGTTTTAGACAACACACATAACCCTAGCTAATCAATTTCTTTTGCGAAATGGCGTTGTCTAATTTTCCTTTTTGTTTGTGTTTCTAGTGGGTCATTTGCCCATTTAAAAGTAGAATTTGGTATAAATTGTTGCCGACAAATAAAGATGATATGTTTGAATAGTAGTAGCTAGAGGGGGTTATTAGATTGATATAAATAAGCTGTAGTGTCTAAAATACAAATACGAATTAAGTCATCACACATTGAATGCTATCAACTCATCCGAGAAAAAAACGATTGGTTGTCGAAATTAATGAATGTAAGATGGTACTTCGTAGCGTATGTGTAGCCCTTAAATTTCGCTGACAAAAAGAAAAATATAACAAGGAAAGTGAGAGTTATAGCTATTTCTCTGAATACATATATAGTCTATTCTTATTAGCTTTCTTCATTTGGAAAATCCTTTTGAGCTCTCTCACCCTCTTCCTCTGTCTCCTCGTATACCTCTTCAACTCCTTCTGCCAACTGCTTTAAATTCCATCCCCAAATCAATTAATTACATGACAAGATGACGACTTATTATGTCCATTATAGTTTTTTTAAATCACCATATATAAACCATTATATATATATATATTCGATTTTTATTAATTAACTATTTTGTTTATTATGAATTTTTAATCTTTAAAATGAGGTAGAATCATAAATATGATACTAGAACCATTGATTAAATAACATCCGTGCTTGATTAAATCATCATTATCAATATATTCATCCACCTTCAACTACCCACCTCTCTCTAATTAATGCCTGCATCAACCAAGCTAGAGTCTTTTCATCTTGATTGTGTTGTTATGGATTTTTGGTTTACGATAATAATCCTCTAAATAGATTGTTTGAGGACCTTTGGGTTGGATGATCTATAAGTTGATACAACTGGACCATCGTTAGTTGTTTTGTGAAAAGCATTGTTGCCTTCGACATTGTTTAGTTGTTAATTATAATTAAATATCCCATAATAAATATAAGGCATGTTGACATTGATAATTAATTAATCCCATTGTTAAGAGATACGTATATGCAGTAGATATCAAATAAACATTTGTTTAGGAAGTTGTAACACATTTTTGGCTCATAATTAATTAACCAGGCAGAATTTGATAAAAATTGTAGGAAATCCAAAATCAACTTAATGATGTTTTAATCAAACTTCTCTTCCCAGTTTGATTTCTCAATCTCATTGGCAAAATGTGTGCTTGCATAATTTTGTATATATTGAGAGAGGCACGCTACAGCTGATCGAGTTAGAGTTAACCATAAATAAAGCGATTTAATATAAATCTTAATTCACTATTTGATGAATAAACATAAATAAAACCTGGCCATCATTGAGCCTTGAATCTTTGGGCTTCTGGTGTAATCGAGAGAGAGCAATTGCTTTGCCAAAGTTACTGCTAAAAGAGGAGAGAACCTTCACACGATTCCAATAGTCAAGCTCGACACAAATAGTGTGAGTGGCAGCTTGAAATTGGAGAAGAAGGATGATATATATAGTCAGGATGGCTCGAACTTTGTATTATAGATATTTTTGACATAACATATTTCCTTTATTAGATTATTGTTTTTTAGTCGTATTAAGTCTTTAACTAATTCTTTCTTTGTATGTACTTATATAGGCCAGTAAACTGTAATTTAAGTGCGGAATTGTAGTGATACGAAAAGTTTTGTTAATCATACATACGATTATGATCTCTGAAAATTCTTTCTTTGTAATAGTATGTAGCTTATTTCGAATCATTAATACAAAATTATATAATATGATTTGTAAATCATTTTTATGAAAACAACTGAACAAATATATAAAACACTATAACTTTGTAAGACTTTCTAGATGATATCATTAAAACAATAAAATATAATATCATTCTAATTTTCAAAAATATATACTGCTAAATTTAAGAATGGGGAAGTATAACTTTGTTTTCAAAATTTCCGACAAATAGAATTACGAGTCTAGTACTTAACTAAAATATACTACACAGTACACACTAAGGAAACAAAACTTTGTTTTTAAAAGTTTCTCTCGGTTTTTTTCTTACACCAAGTAATGCATAAATGTTCTAGATATTCTCGAAAATAATTCATGAAAGCCAAAGAAAAAATAAACGACAACAACAAAAAATGGTGTACAAAATTTGAGAAATTCCAAGGGAGTCCGCTTAGGTGCAATATCTGCAACGAAAAAAACAAAGACAAATTTCAAAAAAAAATATTCGAGAAAACGAATTAGTATTGCAAAAACCACATAATCTATTAGTTCCCGAACTTACCTGACTACTTTTTTGTTCCAAGAGCTTTGCCTATGATGCTTTGATAGTATTGTGTATAAGGCGCATTCGTATTTCGTTTTTCAAGCTGCAGAAACGCTTCTGTAGATTGTTGATCGTTTGGAGAGAAAGCCGCATCATCTCTCTTTCTTTGCACAAACTCAATGTTCAACTCTACCTGAGATACAATAACCCATTTTCAAAACAAGAATTATTCAAACCAAGATTCTTGATATCCCACACAAGTATGTGGTTGGTTTGGTTGCTTTAATATCTTAAAGAATTACCTGCTCGATAAAGCGTTTCACAACCCGCTTCAACCCTTCCATAGTGCTTCTCTCATTAAATTTCCTCAGCCTCATGACGGGAATTGTAGAAAGCTCTGGAAAGGATATGTGGAAGCTCCATTGAGCAAAGTGAACAGCAAGCAGTTCAATCACAGAAAAGATACACTGTTCTTGGAAATTTTGGGACTTTAACCAGTTCTTAGGCAGCTGCAAAACAAATAATCTATTAGCTTACCAACGGATTATATTAGTCTTTGCAGTGCCAAATTTCTAACCTTTACGGTTGAGAAAGCTTCAAGCTTCTTTTCTTGCTTTTCACCCTCATTTGTGGTTTTATATTCCAACATATCCAATACCAGCGATGATATCGGAATGAACATACCACTTGCACGAGAGAGGTCATTGAGCCATTGAATACATTTAACTCTTAGGAGCAGGTACCGTGGTCCAATAAACAGTGTAGCAACTCCATTTATAACCTGAATGATAGTATAAAGAAGAGGCTGGAGATCATAATCCTGAACGTTGGCGGCGATAAAATTCACCCAGAGATCAACACAGTGTGTGTACTGCTCGCTATGTATCTTCTCGACAGCTTCCTGCTTGCAAAAGTTGAAAGAGGCTAAGAGGACAAATAAGAAAACTTTCAAGTATAAGAAAGAGCACAAATACTAAATAGCACCTTATTCTTGGTAGTGAGAGCCATCTTCAATAACTTAGCAAGTTGTGTAATGGAAACAGAGGCCTTGGTATAAGACTTCTGCACATCTTGAGAGCACAGCTCAACAAAAGAATCTCTGAGGAACGGCAAAAATCGTTCTGAATTTGCAGTTGGAGTATCACAGTCATGTAGAAAGGCTTTGTACATGTTGATTAAGCAGGTATCGAAGCATTCCGAGTTAAAAACCATACTGATGTCTTTCAAAATTAGGAATGCCTGCTGCGATAGAGTCACTTCACTGGTTACCCACAGATGAACAGATATCTGCACCAATTTACACAATTACAACATGACTTTCAAGAAATTAAAGGTACATTATATCTTTTTTTGGTCGAACTAAGGCATTATATCTAACCCTGGGAAAAATGCCAGTGAGAGGAATACAACTAATTTTTTTACTCAAGCCCATTATAAAGATGTAACAGGAAAAAATTTTTACCAACGCGTCTCTCTAGAGATAAGTCATATTATGACAACAAAAAGATAAGACAAAAGTATTGGCTAACGAGTCTAAGTATATGCAAATTTGCCTGTACGAAAAACAGTGTACATAGAGCATACCTTGATTAATTTTTTCAGTAAATCTGGGAATGCGGCTAAAAATACGACAGAAACTCTAAGTTGGATAAGCGCAAAGACTTTTATCTCCAAATCTCCAGCCTGCTTAACAAGATGCATGGTATTTCTTAAGAAAGAATTGACCAGTGGTTTTAAACTATCCCATTCTGGTTTGTTCTTCAACTTCAAAATCTTCTCCTTACTACTGGAGTCTGATAATCCCAATACATTCCTGAAAGTGTGATCAGTCTTTTGAAGCACAAAAACCATGAGTTTGGCAAATGTGTCACTGTCTTCTATGTCATACTGTATATCAGATCCAGTAATCCCTGATGATTCATGCCCATAATAACATGCAGCTCGGTACCAGTTTAACAAACTAATTAATGCTTGAGTAGACTGCTTCTCATCAACTAGGTAGCAGCAAGAACTTAAAACAGATCCTGAGAGTACTTTGTGGTTCGTTATATCTGAGTCAGCTTCATCTACCAACTGCATTAGACGATTGATAATCTCACAGTTACTTTGCTGTATAGACAAGAAGAATATGCTAAGAAAAAACTGATTTCACCAACCACTAATTTTTATACCTCATCCAAGTATCCATCAGTATCTGAATCACCACCGCAGAGAACTTCATCATCATCCTTACCAAATACTGCATCAATGGATAAATCCCGAAGATCTTCTTCAGGGAATCTAAAACCGTAAAGGCGAAACATAATCACAATTGATAAGGTGCATAACTAATATTTTTGAGCTTAAAAACTAAAGTAACACTAATTTATGATTTCAGTGGAAAAAAAGAAATGGAGCAAACGTTACCTCTTCTTAGGCTGCTTCTCTACCTTCTTCCCTTCTTCATCTTTCACTTCATGACGCTCATTTCCTGAACGTAAGAAGTAAAAAAAAATGGGTTGTTTAACAATCAGCGATAACTAAATACCAAGTACCAAGTATAAGCAAGCTCCTAATTTGATCAAGCTTTCGACTTTTTCAAAACCCAATTTGCATCCAATACCATTATATTCCAGCATGATAAACCAATGATAGACACTAAAAAGAAGAGAAGAAGTAAGAAGCCTCTCTGATTATAAAAACTGTCTACAATAATACAAGTGAAAATAAAGCATAAAACTTACTCTTAGCGAATTTCTTTTTGAAGAAAGGCTTCAGCTTTCTATTTCGCTTCTCCACAGATTGTAGATTTTTCTTGGCAAATTTCCTTGCTTTCTTCCCCAGCTTACCCATTTTACTGCAAATTTGGGTTTCTAGGTATCAAATAAATGTGCCAACGATTCAATAACTAGGTCGATAAAGTTCTAACAATCTGAAGATTATATCCCAATTAAACAACTAGGGTTTAACAATGAGCTACTCTGTAATAGACATAAACCTTCAAAGAGGAATATAGGAAATTTTACCACAGGGGAATCGAAGAAGCTAGCTGCGTTTGGGAGGAATTTGAGAACGCGGCGCGGAACGCAAAAAAAAATAAAAAATAAATAAATAAATAAATAATAATTAACAAAGGGTTTTAGAGAGACGATCAATACGGATCCGAATCTCCGGGTCAAGACGAGCTTGTCCGACCTTGTAATTCATGGACTTGGGGTCAGAATTTTTGTTGCTAATCCTAATATTACACATTTTTGTATGGGCCTGTAGGCCCGTTTTATCTTCACTGATGAAGAAATGGATTTTCAGTTCAACCGTATTTTTGAGACTCGAAAAACGCCGTCCACCGAATTTTCGATATATTATATATATTGGCGTTTCATCATATTATTATGTATTAATGGTGTTTGAATTCAGATCGACCTTTTGATGTATCAAGTTTAACTTTCATATATCTATAGGTTCATTTTAGACAAAACGTAAATTTATCATGTTTAAGTTAAGTCAGAAGTTTCTTTACAAATCATTTTGTATGATTCTATGTGTTGCTTGATTTGGAGTTCACAATTAACATTCTATATATACTTACTTGTATTTCAAGCCTAAGTAATTATTAAGCATGTACATGCTTGCGTTAATTGATATTACTTCGTAATTTAAACATATATATATATATTGTTTCATTATTATTAATTAAGCGCACACACACATCATTTCTTCTCAAAACAATATGAAAGGTTTTTACTTTTTAGTACGTACGTTTCTCAAAGTCAAAACTATATGTATCATGTTTAATGTAGATCAGATGTACCTTTAGAAATCAATTTTAAATTTTAAAATGTTGAATCTATGACTATATTCATAAATATCTTGTAGCCTTTTAAGTAACGCGTAAGGAAGCCACCTAGGTGTGGTGGATCTTGAACGTTAATGAGATTTAAATCGGCTTATATCATATTCGCTCGGTATGAATGATTAAATGAATAGATTTTTTTCTAAGAATTATAATAAAGATTCATATATCGAGCTATCTAAGGTTGGGATTTTTTAAGTTGTGCTAGCATAACGTGTTTTCGTTGACATACACCTATGGTCAAATATGTGATCGTATGCCGTACAAGGTCCTTTGGACCAGTGTGTCAGATCTGCTTTCGTACTTCAAACTTTTCACATTAATTTGCAATTTCCATACGTTGTGACAACATTTAATACACACGGACCTGCATATCAAATCCAGCACATCGTCAAGTTGTTTTATTAGATGGAAATGAAAATTTGAGACAATGCATATTCATAACAAAAAAAAACAAAATATAAGAAGTAAAAATTGTTTTGTATTGGATCGATATAAATGAAACGACGAGCAATCTTCGGGTGAGAATATTGGTAGATAATAAACTCACGATACAAAGAAACTCCTTATTCTCTCTATGTATACGTTCATGTGCATTTTTAATAATATACACGTCACTAATTACACGTGTACACTACTTTATGTAAAATGGATCAACATAACACGTATATAAATTTTTGCAAGCGTGGATGACGTGGTAGATACAACAAGAGCTGGTTGGTACATATATATGCCTAGTCATCACCAAATGTCCTTAATGCTCTTCCACCGTCATCGCAACTGTTTCCTATTCTTTTACATCCATCTCATGCTTCACTCACTTCCATTTTCCCAACTATTTTTTTCTTTGTTTTTAAATTATAAATCATCACGATGAATTTAATTTAAATATTTTCATAATAATTTGTATAGTGTTGTAACTGCTTTTTCATATAAAACTATGTATGGTTCTAGTTTGATACGTCATCACTAATAACAAAATATATTTTAATGGAATTATATCAAAATTCATGAGACATTGCGTCATATAATATGATGCTGTTAGTGTTCACATAAGATTTTAATATCTACAAAAAATGCATGAATGCGCATATATAATTTATATAAATTGTTGATGATTGAATAAATTTTTATATTTCCGACACTTCTCAAATTAATACATTTATAGTTTAGGTACGTCCGCCGTACGCGGTACCGTCTACAAAGGCAATATGCATCTACGTAAATCGATTTCTTTTTGTTAGTTTTTATAACATTAATTTTTGCTAGTTGCTTCCAAAAAATGTTCCTTTGATGATAAAATTAAAGTATATGTTAACGTATTAATGTTGAAAATGTGATGTTTTAGACGCAAATAAGGTCATTATGAATGATTTTATTCATCGCAATGTAAATAAAAGTGTTTACGGAAAATGATTTATCTATATTCACAATGTACATAATCTAAATATAGTTAAGAAAAATAAAACACTATTAATCTACGAAGCCATCTTTTATTTTATTTTGTAAAAAAATGTTTCAACTCACATGTTTTCTCTACCACATTTTTTCACTATACTAATGCTTTGTGATATGAACTAACTACAGTATTTGTTAGTTTAGTATTGCATGTGTTTTTAAAAATAAATATATTAGCAGTATAACTTTCGCACTTTGTTGGACATTTGACATTTATTTATGTTAATTTGGAGTTTATCTTACATTATTGTATTAATAGTCTAATGATCCCTGAAATAACCGGATAGAAGAATCTTCTAAATTCTTATCTCATTGTAGTTACAAAATAAAAAAAATTACAGACGGTTATAGACCTATATTTTCACCGTCTATCTATTTCTAAATTTTGTCTAGAAATTACTACATTCGGCCAATATTATCTATCTCACTAACTTAGGAGTTTCTCTCCGCCAATATAAATAGCGATCGTCACAAGTGTTTTTCCCCATCACTCAGCTTCTTTGTCTACAACCTTCTTACTATCTTTCTCTCTCTATTTGAGTCATAATGGCAACTAATCCTTCCATTCTCTTAGCTATATTCCCTCTACTCTTGAGCCTCACAGACGCCGGGATCCCTGGCGTCTACTCCGGCGGTTATTGGCAAACCGCTCACGCAACTTTCTATGGAGGCGATGATGCTTCCGGAACCATGGGTCAGTCCACTCTCCTTATACAGAAAATTCAAAAACAACACGATTAATCATTCATTATACCAACTCTCTAAAGACAGAGCACTCTGTTTATTTTTTTCTCTAGTTATATTTTCTACTTGTTTGGTTTAGGTGGTGCTTGCGGATACGGAAATCTTTACAGCCAAGGGTACGGAACGAAACGGCGGCGTTGAGCACGGCATTGTTCAACAGTGGCTTAAGCTGCGGCGCATGCTTTGAAATCAAATGTGTTAATAATCCTAAATGGTGTCATTCAGGGAGCCCTTCCGTCTTCGTAACCGCAACAAACTTCTGCCCTCCAAACTTTGCTCAACCTAGCGACAATGGTGGCTGGTGTAACCCACCACGCGCTCACTTCGACCTTGCCATGCCCGTGTTCCTCAAGATTGCTGAGTATCGCGCCGGCATTGTCCCCATCTCTTACCGCAGGTATATATTTATATATATGATTCACATATACAATTAACGAGCATTCAATCTAAAGGTTAACTTGGTTTTTATATCAGTTTTTTTTTTCTTTTGGATTGGCTCGGTTTAGTTTAACCGGACTTTCAGACCCATAAATGTCTCACCGAACAGTAACAAAAGTCAAAAGCAATGATTCAAATAGGTAAGCTTGAGAAATGTTGGGTTATTTCATAGGGTGGCATGTAGGAAGAGTGGAGGGATAAGGTTCACGATCAACGGTCACCGTTATTTTAACTTGGTGCTGATCACGAACGTGGCGGGAGCAGGAGATATAGCGAGTACGAGCGTGAAAGGATCAAAGACTGGTTGGATGAGTATGACTAGGAACTGGGGACAGAACTGGCAGTCTAATGCTGTTCTCGTTGGTCAGTCACTTTCTCTCCGTGTCACAGGTAGTGACCGTAGAAGCTCTACTTCTTGGAACATTGTTCCTTCCAATTGGCAGTTTGGACAAACTTTTGTCGGAAAGAATTTCAGGGTCTAAAGTGAATTGAGGAAATCAAAACCTTCAAGTGGTAGAGTCGTCCACTTTGACTATGTATTTTGGTATTATATTTTTAGTTGTGATATGGAGTGTGAGAATCGAGAAGCTGAAGTGGGTGTTGAAAAGTTTGTAAACACCCCGCAGCTCTCTTAAATCACGTGGTTTGCTTGTAATGTCGAATCCCATTGTATAATTTACCACTTACTTTATACTAAACTTGTGTTTTTTCTTTTCGTTAGTATGAAAATTCCTGCTACAATTCTATTCTATTGATCTGATCCACTAAAAGATATTACTGTAAATGTTTCAAGTGATAACAGAAATGTTTTTTTTTTCGGGGGTCAAAATAAGAATAAAAAAAACACAAAACTGAAAATTTGATTATTTTCACACTTTTGTTTCCCACCATTTTATTCTTTTAACCTAATAGTATTTTTTTTTTTAAAAGTCGACCCAATGAGGATCCAATAAAGATAGATCCATCCGGACGGTGAGAGAGTGATAAAAGCGTCAACGCCGGTATAGTTCTTCACCACTCTGCGCCGCGTTCTCGCTCTGTCTCTCAAAGGCAAGCTTCTTCGATATTCCTCTAAATTTGTAAGTGCTCTCTGTCTTTCTCTAAGGTTTGGTGTCGATTACAACCAACTGTTTCCCCTTGTACTGTACAAACTTCACCTAATCACTCCGAATCGAATTGTTGCATGGAACCGATTAAGTATATAGAACTCCTTAATTCCCTTAGAATTGGCATTGAATTTGAACTAATGGCCATTCGTGGTCAACTTTGGAGGTTTTTTTAAAGGGATTTGGACTTCACTAGTACTAATTCTCAACTCTTTAGATGTTGATTTGTTTCTAAATCTCAAAGTCTCTTATTTGAGTCTAACAATAGCAATGTTGGGTTGATTTCTGAGACCCTTTATGCTTATAATCCAATCACAGAGCCTCTGAGAATGGCAAAGTACTTTGACATTGATGACATACTTGCAGAGGAAGAGGTACATTTCTTCAACAATAGATTTGCGTGAGGCTCTCTTATCAAATTTTTAAAAGCTGATCTTTATTGTTTACTTTATTGCAGTTTGTGCCGGTTTTATTCCACAAACCAGCTAATGGAGTGACTATTGATCCAAGTGCAGAAACAAACTGTGTTAGTTTTCTCATTGCTGTTTCAAATTTTCTTAATTGGATACTTCATATTGGCTTCTTTTTTATATATGATTCTTATACTATGTTCTTTGTGATTCTTATACTATGTTCTTTGCGTTGTTGTAGGTTGAACAAGGCGCCAAAGTTGAAGTTCCCTTCTGGCTTGCTCATGAGTTACATTTGAGGCAAGCTGTCTCCATTAACCTTCCTGTCTGTTTCAACCAAAAGTGAGCATTTTTTGGTAGCTTAACTGTTATTGTGTATTTTCATTATCGAAGTTTTTTAGCTTTTCAATTCCATTTTCTTTCCTTCTTTCTTTTTGGAGTGGTTCTTCTGCCTTCATGACATGTTTAAAAGTTTCAGATAGTCTTTAAGCATTTGTTTTTTTTGTCTTATAGAGTAGTCTTTTCATGGTTTTTCTTGTGACGTTGCAGGACGAGGCTCGAAGTTCAGGCTGATGCAGCATGCGTCGATCTTAGATCACGCTGTCAATATTTTTACGAATTCGGTTGCAAGTTAGAGCCACTGTGAGTTCCTATACCCTTGCCTCCCGAAATTTTGATGTTACCCTTTATATTGGCCTCCAGAATAAAACATGGTTTTCCTTGTGTCAATTTGCTTTCCAATCCTTGAGAAGGATTCACTTCTAGCAAGATTTAATTGTGAATCAGGCATGAACGTTTCAAGCAAGTTGTCTAATTTGTGATGCAGATGAACAAACGATGATTTATTCATGTATATTAAAGTAAAACCCTTGTTCAAATCTTTGTTGTGGTAATTATACTGGTTTTTGATCTACACAGGGTTACAGATAGAACACTTGGGATCTTGCTATCAACTGCGTTTAAGATCAGATACAAGGAGACACTAACAAAAGTATACACAGCAGCTCACATAACAGCTTCTAAGTACTTGTCATTTTTAACAAAAGAAGAAATAAACTGTAAGCCTTATTTGCTTTTAAACATCTCAACTCAAGCCTGTACCAAAATTAACAATCCTTTTGGTTTGTTTCTTTGAACTCTTAAAGTGTATGAAGCAGCTCACTTGTCAATGACAGCCTTCAAGAAATGGAGAACAGGTGGGCCAAGATTACAAAGAGCTTCAATACTCGGAAGAAAACGCAAGGATTCTAACTAAGCTCCCTAAACTCTTTATTATCATCATTATAATCATCGTCAAATAGGGTGATAGTGTTGAAGAAGTCAAAAAGATGTAATAGCCAACATAATTTCGTTAAAGGAATACATTTGGAATGAATATGGTTGGATCAAACTGCAAATCCTTTTGTATCCGTATTGGTTGAAATTTAAAAAAAAAAACTCATTGTTGCTTTTGTATTTTATTCAACTCTTCAGAGCAAAATTAGTCTTTACTTGTACTTTATTTTGGTATATTAAATTAAGCACCATTTTCACTTCAGTTCATGGAATCATTATCTCCTGCTTCGTTTAAATTTTTTTTTTTTTTTTTTTTTTTGTGTGCAACCGTTTAAAGTCTTTTTTTCTTACATTATTATAAAAAGAATCAGTGTAAGAACACCAAATCCACAACAACAATAAAAAGAAAATAAAAAAGGGCTCATATCAAGTGTACAAATGGGAAGGACCGTCATCGTGGGAAAGAGATGAAAGAAAGAACCCTAAATCAAAAAAAAAAGGGAAAAAAGGAACATTTATCAAATGTATTTCTCCTTCGATTTCGATTTGGATTTTTTTCTCCATCCCATGAGAGTTTTGTTCATACTTCCCACTCAATCCTCTCTCTTTATAATCATCGCTCAAAATATTTGAAATTTCAGTGGACTCTTAACAACAAAAAAGTTCAAATCCATTTTACAGAAGAAGTTCAAACGGAATTAATCCCAACTTTTGATGTAGACGGCAGCAACTTGGCATATAAATATAAGATGGGTTTAGGGTTCAATAATCAGCCCACTCTTGATGGGCTTGATTCGAGTAAGCAAACCGGTTTATATTGGTATGGGCCAATAATCTATACGGGTTTACTTCAATCCAGATCATGGATAAGGCTATTCCATCACCCAAACACAAGCCTTCTCTTCTCAAAAAGTTCGTTCATCGTCTCTGTCTCGTTACTTGCTCAAGCTCTTCTTTTCTTTTGCTGAATTTCGGTGGTTGATTTGATCGGGAACTTCAAATGTTCAATCAGTTTGGTTCGACGGCTGAGACTCTGAGCAAAGCTTCAGCTGTGGTGCTCCGTATCGGCACCGATGCTCATCTTTATGACGATCCGGAGGACGTCAACATTGCTCCACTTCTCGATAGCAAGTTCGAATCAGAGAAATGTGAAGCTCTTAAGCGTCTTCTTGCTCTTATAGCTCAGGGCTTTGATGTCTCCAATTTCTTCCCTCAGGTTTTTTGCATTTATTGTTTGATCCATTTGATAAATTTGTATTCATATCGGTTGAATTGGACCTGTGTGATCTAGTAGATTGTATCGATTTTTATGGACGAATTTTAATGGCAGGTGGTGAAGAATGTAGCCTCACAGTCATCGGAAGTGAAGAAGCTGGTTTACTTGTATTTGCTACATTATGCTGAAAAGTATGTAAATTTCAATATGTTAGCTTGTGTGTACTTTATTTGTGCATCTACATGTGTATGTTTTTACATTATTGGCTTACATTGCATATGTAGGCGTCCAAATGAAGCATTACTATCGATCAACTATTTTCAGAAGGACTTGGGGGATCCAAATCCATTAGTTAGAGCTTGGGCACTTCGTACAATGGCAGGGATTCGCCTACATGTAATTGCACCTCTTGCACTTGCAGCTGTGGGTAAATGTGCTAGGGATCCAGCCGTCTATGTCCGAAAATGTGCTGCAAATGCTCTTCCTAAGTTACATGATTTGCGGTTGGAAGAACATGCTTCTGCAATTGAAGAGGTTTGTCTTATCACTCTCGTTTGTTTTTTTATAACTTAAGCGGCCTGTTGGTAGGCATTAGGATTGGAATCTCTTGTCGAGTTTCTCTTTATGCATTATTTATTGTTGAAGTGTGGGTAGGTTTTATGTTTCAATGTCATTGGGTTTAGGCGGGATGGTGTTTTGTCATTGAATACAGTTGACCTTGTTGCAGCTAGTTGGGATACTGTTGAATGACCACTCTCCAGGAGTAGTTGGAGCAGCGGCAGCAGCATTCACCTCCATCTGTCCAAATAACTTCCATCTGATCAGAAGGAACTATAAGAAGTTGTGCCAGGTTCTTCCTGACGTTGAGGAGTGGGGTCAGATATTACTCATAGGAACTCTTTTGCGCTACGTGGTTGCAAGGCATGGACTTGTACGGGAATCTTTGATGTTGTCTCTACATGGTTTGGATAATAATGGGTTCTGTGAGAAGGGTGGCCTGGTCAGAGATCTTACATTAGATAAAGGAGATGGTGGTAACAGTGATTCAGTTGACTCTGATCTGGTCAGATTTGTATCTAAATGTTACATTGAAGGTCCAGATGAGTACCTGTCACGATCTAGTTTCTCAGATACAGCTTCATCTGCATTCTATAGCAACGAGACCACATCTATTGCACATAATGAAGATGTTAAGATTCTGCTTCAGTGTACATCCCCATTGTTATGGAGTAACAATAGTGCAGTTGTACTAGCAGCAGCTGGCGTTCAATGGATAATGGCACCTCTGGAAGATGTTAAAAAAATTGTTAAACCGCTCCTATTTTTGCTTAGGTCATCCACTGCGTCCAAATATGTGGTATCATTCTTTAATTTTCCTGCCAATGTGCATTCGGGTTTTCCATTCCACGCTACAAATACATCTGTGTAATTTTATTGAAATCTGCTCTGACCATTGTTTATTCATATTTTTGGCAGGTCCTCTGCAACATTCTGGTTTTCGCCAAAGCGGTCCCTTCTTTCTTTGCTCCACACTTCGAAAATTTCTTTATTTGTTCCTCAGATGCCTATCAAGTTAAAGCACATAAGCTGGAGATGCTTTCTCTCGTCGCTACCACTTTATCTATCTCTTCAATTTTAAGAGAGTTTGAGGTTATACTCCCTCCTTAATCAATTATAGACATTTTTTTGTTCATTCTGGAAAGTTTGTGTGATCATTTGTCTCTCTAGTATAGTAAATAAACACTTCTTAAAGGATACAGTAGTTTCCTAGCAAAAATGATCAAGTGCGCGACTGAATTTTTAAACTGGGAACTTTTTCCAGGATTATATCAAAGATCCAGACAGGAGAGTTGCAGCTGATACAGTTGCAGCAATTGGTTTATGCGCAAAAAGACTGCCGGCAATTCCAACTACATGTCTTGATGGATTGTTAGAACTAATTAGACAAGGTCTGTTATATGTCATTTCAATTGACATTCATTAGTTAAACTATTTGGCTGTTAAATTGAAGTAGCCCTCATAATATTGCAGAGTCTTTTGCTGGTGATCTCGAGTCAATGGATGGAGAAGCTGGAGTGTTGGTACAAGCCGTGATGTCAATGCAGACTATCATAGAGCGAGATCCACTTAGTCATGAGAAAGTACACACATCACATTTACTGATTGAGCATCTTTATGATACCATTTCAAAACACATGCTTAGAAGCACTTGCAATGATATTAAGTATGTTGTTGACGCTTTTGTTCATTATTTTAAGTGATCTACTAATTTCTTTCTATTTTTGTTTTGGTTGTCTGAAGGTGATAATTCAGCTGTTTCGTAGTCTTGATTCAATCAAGGTACCTTCTGCTCGTGCAACTATTATTTGGATGGTAGGGGTATACTGCTCTTTGGGTCATATCATTCCGAGGATGCTGACCACAATAACCAAGTACCTTGCATGGAGCTTTAAATCAGAGGCATCAGAGACAAAACTACAGATTCTTAATACTACTGCTAAGGTACAGTTAGGAGACCAATATTATCTGTTCAATAACCCCTTTGAATAAAAATCCATATGATTCAATGAGAAAGGGCATCTATATTTGTGCTATTTAAACAATTTTATTTATTTTTCTCTCAAAAAAAATTAGTTCCATTTCTGAATTAATAGTATATGATTTTCTATTACTATTCCACAAAAACTAACTTGTGCTGATGTGTCGTTTTACTATAGCATGTCTCACTATAGCTCTCAAAAGATATTGATCAAGTAATTTTAAATTACCTTCATAATTGCAGGTTCTAATAAGTGCGGAAGTTGACGACTTTCAGATGTTGAAAAGGATTGTGGTTTATGTGCTTGAATTGGGCGAATGTGACTTAAGCTATGATGTTCGTGATCGAACCCGCTTCCTCAAGAAATTGCTGTCATGCAAATTAGCTTGTCATGAGCCATCTGAAGATAGTGTTGGAACACAAGAAAAAATTGCTGCGCATGTTGTGGAACATGTCTTTGGAATAAAAGTGAAACCTTTTTCACCTTTACCCCTGCACAATCGTTTCTATCTTCCTGGATCTCTGTCACAGATAGTTCTTCATGCAGCCCCTGGGTACGAACCTCTTCCAAAGCCCTGCAGTTTTGTGTTTGAAGAACTTGACCAGCTGTCAGACTTAGATAGACAAAGAGAGACCGCAGCTGACTTAGATGGCTCTCGGGAATCCTCTGAAACAGTGGATGAGGATGGCTCATCTGATTATGACTCTGAGTCTTCTATTGGTTCAGATTTCAGCACTGATGGGGATGAAAGAACGATATCCAGTGATGTCAACGACCCAGCTGCTCCCTTAATTCAAATTTCTGAAATTTCTGTTTCTGCTGACCAAGAAGAACTAAGGTCAAAAAGGGCCCTGGATTTGTGGTTAGACGAGCAGCCCAATACATCAAGTCAAACTTCGTCTGCATTAAATAGTAATCAGAGCTCTTTTGCGAAAATATCCATCGGTGATATAGGAAGCCAAGTGAAGCCTAAAAGCTATAGTCTCTTAGAATCTGGAAATGGCAATGGCTTGAAGGTAGAGTATGCCTTTTTGTCTGAAGTCTCTGCTGTATCCCCGTTACATGTTTGCGTCGAAGTTCTGTTTGAGAACAGTTCTGCAGAATCTATCGTTGAGGTGAATTTGGAGGATGAAGAAGCAATGAAAGTATCGGACTCTGCTGAACAGACTTTGGTAGGAAAAGCAAAGTGAGTTTTAAATTCCTTTATACCCTATTGATTTTGAAAACCTGCTTTTTGCCTAATCCATTAATTTCGTAGGCCTAACTACATGTTATATACACAAGTTCTCATTCTGAAACCAGCAAGGAATTAGTTTTGGTAGAAAACCATTATCTTTAATTTCTTAAATGATCTCATTTTCCTTTTTTCGAAAACCCTGCAGTGCATCTTACAACAATGTCCCAACAAGAATTCCAATGGAGGAAATTAGCTACCTTGAACCAGGTCAAAGTACAAAGAGGCTCATCCAGGTTCTGTTTCAACACCACCTGCTTCCCATGAGGTTAACCTTACATTACAATGGGAAGAAGGTTCCTGTCAACTTACGACCTGATCTAGGATACCTTGTGAAACCATTTTCAATGAGCATCAACGAATTCTTAGCCACAGAGTCTCGTTTACGTGGAATGTTTGAGTATAGTCGAAGGTTAGCTGCCTTCTCTTCTTAAATTTGAGATTGATGTCAGTATAAGAAAGTTGGTCATTTTTATTTCGCCTACTGATTCACCCTAACCTAAGTTCTCTTCGTTTTTGGTAGTTGTAGTTTTACAGACCATGTTAGAGATTCAAGAATAGAGGATGGGAAAGACAAATTTCTTAGCATCTGCGAGTGTATAACACTAAAGGTGCTTAGCAACTCAAATCTACACCTCGTGTCTGTGGATTTACCTGTTGCAAACACACTCGAAGATGCGACTGGACTGCGATTGAGATTCAGCAGCAAAATCTTGAGTAGTGAGATCCCGCTTTTGATTACAATGACAGTGGAAGGCAAATGCACCGAAGTTCTGAATTTAACAGTCAAGATCAATTGCGAAGAAACAGTCTTTGGTTTAAACCTGTTGAACAGGATTGCTAATTTTATGGTTGAGCCGTCTTCTTCAAACAGTTGATCTCAGCAAACGTGAGGATTTTTTTTATGTACTATGTGAATGCTACCAAACCTTTTTTTTTTATAAAACATATATGTATAATTTAATTATAAATACAATGAGATTTCATACACATGTCAATACTAAGTTGGAGATTCCATACAACAAACAAATCATGATACATTTTAGTTTAATATTTTTTCAAACTTATTAATAGCTTAATGATGTTGACACTAAATGTAATAAAACAAGAAAATAGAATCAGGAATTTCAAAATGAAACTAATCAAGTCAAATTTGGCTATGCTTCCATCCTCCAAAATCTTCTCCCTCCATTGCTCTTTCTTTCTGAAAATTCCCCAAAAAAAAAAAAAAACAACGAGTTTCAGCAAAATGGTAAATAAAATTTCAGTTAGCTAAAGAAAAAAAAAGGAGAAGAAACCAACCAGAAGAGAGTAAGTAACTCCGATGAAAAGCTCGCCGACAAAGGAGAGATCAGAGTCAACAACGTTGTACTTGGTCGGCCTTAGCTCCGCCGTTCCCTTTTCGACTCCCATTTCCAATAGCTCTTTCACATGCACCCTATTTATTCATTTTAATCATATTAGTATACGTATATATATTTTATTTTTTTCGATTTCAGACATATATATATATAGTTTAGTCTATCATGATATGATTGATATACGTACGTGGCTTCGCCGATGCAATCGTCGGAGGAGAATGTATCATGGTCCATGACTTTAACGATGAGTTTGTAATCGGCGCCGGAGCCAGGAAACTCTGCTCTCCATTTCATTTTATCATTCCATGTCGGATTTCTACCTCCATCTTTTTTCATGTACATCACACAAATTTTAATCAAAATCTGACTAATATATTATTTTCTTTAGTGGAATTTATAAAATGTAGGGTTGTTTTGTTTACATCATACAGTTTCAAAACCTCACTCCGCATTTTTAAAAAGGAAATTAAATTATTATTATTAGCAAACAGTCGTTTATTGCGACTCCTATATAGTTGTTTAATTAGTTAAAATGTGAAGTTTGGTGTATATGATTAGTTAAAAATGAGGTTTGCCAGACAATCTTACACTAAATAAGATGATTACTTTCAGAAAAAAGCTCCATCCATAATTCCATACACAACATTTTTTCAAGATTGAATTAAACCAAACAACAAAACAAAACTCACAAGCTACCACAAAATGTCTCAATATATAGTGTAATAACATTATTAACAAAACTAATAAAACAGCGGAAAGAGTCGAGATGAATTATTATAGTTTTAGCGATGAATGGTATAAAAAAATTTCGTGATGTGTGACTATTTCTCCTATCACTAACATATGGGCGTTTTATTTCTTAAGTCCGAGTAAATAGAAAATGAGATAGGAGAAATAGTCTGCCGCATAAAACGAAAAAAAAAAGTCAAACTGAAAAAACCTAAATAAAGCTGATAGAGATTTGGAAATAAGGAGAGAAGAAGAATTAGTAAGTTAAAATACCTTTAGCAACGCTGCTTTTGCGGGTTTGCCCTTTGTATTGGATCTCAACATATGGATCTAGCTTACCTATAATCAAACAAAACAAAAACATAAAGTAAGTAAATAATTTACAAAAAAAAGTTTCAAGAATTCAGAGGTTACAGAATCTGAGAGAGTAGTAGAGATTAATTACCAAGAAAATCAGAGCGCTTGAGACCTTTGCCACTGATCAGATTAACCTCAAGAATTCCAACAGCCATTCTCAAGAGTTTTTTCTTCAAGTTTTGAATTTGTATTTCTTAAAAACGAAGAAGAATAAACGATAGATGAGTTTTATTATCAAAAGAAAATATAAAAGAGAAAGAAGAAACGATGAAGTGGATATGTGTGTGAGAGAAAGAGATGGGCTTTAAATACAGAAGCAAGAGACGTAGACCAAATCCTTCACATATCATTTACTTTTCTTATTTATTTTCTTATTTCAAACATCAACTCGCGTCGTAGTTCCAAGACTAAATCATGTAAAGGAGAGAGAATATAAGATTATAACTAAGTTTTTGGATCGGTCAACTAAACTAAATGACTATATTACCCCTTCTTGGTTTAAAGAAAGACGATTGGCTGCATGAAATTGTAATACCAAACCAAAATAGACCCTAGAATCATCTTACTTATAAATACGACTTATCGAGATGGACTCTTTTTTCTCTTCTTCTTACAAGGCTGCTAAAAAAAATATTGTTGTCGATCTTGACCATACGAGAGAAGACTTGGTTACTCGCTTAACGTTTCTCACATTAAAAGCTACAACAATCTTAATACAATTTTTAAAATAAAAATTATTAAACGAGAACGAGCTCAAGTAAATAACATCACCAGACGAATATCTTTAACAAGCCAGAGTAATGAGTTTTTTCAAGACACAGACCACTACTAGAGAAACAAAGACGCATTTGAAAAGTTGCATATAGTTTTGGTCTACAAGAGACACAAATGCTTTTTTCATCTTGGAGATACTTCCACAGACCTGGACCTGGATCCCGATGGCGACCTTGAAACTGCTCTACCACCACCATGCCTTTCCTCTGCTTCATAGCCTGGTTTTCTATACAACCAACCAATGCCAAAGCAGGGAAAATCAGCCACAATCCTCAGGGGAGAAAGAAAATAAAACACAATGTCTCACTTACTCTCTAATCTCATCGTCTCCATTTCTATCACGGTCTGCAGCAACAGCACCTTCATAGCCAGGGGAATAAGACCTGCGACTGTATTTTCCATCTTCTTCTCCGCGAGGAGGACCTCTTGGTGGTGATCGTGGTGGGCGTTCCTCTTGTCTTCTCCTTGGAGATGCTGAATAGTCTGCTCCTCTTCGTCTTGGTGCAGGAGAGTAAGACCTGTAACACCAACCATTAGGTAAATCATTCATACATCTTGTTGACTTGACAATGATGGAAAGGTAGGTGGTGATGAAGCCTGTTACCTTGATCGGTATCTGCTTCTAGAGTCTGATGGACGACGTGGAGAGCGTGATCGAGAGATTGACCGTGAACGAGACCGTCCTGAGAACAAAAAATCATAGACATTATCAAGCTATGTATATAAAGTTATAAACAAGTGCGTCACAATCTAGCTGTGATCATATAATTTGAACTTTTGCAGTTAAAGCAAATAACAAGTGCATAACCAAAGACAATTAATCACTAACCATGAGAATGACCTCTAGAGCCTGAAGGTTCCCTGAAAATTTAAGACAATTCGTTGATTGTTTATTTCTCAACTTCTTTGTATAAAATGATTAAGAACTTACAAAGTATTAGTTTCGAAGAAAGATTAGATTGGTAATCATTTGCTTTAGCATTCAGAATATGGAAACTTACCTACTACGAGTCCTAGTCTTCACACGCATCTCTTCGGGCCTTTTCCTAGACTCTGAAGCAACAACCACAGTTATCTCTCTCCCAGCAAATATCCTCCTGTTCATGCTTCGCTGAGCCTCCCCAGCATCATATGCATCAACAAACTCCACAAAAGCAAACCCACGCGGTTCCCTGCATCATTCATAATCTTATCATTCTAAGTTGTAGATGGTTGATAGCACACATAAAACCAGAAAAAACTATAATTACCAGCAAAATCAGCCTACATTCAACCAGTAGACTGTATACCTTTCTCAAATAGTGTAAAACGTCAGCTTCTGAGAACTTCTAAGTAAACGTCAGCTTCTGAGAACTTCTAAAAAAAGCAGATATTCTACTAACGAAAATGTCTAGTAGCTGATCTTTTTTTAACAGTTCACAGCAATTCGAAAAGAGGCAAAAGATCTTGTAAAAATAAGTAGCACCTGATCCAAACTTAAGTTTTCTTCAAGTAGCCTTCCCAAAAGAACTTCTAAATTTTGAGTAATCTATGATATAGCTTCATAAGGAACATTCTCCACTTATTACTGCTTCCATAGAACACTCTTGACCTACTACTTGCTTCCAAACATAACATTCTTGACTTTCTACTTGCTTCCAAACAAAACATTCTTCATTTATTACTTGCTTCCAAAACAAAACAATCTTGACTTTTTACTAGCTTCCAAAACAAAGCATTCTTGATATGAAATGACTCTTTTGACAAATAAGTTATGCATTTATTTATCGCCGAGGGCTTCATCAAATGTGGGGCTTGGTCTTGTTTTAACTTCAAGCCAACATACCCCCTGGGAAATTAGTCCAACATTTAATTTACTAAGGGAAAAGCAAGCAGAAAACAGAATGAAATAGGGTCTCTTCTCACCTCGAGAACTAGCTAGATCAAAGTGGAGGATAAACAAAGAAAAAAAAGAAGATATCGCTTAGCTTGGGCCAAATTAGAGACTTACATATATGTCATTTACATTACTTCTAAATTTGAACTAGTTCAGCGTTGAAAATGAAACATCAAATAGAATGGACAATACTTCAATACAAACAAACAACCTAAAAATGGGTCCAATCACCAATGGGGAATCATATCCTTATCAGCACATAACTAATCTATCTATCAAGATTAAAAAAAATCAAAGACAAGACTCAAAAGATAGTTAAATCATTTGCAGCACATAATCAGTATAAAAAATTTCAGGTCAATCCATAGAGAAAGGAACAAGACTCACCCTGAGTAATAATCTCTGGGGATATAGACATCTCTCACAGGTCCAAACCTCTCAAAGGGCACACGAAGCTCCTCTGGTCTGCAAAAATCAAACCAATAAGTAAACAGCAAAACCAAAGACTGAGTCTTTAAAATAATAACCAAAAAACTCAAAAAAGAAAGAAAATTTAACCTGCAATCAAGAGGAATGTTTCGAACCAAGAGACTTCCATGACTAGATCCTTTACGACCTCCACCATAACCACGTCTAGGAGGAGGAGGAGGACTTCTTCCTCTACCACCATATCCTCTCCTTGGAGGGCTGTAATAAGGCGGACTGTATCTTCTCATCACTAATGTATTGTAACCCCAAAAAACAAACAATTTCAACGTCAGATCCTCAAATTCACCAAACAAAACATGTTACTTGAAAGGAGAGCAAGAAACTAGGGTTTATAATCGGAAGATTCTGGAATTTTCAAGAGAAAGATTAGGAATTTATTTACCTGCGACGACGGATCACTTGAGAGAGTAGGAGAGAAGATTGTGAAAAGCAAGATCTGAAGTGAACCCTAACCTCGTGAGAGAGGAGAAGACGACTCTCTTTGACCCGACAGCTCAGCCCATCTATTTAATGGGCTTGGCCTTTTTCTATTTTCCATTTTCGCGTTTATTAATAATAAATCACTGCGGTTTGAAATTAATTGTGTGGATTATTAATGATTATAGATAACAGTAACCTTTAAATTTTCTGAGCTTAAAAAACCTCCTCAATTATTTATTCAATAAAACACCTCTCAATTTAAATATGTAAATGAAATAACATATTTGTATACAATTCTGTTCATTGCATTTTTTAAAAAAATAAAAATGATGTTTTTATTAATAAAATCAATCAACTAAAGAGGAATTGTAGATAGTAGAATGTTAGTAGATATAGTAGAATTGATCAATGCAATATATAAAAACAAAACTATAAAATAGACAAAACAAAAAAACAAAAAAAAAATCCAAATCAGTAATTCAGGAGCAAAACTATAACCAAAGTGTTACAAAAACACTTAACACAATATTACAAAACCCGAGACATGAGTAACCACCTTTTTCTCTACCTACTTCAAACCAACGGCTATTTTGGTTAACCCGTTTCTCTGGTACTTGTCTTCGGTTTTCAATTCCACAAGTTTCTTGGTATCCTTAACCGGGCCAACATTGGCCGATTTAACCAAGCTGTCTTGCAGTTGTACCAAGGCTCGGACCACTTGATCCATGGTGGGGCGCGATTTGGGTTCAAATGAGAGGCACTGCACCGCAATGCTTGCCAATCTCACGGCCTCTTCAGGTCTATACTGTGAGTTAAGCCGAGTGTCCACAATTAGTAGAACCTTTCGTCTGCTTGTGAGGTATGGTCGAGCCCAATCCACAAGGTTTTGCTCCTTGGCCGGGCGGTGATGGTCCAGTGCTTGCCTTCCACATAGTAGTTCTAGAAGAACAACCCCAAAACTGTATACATCGCTTCTAGCATTCAAGTGACCTGAAAAAAAAGACAGAAAAATGAGAGAAAGAAATAAGAATATATCTTTCAAAGCCAGAGGTGGGACTCATGCCACGATCATAATTCATAAGTTTCATTAGCTAAGAATTGATTGTATCATATACTAGGAGTTTACCTGTTGAGACGTACTCAGGAGCAGCGTAGCCAAATGTACCCATGACCCTTGTACTAACATAGCTTGCTTCTCCCATTGGACCGTCTCTAGCTAACCCAAAGTCTGAAAGCTTTGCATTGAATTCCTGTTGTTTGAAAGACAAAGTCAGTATATTTATGTCCTTGACTACTAAGTCAACAAAGTAAGACTTGAGGATTTTCAAAAAGACTAATACCGAATCAAGCAAGATATTAGAAGCCTTGATGTCTCGGTATATGACTTTGACAGGATCACTATGAAGAAATGCGAGGCCTTTAGCTGCATCAAGGGCAACCTTAACCCGTAGAATCCAAGAGAGCGGCTTACACTGCACACCATCTGTTCCAAACCAATTTAAACATAAGACTACACAACACTACAATAATCTCTTCTCTCAAAGTTTCATTAGAAAAACATTGATTTATGACTCACTTCTGAACAGATGATCCTCAAGACTACCCTTATGCATAAACTCATACACAAGAAGCCGGTGTTCATCTTCCAAGCAAAAACCAATCAGTTTAACTAAATTCGGATGACTTAACCTCCCCAAGTAATTGATCTCTGTCTGAATTTACAACAACAACAACAAAAAAAATACAACAAATCAGAATCAAAGCTTACACACACACACAAACACATATAGTAAGACACGAATCAAAACATTGGAAGTGTACCAGCCATTCTCGGTGACCTTGGAAACCATCAGGGTTAAGTCTTTTAACAGCAATTACAATACCAGTGCTTGATTTGGTGGGAGTGAGAGTGGTATCATCAATCCAACCTCTAAAGACACAACCAAAGCCACCTTCTCCAACAACAGTGTCCGATCTGAAATTCCTAGTAGCGAGTTTGAGTTCGTTAAAGGTGAATCTTTTAACGGTAGCTGAGCTAAGTATCTCTCCTTCAGTCCTATGAAACGCAGAGGAAGATGATTGACACGAGAGGTGAAGGTCGTCGAGACCACTACTACTCTTACCTGCACAACACACAAAAGCGTTGACCAAAAGTCAAGATTGAGAGTACAAAAAGGGGGAAACTTTTTTTTAACTTTTAGATCAGATAGATTCTCGCAAATTCCATTCCTTTTCTTCAAACCCTTAATTAATTAACCGAAAATATAACGAATTTGGAAGAGATACGCATTAAAAATCACAAATTTTCCCGGGGAAATTTTTTTTGTAGTTGAAGAGAACGTACTAAGGACACGAGAACTAAGGCAAGAACCCATTTAGGAGGAGATGAAACAAACGAAGAACAAGCTTGTTTTGCTCTTATCGACAATAAACTTTCAGCTATCAGAGATCAAGATAATTTGTGGCAACCTTAAACCCGTTAAAGCTGAACATTAAAGAGAGAAATAGAGAGAGAGAGAAAGAAATGTGAAAAAAAAAATCATAAGAGGATGAAAGAAGATGGTGGATGTTGATAAGATACTTGAGACAACCGAAGAAGAAGAAAGGTCTTTTTCAAAAATAACAAATTGAGACAAAAGTGATTTTTGACCAAAAGAAATTATTTGGAATTGTAGTCGATGGAACCGAGTTCAACTAAATTATAAATTATTAATACTCTGTGGGACTTTTTCTCTGGTATGGTATTTTTATTTCTTAGATATTTTCAGAATTTTATTTTATCTTCAATATAAATAACTAAATTTAGCTTAACCGTACAAAAATATCAGTAATGATAAGTTAGATACGAGTACAACCTTAAGTCTTACTAGATCTGAGCCTGAATTCGCTTTGGTTATTGTTTTCTAAAATATCAATTATTATTGCCGGTTGTCTTATAGTACTATTTTCTAAAGTTATTTCTTGTCAAAAATGTTAGATATTCATGTAATAGGTATTTTCGATTTATATACTTTGGGTGTGGAAATATGATGAGACATATTCGGGTTTTGTATTAGTTGGTCTGATATAAACGCATAAAAAAGCAAGTTTCGACCTTGCGGAATTTGACAAACATTATACAAGTAGGTAAGAAAATCAGATTCGAAAAAGTATACAACTTATGTACGATACAATTAACCAGTGAATAATTAGAAGTTTAGGTGAGAAAATTAGGACTCGAATTAACCAATAAATAATAGATTGTTCAATTTCTATATGGTATTGTTAAACTGGGAGGAGCGAGCATGTTACAAAAATGATAATAATCTACCTCTCTGTAGGTTCGTTTGTGTACTATAAACTCCTTTCAAAAATTATTAATAATATATATTTTATAAAGATTGAGTGTGTAGTGACACATTCAAAACTATTACAAACCGCTAAATTATTTATTATAATTAAAATAAATATTATTTTCAATATTAAATTTTAAAATTTGGATGGCAACAGTAGATTAGTTTAACAATTTATCGTTATGATATATGGTACCAAAAATTATTAATTGAATGTTCGAACTTTCTTCATTAAAAAGTTGAAAGTTCATTAGATAGAATCCATGTTGTAAAAATCTCCGCATACCTCCGATTACATCCCGCCTAGTCGCTAGGCTCACTCTCGCCGGCTCGATTAATGACTAATCCTCGAAAAAGTCAATCAACCTATTACTCTCCGTCTAATTCGATTAATTCTCATCTAATCCGATTATTTTCCACCTAATCATATATAATCTAATTATTTTTAATTTTTTAGGTATAGAAAATTTTTGTTTTTGTTATACAGACATTATTTATATGAAGAGTTTGTGATGTTTATAATAAATGATGTTAAAAAATATAAATAAAAAATATAAAATAAATTATTAATAATATATTTTCATGCATTTATTATAATTTTTTTAAAAATATTATTTAAAAATTTAATATAATAGATAAATATATTTTTAAAATATTAAAATAACGTAAAACTAATTCCCGTTTACTCCCTAATTAATCTTTTAGGCGGTATACCCAATCACTGCCCGACTAGCGCATAATGAGTTTTAAAACATTGGATAGAAAGAAATAAAGTTTAAGGTTTAAATTTAGGGTTTAAAGTTTATGGTTTAGTGTTTAGGGTTTAGAAAGAAAGAAAAAAAATCCTTAAACGACCTAGCTTTAGTGAAACGCTAATAATGGGTTTGTCCCATTCTAAGTTCTAATTCTTGTACGTCTTTTGTTTCCGTGTCAACATACAATTTTTAAAAAAATTACAAAGGTTATTTCAGTTTTATTAATACACCAAAAAAACTCCATCGTCGAGTGATCGATGACTTCGTCAAACCTCCCTCTTCAAGGTCCCAGTTGTTTGTTCGTCAAGAAATAAATTATAAAGTCAACAAATTAATATAATACTCGAAGATTTCGATCCTTGTATCTCAAATACTTGAGTCTCTGTTACTCTATTGGGTAGACTTAGAAGATAATACGTTATCACGTTTGTAGCTGAGTCACATATGGCATTAGTTGGATTTTCGTGGTAAGGTCAAATCCATATTTACTTTTAATATTATTGAGTCCGATATTAATTTTAAACAATTTTTGACATACGGACATCTCCTTTAGCCCTTACTTTTACATGACCACTTGACTTATTGCCAGTAAACCAGTAAGCCGTTTTACTTATTGCTTATAAATTATTTAACTATTACTAGATTCGTCATCATATACATATTTGGTCAACTACGGACAAAAAACGACATTATTCCTAACAATGAATTTCTCCATATTTTGAAGTATGAACCCAAAAATAGTTTCTCCATGAAATTTATTTTCGTTTTTTACTTTCTCCATGATATTTCCTAAATGTTAGACATTTTTCATGATAACGACAAAAAAAGTTGAGATGACAAACTAAAACGTCAAATCTGACAAGCTAAAACGTAAAAGCGAGTAAAACGAAAGAAAAAAAAACTAATTTCCCGCTTATTTTTCATCATTCGGCATCAAGTATTGCATATTTCATAAAGTTTAAAGTATTGACGAAAAAAAAACAAAAAGTACTGCATATTTCATAGCGGTCGACAGCATTATTCAGAAATAATCAAACCAAAACACTTGTGTTTAAGTTATATATAATATAGTAATACCGTTAATGTGATAATCATTGGACGGGCAGAGAACTATGGTTCCATTGGTAACTATGAAATAAGAAACACAATTTCACTTGCGTAGATTGAAGACGAGAGAGATTCGCATGGTTGACAGCTGAATAAATGGCGAAGAAAATGATTGTGGCGTTCTCAAAACAACAAAGTAAGAGAGAAAGACCTCTGCCAAATACAACTGAAAGCAAAATGTATCATTATATCATCAACTTATTCATTTTCTCGGAGTTGAGACTGATGACAAAAGCAAAGGATTTGAGACTGCTTAATTAACACATTAGGCGCTTTTCTTCACCTCTGCCGCCTTAATGATGTCGATAAACTCAGCCTGCAAAACCAAGAATTGAAGATTAAAAACAACATCAGACATGGTTTTGATTGAAAGTTGAAACAAACCATGATATTATTACAAGGCAAAACATAATCATATGTACCTTTAGAGAAGCACCACCGACCAAGAAACCATCAACATCGGCCTGACCACCTAGCTCCTTGCAGTTACCACCGTTGACGGATCCTGATAATAATTTACATAAATCAAACTTAAGTAACATAGAAAACCTGTGGGGAAGATAACAAATTTAAATAATAGTGTTACCATCATATATTCATATGATATGGTATTAATGTTTACCTCCATAAATGATGCGGGTTGTAGCAGCGACATCAGCACTCACGTTCTTGGCAAGCCATTTCCTCAGTTCATCGTGTACCTATTCATAAACGAAATAAGTATTGGTTTCCTATCAAATCATGACCAAATGCAACAATATTAAAGTGCTCATGTGCATCTGAGAACAACTTACTTCTTGAGCTTGGGCTGGGCTAGCGACCTTTCCGGTTCCAATGGCCCACACTGGTTCATAGGCTATGACAACATTTGACCAGTTTGACACTCGATCTGCCATATAAAAAAAAGGATTTCTTTAGACATTTCTGTGCCTTTTAAAATATACACTAAGGGAGTAAAGTGAGTAGAATATCATCATAACAGGTTTTAATGTCAAAGAAAATGCACAAAGATAGGGAAAGGACATAAAAGTGTCTGACGAAAAACATACCAGCAATAGCTTTAGTCTGGGCAGCCACAACGTCCATGGTTGACCCAGCCTCACGCTGCTCAAGAGTCTCACCAACACAAGCAATAACTTTCAAACCTTGAGCAAGAGCATAGGCTACCTTGTCTCCGACAAACTACAAATGTAGGATAAAGGTAAAAAAAAAATCAAAATCATGGCCCTCAAATTCAAATGGTACACCAGAATCTAATTTTTTTTATCACGAAAGGTCACCAACCTCGTTTGATTCATTGAGGAGTGCTCTTCTTTCAGAGTGACCAAGGATAACCCATGGGATATCCAAGTTCACAAGCATCTCCGCACTGCACACACAAATTACAGAACAAATAAGAGCATGAAACAATACCCAGCACAATAGAGTGAAGTACATAAACCACGGAATATAAGTATTTCTCCTATGAAAGCATCAATTAAACAGGTGAATCAGTTACGGCCTATTTTACCTATCTAATCATTGGTTAGAAACATGTTCTTATTAAACTGCTTGATTAAACAAGATTTGTTTTTAAGACAATAAAATGCATCTTCAAAATCATATATCTTTACTAGATCTCATAGATAGAAGAGAGCAGTAGTGAGAATCTCACCTCACTTCACCAGTGAAAGCACCTCCTTTCTTAACCCAACAGTTTTGTGCCGCAACATAAAAGTCAGACCTCAATGTGCTCTTAACCAGAGGAAGAAATACATATGGAGGGCTAACCACAACCTCTGCGTTGATAAAATATCCATCAAATTATTAATCCAGTCAGGACCATAGTTATTGTAAATAACATAGATAGAACCATAACAAATATGATGAACAGGTAAATAATAAAGAAAACTTGATTAACAGCAAATACTTATCTATTTAGTCATGGTTGAAGACAGAAAAAAATCATTCATTTACCCACACCTTATTTGAAGAGCCATATACAGTGAAATAGGTTTCCTTGAATGCCCAAATCCACGTGAGAAATACGTTTTTTCCAGTATAAGAGCAATTCATAAACTCTATTAAATCGCTATTAGCTCGTCAAATTCAAGCAATTTCAAGATTGAGACTAGAAACAAAAACACATATTCTCGTCACAGCAATTTCGATTCAACACTCACCTACAACATCCTGTGAAGGTACTTGAGCTTCATTAAGAGTGTTCACAATCTTCTTCACCTCTTCAGCAGTTCCATTCTACATCAATTAAAAAAAAAATAGAACACAAGCATAAGCATCTTGAATCTTTCTCACAAAATGATCCAAATCTTAGCCGCGGAGAAATCAATCCCAACATGTTAATAAATACTTTAGCCAGAATTTTACACACAGATCCATCAAAGCTAGAACACGAACTCAATTCCCAAAAAAATAAAAGAATGAGATCCAGCATCGAATCAACAAATCTCAAACCATCAGTAATAGATCAAAAACATCTAACCAATCGAGTCAACAAACAATAGACAAAATCTAAATTCTTAAGATCGGAATTATCCAATATTTTTTCAATTACTTCACTTGATCGAGAAGGAAACAAGCAGATCAAGGACGAGCTACAATCAGTGACAAACTCAAAAAGTAAATAAAGATCCAGCGACGAAGATCGATGACTTACACATTTCCAGTTGCCTCCGACGAAGAACTTTCTCGCCATGTGTTCAAAGTTTCAGACGATGATCACGAGAAACGCTTGAGAGTCACAGAAACGACGATGAAGAGCAACAAAAGATAGATCCAGTGTGTTCAGTGGCCGTTGTCTCTCGCAGGGGTCACTAATTATATATGTCAAATAGTACTCTAAATATTTGATATAGGGAATGACGATTATATACTAGCATATATAAGAATATTCCCGGGCCAAACTATAGAAAGATGAGGGTATAAATGTAAAATAGAGCGAAGAGAAAAATATTATGGACGTGTAGCCCAAGGTTTGGTTGGTCTGTAGTATTTCATCAAGTAAACCACGGCTATAGAAGGCTTTAGGCCCACTAAACCACATTAAGATTAAAAGTCAAGCCCATCAACGTTGCTTCATTTTTCAATTTGTGATCATCTGAATTTTTTTTTTATTATATTACGGCTCCCTTTGTTTGTCTGATTCTGATGTAAACATGACGCATGAACATCCATTACCACCTACAGACAAAACAATTTATCTCAAAAACATTTAGCAATTAGCAATTCTTTTTTTCTTTCTTTTGATCTCTAACTATAAAATGAATTAAACTATTTGATCACCCTAAATCGTTGTTGTTTTTGTTTTTAACAACAAATTGTTTTATGATCGGTTAGTTGTATTTTATAATGTAACGTGGTTTGTGACTTTGTTTAAGCAGTGTAACTTTGGTCATTGATAATGACAGTAAAACCGTTAACTAATAGTCGAAGAACATAAATGAAAGTATCTTCTTTTCTAAAGTAACATAACAAATGGCTATGAATTTTTTAATTGGCAAAGTGTTTTTTTTAATGGTAAAACGAAAGGGTTACGTCAAAGTTAACTGATTAAGAATCAGCTTCGCAACATCTTCGGACTTCGAATCTATTTGACTTTGGTCCGTGGTATTCAAAACTCCAACTATTCCCTCCTACAAACACGTGTCGAATGACGCTATCACAAAGCCGCGTCGATCTATCTCCTCCTTTTCTTTTCTTTTCTTTTTAAAATTTTGACTTATTAATAATTAGCCATATTTAATTTTGTTTTTGTTTTAGTAGCAAATAAAAACACCCAGATCTCCTTAGACCTCATTTATAAGAACATCTTTAAAAAAGCATAACCAAAAAACGTAACACTCTTATGTACCTTTTTTTCTTTGAAACGAAAATTAGGATAGTAAACCGAATCATAGAAACTATGTTTTGGGATTAAGACTAAACACATATAATTTGAGTATTAACAGCGAAACAAAGATATATAAAAAGAACAATTATGCAACAAAAAAAAGTAGACCCTATAATTAGCTAAATTAACTAAAATTCTGACGGTCGCAACAAAATCCACTTTTTCAATAATTTACAACGGCCTAAATTTAAGCCGACGCACATGAAAAAAAGACAGCACAAACTTTTTCCCTCTTTCTAAAAAAAACAGCTGTTCGCCAGTAAAAATATACACGTATATAAAAACGGTCATATTTATCTATATTTATTACAAACTATTTCCATTGGTTTCTTCACTATTATATATAGATGCTATATTCGTTTATTTAAAAACAAATTAAAATCTATCCGTCATAAAACACACCACAAACGATTCACAGTTTTTCACTTTGAATCGTTTGATATTTCTCAGTCTTCGATAACCAAAAATGGCCAAAGCGCCACCATCAATCTCTCTCCCTCTCCTCCTCCTCATCTCCGCCGCGGCATTTCTCTCCCTCCCCTCCACGATCTCCGCTATCGGTGTTAACTACGGTACTCTCGGAAACCTCCCACCACCGACTCAGGTGGCAAATTTCCTTAAGACACGGACTTCGATCGACAGTGTCAAGATCTTCGATGTGAATCCTGATATCCTTCGTGCCTTCGCCGGAACCGGAATCTCCGTCGTTGTTACCGTTCCTAACGGTGATATTCCAGCGTTAGCTAACGGAAGAAAAGCTCGTCGGTGGGTTTCGGCAAACATTTTGCCGTTTCATCCTCAGACGAAGATTAAGTATATATCTGTCGGAAATGAGATTCTTCTCACTGGAGATAATAACATGATCTCGAATCTTTTACCGGCGATGAGAAATCTTAACAATGCTTTGGTTCGTGCTGGTGTCAGAGATGTTAAGGTCAGCTTGTCTCTCCATTTTTCCATCTCCAGATTTTTCAGTTTTTAGGAATTAGTATAGTAAAGTTTTTTTTGTTTAAAATTGAAATACTAATTCCAGATCTTATTAGGTATGAGTAGTTTGGCAAAAAATTAGAAATACTACTCTTTACTTCAAACGTTGAATCCCTACTTTGATTTTTGAAATTGCAAGTAGCGAAGTGTTTTTCTTGTTTACGTAACTTTACCTTTTCTTCTTGTTTTTTTCTCTAGAAAAAGTCGTCATTATTTATAGTGAATTTGATGATTAGCGTGAAATTTTTTCCTTTTAACGGAAACAATGCACTGATTGCGCATAAAATTTTGGAATAAATAAACAAAAACAATAGCTGAGTATTTTGAAAATTTTCAATGGTATCTAGTATCTAGTTTAAATCCAAAAAATCACGCAATTGCAGAATATTGCGTGTGCGAATTCTTTTTCTCCACTCGCATAAAGTTGGTATCTAAAAAAAAATTCTGAGAAATTTTTACAATTATTTAAGGTCTGGTCAATTACACTATCCCACGTGCTATCTCACCGTACAAGGTTATCTTTAGATTCAGACCAAATCTTTTGAATGCTAATTTAACAAAAGTGGTCTGCCATGCTTTGAGCTTCCTTCATTACATCATAAATGTACATGCCCCTATGAGTATTATCATACGTAACCCGTTAGGGACTAATAAGTAATTATTGATTCTAGATGACAAGATAAAAGAAAGTGATAATTGATTCTAATGTACAATTTGTTGCAATTGGTCGCAGGTCACAACCGCACACTCACTTAACATCATTGCCTATGACTTGAACGGTGCACCAAGCAGTGGTCGATTCAGACCAGGCTGGGACAAAGGCATATTGGCTCCAATACTAGCATACCATCGCCGAACTAAGTCTCCTTTCATGATCAACCCATACCCTTACTTCGGTTTCGACCCCAAAAACGTCAACTTCGCCATTTTCCGTTCACCATACAAGGCGGTCCGTGACCCATTCACCCGCCATGTCTACACCAACATGTATGATGCTCTCATGGACTCGACTTACTCTGCCATGAAAGCTCTAGGCTACGGTGATGTCAACATCGTTGTTGGAGAGACCGGCTGGCCATCGGCTTGTGACGCACCTTGGTGCTCTCCCGAGAACGCGGCTTGGTTCAACCTTAACATTATTAAACGTTCACAAGGCCAAGGGACACCTCTCATGCCTAAAAGACGGTTCGAAACTTACATTTTCGGTCTGTTCAACGAAGAAGGCAAGCCCGGTCCGACCGCAGAGAGAAACTGGGGGCTTTTCCGATCGGATTTCTCTCCGGTTTACGATGTAGGTCTTCTCCGAAATGGGCAAGCCGGTGGCGGTGGTCGTCCAGCATTGCCTGCGCCTAGTAAAGGTGGCAGCGGTAAATGGTGTGTGGCTAGGTCGGGAGCTACGGATGCGCAGCTGCAAGCAAATATTGACTGGGTCTGTAGTCAGGGTGGTGTTGATTGTAAACCAATCCAAGCTGGTGGTTCGTGCTTTAACCCGACTAGTTTGAGAACGCACGCATCTTTTGTGATGAACGCTTATTTCCAGATCCACGGACGCAATGATGATTCGTGTAATTTCAGCGGAACTGGTGTCGTCGTAGGGAACAACCCAAGCAATGGTGCTTGTAGGTACTAAAGATTGTCTATGTAGCATTTGTTTGGGAAGTCCTAACATTATGGTTCTGAGGATCTTTGGATTGTTGAGATAATTAGCTTTGTGTTTAATTTCGGATATTCTAATTTAAAAGTTTTATTCATTTATTTCTTTTTTTTCAATTCCTTTTATTTATATAAATAAAGTGGAACTTCTCATAAGATTTGCTTCAGAGTTACGACGCTTTACAGCATTGATTTGTGTGTCTTTTGATCTTTAATCTTTATGTTTGATTTAGATGGTTCATCAACCTTATACTCTTGTCTACAAGATAATTATGTCTGTCCAGGACATGAGATTGGAAACAGTTGATACTGTCGAGCAAAAATTAAAGAGCTCCATTCTCAAAATTTAGATTTATGTTTCAGATTTATGAATTCATTATGAAAACTTTTCTAATTTGAATCGTAAATATTTGTCATTTTCTTATTTTTAAAGTTTCCAGCGTTGTTTGTTCTCTCCCCTTTTTCTATATTTTCATTAGCACAATTATATACACTCATGAGTCATGACCCAACAAACGTTAAAAATGACATTGACAAATGACAATATGTAACGTATCATTTTACACCTATGACATTACATTGTTAACATATCGTGACATTGACAATGTTAGCACAGCATCAACATTTTGTTAGTCAAATTAGCAAAGCATCAACATTTTGTTAGTCAAATAGACTCAGTGGAGGCTTCAATGAAACACAACATTGTTAACATTTTATATGGTGTAGTGAATTGTGAAAGAAGATACACAAAATGGAGGCATGAATCACAACATTTTTAACATTTCAAATGGTATAGTAGATTGTAAAAGAAGAGACTCAATGGGGGCATGGATCATCACAACAATGTTAACATTTTTATCTCATTCAAAATCATATTTGAGTGACATCATATCGAAGTAGGAAAAGTAGTTGATGAAACTTAATTTTGAAAACTATTCCACATTGTAATATGCAGAGACGATAAATATTATAACATGCTGTAAAAACTCCTCTCTTCTAAGTTTGTTCGGTTGATGCGTCGTATATTGTACAACGACATTGAAATAAACTCTGTTTTTTTTTTAGAAAATAACAAAGAAACTAACCTCTGAAATCATAACCAATACTAAAATTATCGTTTGCTAGGATATAAAGAAAAATATTATTGATGAAAAATAAGAAATTCATAACAATCCCTCATTCATAATTCACTAGGAAAAACCAAAAAATAAATAATAATCCAAACTCTAAATAAATAAAAAAGGAGTCAAAAAGAAGAAGAAGAAAAAAGGGCCACATCAATATTGTTGAAGTTAGTGAGCCATGGCAGCAAAAGGAGGGCAAGCGTTGTAATTAATAGCTTTCTGGTGGGGCATAACAAGCATTGCGGTGTGATCCATGAAATCTTTCAAAGCCACCACCGCCTGTAAAATTACCTTTAAGTCCTCCGCCGCCGCAAATCCTTCATTCCCGGCGTTTCTCACGGCGTACACGTAAAACGTTATGCAACCTTTTCTGAATTTAAACCTCGCCATCTCCCAATTCTTTAATCTTCTAATCATCTTCTTGTTCACATCTCCCAATGGAATCTCCGGTGGCCATATTCCTCCCTCCGTCGCCACAACCGCCGACTTCATCGCCTCTGATTCGAACACGAACACCACCACTTTGGATTTCCTCGTTCCTAGTCCGAGTGTTAGTGTATGCCAAGCGTGATGCGCAAGGATTGTGAAGTTTGTCGGAAGATATGCCGCCGTGGAAAGAAGCGGCGGTGATGATGAAGAAGGGAGAGAGATGAGTTTAAGAAGCTCGAGTGTTCTTGCTCGCCGGATTGTGAATGATTTGACGATAATTTGGCCGCCGAATTTAAGGCCTTTAACATCGGAGGAAGGTTTAAAGGAGATGTCGGAAGATTGGTGCTTCTCTTTCTTCTTCTTCTTTTTTGTTTTCTTCTCTTTAGCTTCCATGGCAGGTTCTGTGTAGAACTTGTCCTTTCTCTCTTCTTTGGTTTTGTTTTGTGATTAGAAGTTGGTGTGTGCTTTTGATTAAGCTCTCTCTCTCTCTCTCTCCTTTTTTTTATTTTTGTTTTGTTATATGATGTTTCTTGATTTAGTAGTAATACTATTACAAAGTCATGAGTCAAGTTTCCCAAGTCCGATTAATCGGAAAGTTTGTTTAGTCATCGAATGCAGTAAATGCGAGCTGTACAGGTTTTCATTGCTTCTCTTCAAAAAATACGAGCTAAATAATCAGTTTTAGAAATTAAAATATGAAACTAAAGGAAAAAAAAATTGGATAGTGAACTGAGTCAAACTCTCCATTCTAGAATATATATATTTTAGATTTATAACAAAGCTTCTATTTTCGAGTAAACAGATAATAGATTTCGTCTTTAAAAAATTAAAATTTTAAATTTGCTATACTCGTTCCAAACTTGTTCATTTGAAAAGAAGAAAACAATACGATGACTAATATAATTTGGTGACAAATGTGACAGTTTTCGTTTTAATGGTTAGCACTCTAAAGTAATTTTGAATGGTGGTGATCTCAAAGACTCTCTGAATTTTAAGAAATTTAAAGAAAAGTTAAAAACTGTTAGAGTGAGCTATAAATTCACCGAGACATATATATATATATATAAATATAGTGTCGGCAATAGTAGGAAAGGAAACTTTAATATTATATAAATGAGGCTACTATCGGGACTGTTATCAATCATGTTTCTAGTATAGTTAATTCAGTTGGAAGGTTTGATCTTATTTCATAGTGTTTAGTAAACTATCTTGATTTTCAATAATTTAGTTGGACATCTCTTTAAGTAGAGATCCATGTTTCGCAGTGTATTTGGCTAGCAAACTCTACCACAACCAGAGATTCGTTATATCAGCCAGGCGAGCAGTACGTTGGAAATCAGTACGTCAAGAATCTTGGATGGTGATTCCAAGAATCCATTTGCCTTCTGCATTCTTCTTTTTTCATGATTAGTTGATTACCATCAACTGCTATTAATATAAGGATTGTTATATATTTTGATATGAGTCTAGTTTAATTGTGTAAAAACAATCACCATAGTCTAATGTTGTAGTGGAATTTTGTTAAGAGTTTGTAAATTTCTCAACAGTCACTGTCTTAACAATCATCACAAGTAGTTTTAGTTGCATTGCCATATGATATATACATGTTTATTTCTTTTCAAAGAAGGCTTTGTTTGGTAGATTGGTTAATTAATACTTAAATGCATTTAGGTGAAGTTTCGATCACATCCTAGTATGATGTGAAAAACCATTAAGTGCATGCAAGAATAGTCAAGCCTCCTTTTATGCTTTCATCAAATTATTGTATTGCACCATCAAAGAAAAATCAACTGTAACCTTGCTTAAAATACATATGTTTCAGTCGATATTCATTTGTAATAAATGACTCAGAAGTTTTATTTATTGATGACATTGCAACAAGATTTATAATATAGAATTCTTATATATAAATTATAATATGTGAATCCAGCCTTATTGTAGCAACTTAGTAAACGTGGTTTCAATTTGTTTTTTTTTTTGTTACATGTATATTTCTTTTAGTAAAACCTAATAATGAAAAAAGAAATAAAGATTTGAGGGTGAAGCTGGTAATGATGGTACCAAATGTCTCACACATGACAGGTATGAGTGCATCCATTAAAAGCTTTCTTAGCAGCAGCAATTAGAGTGGCTCCACAATTTTGCTTTTTTCTAAAGTGAGACATTATCAAAAGGTGTCCTCAATTTTTTATTTTACATTTTAAATAATATAAAATATATGTTATTAGTGTGTTAAGAAAGGAGGATATAAAAGTACATTTAAATATTATAGGATGACCATGTGAGAGGCAATACCTATACATTGTAGGTATATGGTGAATCGTATTTAATGAGCATTTGTTTTACTTTTAAGAGAATATATTTGAGTTAACTTGTTCTAACTTAATTGTCTTAATGTACAATGACGACTTCATTTTGGTAAGTGGTTGGATGAAGCTATGGTGGAGTCGAGGAGGTTGAAGATGTTATGAACAAATCTACATTCGTCTAGGCGTTTGAAATCGCACTGTAAACTACTAATAATTATTTTTGTTTCTTTGGATATAATGAGAAAATTGGTACATAAATCTTACGTTTGCCTTGGCGCTTGAAATCTACGATTGGATTTTTTTTTTTTATGCTTTTAAGATTTCGTTTGGAGATTAAAAAATTGAAACGGATATTCATAATTTAACTGCGACAATACAAAAAAAAAAAAAAAAAAAAAAATCATGGTTCAAAAAAATTTCAGATTTTTTTTTTCTTTTTTGAAAAATAGAATTTTATTTCTTGCTTTGGTCAAATGCTTTTTATATTCTTAAAAGGTTTGTAAAACTAAAATTAAACGTATACCGATTTAAAGTGGTGGTATTCTACTCGAATTGAAACCAGTTGCTCAATTTTAGAGAACACAAGAGTAGGGATAAAAAAGACTTGTGACAAAGCAAAAGATGAATCAAAGAAGAAATATGAAGAGGAAAAACAAACTATATCAAAATGAGATTTTCAATGTATTAACCTGCAACACAGGACAGGCTCAAAATCAATGGGACCAAAAAAATAACAAAGAAACAGAGGATTTTGTCAGCGTTGTTTAGCATTTTTGCATCACCCAAAGTTCTTATTTCAAAGTTTTTTCCTTTTTTCTTTTCAGTCTGAGAATTCATTAAAAAAGGACGAGTTTTTTAACTGATGGGTTCCTTTCCAATGGCTTTCTGGACGAGCTCGGCTTGCTCTTTGACATGGAAAGTGTAGAAACCAGTGGCAGTAGCAGCAGAAGGACCACGACCAACGTACTTAATGTCTTGCATGTCTCCTCTGCCTAAGCTTCTCATTGCTGTCCATAGCCGCGGAGATATGTAGCTAAATGCTCCCATGTTCATCGCCTCTTCTTGGCACCAAACAATCTCCGCATCTTTTTCAACCAAACAAAAAAAAAAGAACGAAACCTCACGATGTCAGAACGAACGAATAAGATATAAATGATATTCATAGGGGTGAGCATATAAACCAAACTAAATCGAAAATGCTTACTTGGGTATCTTTTGAGCTCACGCTGAATGAGATCATATGGGAAGGGACAAAGCTGTTCCACTCTACAAATAGCAACATCGGTTGCGCCAACCTTCTTCCGCTCATCATCAAGCTCGTAATAGACCTTCAAAAAAAACAAAAGAAGACTCTTTACAAATCTGGGACAGGCAGGATTCATCTTATATTCTTATATATAATAAACAAAGTTGCTTATACCTTTCCAGAGCAAAGTACCAATCTTCTGATTCCTTCTTCAAGGTCAGAGTGATCACTCTGATCCTTGATTAATCGCTTAAATCTAGTTCCTTGCTTGTCAAAACCTGGGTGGCCTTGGACATCATCAAACTCTGAGAGATTTGATTTGCAGTCCTTGTGACGGAGCAAGTTCTTTGGTGCCATTACAATCAGAGGCTTACGGAAGTCTCTGTGTATCTGAAGCATGAGGGACATTTAGAAATTGTAAACTGGAAACAACACTTTGGGACAGGGAAATAGATAACCAGAAAATAGCTCTTACCTGTCGCCGCAGAACATGGAAATAGTTTGCAGGAGTTGTGGCATTGACAATCTGCCAATTACATTCTTGGATTTGCTTTCGCATAGTTGGTTCCATGTCTGGTATGACAAAGGGATTGTCATCACTCATCTGTAACAGATGATTATAGGCATAAACTAGAGTTAGGAAGAAAATCGAACAAGCTATACGGTATTTTCACTAATTCAACACCATAACCCATTATATGTAGTAAACTACAGGATAGTTTACCTGAAGGTAACGTTCCAACCTCGCACTTGAATGTTCAGGGCCTTGACCATCATAACCGTGGGGAAGCAGCATAACAAGCCCAGTCTGACGCAGCCATTTGGCTTCTCCACTGCTGATGAACTGATCAAATATCACCTGCGCTCCATTGGCAAAGTCTCCAAACTGAGCTTCCCAAAGTACCAACGAATTTGGGCTTTCCATTGAGTAACCCAATTCAAACCCAAGGACGCCAAATTCTGAAAGAGAACTGTATACAACAAGCAATGCATCTTAATGACTTTTACAAGAATAATTTTGATTTGCAAACAAACTTAAGGGGTTCTCTCACAATGTAAGATTCCATTTTGGAGAAAAAAAAAAATTAGCTGGCCATAGATGGCCAATCTCTATCACACAATTTTTTTGTCAAAACAAGATAGGAGCACAATAATCTTTGAGGAGAAGGATTGAGCTAATAGTACCTGTTGCTGACAGTAAACATCTCGGGATCCTGATTCATGATGAGGTGATCTAGAGGACAATACTCTTCTCCAGTTTCCTGATCATGAAGGACAGAATGACGATGACTAAATGTTCCTCGTTCAACATCTTGACCACTCAACCGGACATGGTTTCCTTCCACAACCAAAGTAGCAAAAGCAAGAGCCTCTGCAAGAGCCCAGTCAATTCCTTCTCCTGATTCAATCATTTGAGCACGTTGTTCATAAACTTTCTTCACCGCCCTGTGCGGCTTGAAGTTGTCTGGAAGCGATGAAATTGCCTTGCCAACAGTCTTAAGTATCTCTGGTTTGACGCTGCAGAAGAGTGTAACATTTAAGGGACGACAAAACAGAAAAAGAGGAAAGCAAAGATATTAGAAAAGAAAACAATCCCTACTCACCCAGTGTTTCTTACACGTGAGATCTGCTCAGGAGACTTAAATCCAGCCCAATTGGTTGAAAGCCAGTCTCGCTTTTTAGGGAGATAGTCTTTACTAGCAACAAATTCTTCATTGAGGATGGTGTTAACCTTTTCCTGTATCTGGTCAATATCTTGTTGTGATATTTCCCCGCATTCCAAGAGCTTTTTGTGGTAGATTTGAAGAGTTGAAGGGTGGTTTTTGATAACCTGTCAAAATTGAAAAACAATAGGACAATTCAAAATATTAGACAACAAAATTAAGTAATTAATCCATAGCAGAATCTTTTTTTTGTTTGTTAAAGTAATCCATAGCAGAATATTTTAGGGTATCATATAAAGGGAATAAGTCACAAACCTTGTACATTTTTGGCTGAGTGAAAGATGGTTCATCTATCTCATTATGTCCAAACCTACGGTAGCAAATCAAATCAACGACAACATCAGAATGAAATGTCTGACGCCACTCAGCAGCCAGCTCGCAGGCATGAACAACAGCCTCAACATCATCCCCATTAACATGAAAGATGGGAGCACTTAAAGCCTTAGCAACATCAGTACAATACTGGGATGATCTCCCAGCCCTTGGATCTGTGGTGAAAGCCACTTGGTTGTTCACCACAATATGTATGGTTCCTCCGGTGGTGTAGTTTGGAAGAGCACTAAGATGTAGAGTTTCGTAAACTACTCCCTGTCCAGCAAAACTACCATCTCCATGAATCAAAATACCCAAATTTTTGGTCCTGTCTAAATCCTTGGAGTAGTACTGTTTTGCTCTAGTTTTTCCAACAACAACCGAGTCCGCAGCTTCCAAGTGACTTGGATTTGCAACCAATGAGAGATGGATTTTCTTCCCTCCTCTTGTAGGTCGATCATAAGAGGTTCCCAAGTGATATTTGACATCACCAGTACCAGTGTAGCCAACTTCATCTACTGGCCTAATACCACCGCTGAACTCACTAAATATTTGACGGAGTGGTTTCCGAACAACATTACCCAGAACATTTAATCTTCCTCTGTGAGACATTCCAATAACAATACTCTCCACTCCAAGGTCTGCTGCCCTGTCAAACATCTCTTTCATTCCAGGAATTAATGATTCTCCACCTTCAAGCCCAAATCTCTTAGCTGTTGTCCACTTGGTAGCTAAGAAATTCTCAAACTGAGTACTCCACGCAAGCCGGTCAAGAATCACCTCACGGCGCTCCCTGTTGTACCGCCAAGGAGTTGGTGTTTCAATCTTTTCTCTCAACCAATTACATTTATCCCGATCTGCAATGTGCATATACTCGAACCCAATATTCCCACAGTATGCCTGTTCGAGCCTTGTCAATATGGAACGGAGGGTCTGCACAGGTCGGTTCTCAGACATGAATCCAGACATCTGCCAGACTCCCAAGAAAAACTCTCTGTCAAGATCAGCCTCAGTGAACCCATAGAGAGCCAAGTCAAGATCTTCAGGGATCTCTCGCAGCTCCAGACCTAAAGGATCCAACTTTGCTTTCATGTGACCATTCACTTGATAAGCCCTTACAAGTAACAACAGCCTCATACTCTCCTGAATCGTCTGACCAGAAATGCCAGGAGACGTAGCAGCCTGACCAACGAAGTTTCTAAAGAAATTATCCCAAGATTCATCTACACTGTTAGGATCAGCTTCCCAAGCTCTTTGTAACTCCTCAAGGTAGACACTGCTAGTCCCATCTAAGAAGCTATCAGTAAGCTTAGAAAGAGGTACAGGTCTAGGAACTGGAGCACTGTGAGCCTTTGGGTTGTAAATAGTTGAGTGAAAGGAACGAGGTTGAGAAGGAAGAGAGCGTGTCCTTGTAGCATATGAACCACCTTGATTCAAAATCCTTCTTACAGCTAGCTTTGTCACACTAGAACCAGCTCGAAACCACACCATTTCACCAGATTTGAAAACAAGACTTGAACTTCAATACTCAAATACCTTTTAAATAACAATAACGCATTCAAAAATCGTCCTTCTTCACTGAAAATGAAACAAAGTAACAAATGTTAATGAAGGTATACAGAAAATGATATAATTCATCAATAAGAAAATAAAGAATCAGAGAGATTTTTTTTTTTCCAACATCTCAGGATTACGAAATAAAAGATACATAAAATCAACACAATCTAAGATTCGACTCGATAAACTAAATAACAAAAAATAGAAAACTTTCAGAGAATCTGAAACAGAAACTACGAATCTGATGATGAAATTCGGATTGGAGAAGCAGATAGATAGATAGATAGATAGATAGATCTGTTCTTTGATTGAGATTACAATGTTTGGATAAAGAAAGCTTCATATATCTCCGATTAAGAAGAAAGGGATTCGAAAAGCAAAGTTTGTACCTGGAGGCGAAGAAGAGAACAAAGTAGGAAAAGTAAGACAAGGAAGGAGGGTTGGTGTTTTTTTTTTTCTGCCCTTTTGAATTATTATTATTATTATAACGATGCAATTTTTATACAGACTAAATATTTATGTATATTTTAACGTTTTTGTGTAAGGAAATTAATATAATATATGGGATGTTGACTTTTCTCTTAAAGAATTGTCAAATTTTGAAAACTTTTACAACGAAAAATAGAAGGTTGTAGTGATTTACTGAATATTTTTCTTACCGGATTTTAAATCCTAAAGTGGATTATACGAGTCACCATGCGAATAATATTTTACTCTTTCCTCCATTTCTCTAAACTCAAAATGTGAAAGATTTGAATTTAATAATGTGAATAATAATAATAATAATAATAATAATAATGTATGGAGTTGTGTGTGATTGGTGGCCTCCACTTGTGTGAAACGCCGTTCCTAAATCTGTCTCTTGTTCAACTCCAGTTTTCTCGGCGGTCAAACTGGCGTTTTTCGTAAGCTATAAAACATATTAGGCACACGTGTTAAGATTTCATTGGGTGATTTTTTACTATTTTGTTGTGGTAATGTAACAATATATTCTTCGTCTCGCTAGTAGCATACGATGGTATCGTCGTACATCTATCCTCCACTCGGTATCCGATTCTTTGGTTGCCTAGAATAAAAGTTTGAATGCAATTCAATTTTACTCTTCTGACTCCTTTATTTTGGAAACTACTAGCTCACACTGCAACCAAAATATCTTAAAGATTGTTTCAGGGGAGTCTTCTATTCAATATATTTGTAAACTATATTTGCTCTTGTAGGATTTGGGAACTCTAAACATTTTGAAATCATAGTGCACACATCGTCATTCTTTCCCTTATACTAACTGTTTCTTATATATATCAAATGTTGACTAGAGGAGCTTTTGTATTATAAGGGAAGTGAGGAGCTTTGGTAGTTTGTGATCGTGTTTTTGTTTGACTTGAGGAGATAAATGGAGACTCTCCGTGAAGTAGCTGTGAAGGTGCTTTCTCCGTCATCAACTCGAGGCTATAAAGAGTTCAAGGCCGAGGTAATTGCAACATAATTTTACTTCTTAAGTCATAAATAAAAATATGGTCCATTTTCAAATAACTTGTTGATAAGTTATAACACTTTACATGTTTTCAACAGGTTGAACTCCTTCTAAGAGTTCACCACGCAAATTTGGTGACTCTTGTTGGATATTGTGATGAACATGACCAATTGGCACTCGTGTACGAATTCATGCGTAATGGAGATTTGAAAGAAAAAAACACATCTTTGTAAACTATAAAAGAAGAACACAATCATCTGACACTTACATATAATTTGATTGTCTTGCAGATATCTTCAAACAAATAAGTTACCTGAGAGGAATAATGTCTACAGTTTTGGAATTGTGCTATTGGAAATGATCACGAACCAACGGGTGATTGACCAACTATGATTTTATATTTTGTTTTCAAGCTTCTTGCTTGTTAATATTAATAAGACTATGAAACTATGTTAGTTCATAATGTATAACACAATCTTTTCATATTTTATGTTCGAGCTTCTTGCTTATTACTACTAAGACGGCAAAAAAAAAGAAAAGAAAAAAAAAACTTTAGAATCGAGTAGTTGCAAAATCGGTTCTAACTTTTAATTTCCTTGTTCATTAACGAGCTAATGTCTTTTAAAACAGGTTTCTAATATGTTTTGTCCAAAAATAATAATAATCAAAGAATCGGTTTACAATTTTGCTTGGTATACACAAATTAGTCTATCTGACTCAATCAAACCGGACTATGGTTCATCTTCTCGGTTACCGATAAGAACCGAACCATAACCTAAATTGCGTTCCAAATTTTCTGCTCCGTTCATTTCCTTCCTCTTCTTCTCCGGCGAAGGTCTTCTTCATCAATGGCGGGGAGGTTTAACACTTCGCTTCATAACGCACTCTCTTTGTTAAACCCGTTTAACACTCCCTTAAACACCAAATCATTCTCTTGTAGAAACAGCTTCAGATTTTCTAAAAAGCTCCCTTATTATCTCCAATCATCCTCTGGAAAGAGAGCTCTCTACTGCACTTCCAGCTCCCAAGAAAATGGCGTCGATGGAGCTGATACATTTGTCCTCACTACTCCACTTTATTACGTTAATGCCCCTCCCCACATGGGTAGTGCTTACACCACTATCGCCGCCGATTCAATTGCTCGTTTCCAGGTTTGTTTCTCTTAAAAAGTTTCGATTTTTATATTCAATCTAAAGGTTTAGTTTTAAAGTTTTGATTTTTGTGTAGAGGCTGCTTGGCAAAAAGGTTATCTTTATCACAGGAACAGATGAACATGGTGAGAAGATAGCTACCTCAGCAGCTGCTAATGGACGTAATCCTGCTGAACATTGTGATCTTATTTCTCAATCTTATATAAGTCTTTGGAAAGATCTCGATATAGCTTATGACAAATTCATTAGAACCACTGATCCTAAGCATGAAGCAATTGTGAAAGAGTTCTATTCTCGAGTTTTTGCAAACGGTGATATATATAGAGCTGATTATGAAGGTCTTTACTGTGTTAACTGCGAGGAATATAAGGTTTGATTTGAATGATAAAAGATGATATATATATATATACTTTCTTGTCTGTGGCACAAGTTTATAGGGTTGCTTTTGTTTTCGAATTCTGTAGGATGAGAAAGAGCTGCTTGAAAACAGTTGTTGCCCTGTTCACCAAATGCCATGTGTTGCAAGGAAAGAAGATAACTATTTCTTTGCTTTATCGAAATATCAGAAACCACTGGAAGAAATTTTGTCCCAGAATCCTCGTTTTGTGCAGCCTTCGTATCGTCTAAATGAGGTGAGATACAATTGTCGAATTCTTTTCTTTGTAGCATTCAAGTAGTGTCGCTTGTGGACCTTTGGTGATACAGATTATTCAGAAGAAAACAAAATTTTTTTTTTTTTAGTATAGCTCATTCTATTTCAATCCTATTCTAATAGGCTCTTTTATAGGTGCAAAGTTGGATAAAGAGTGGCTTAAGGGATTTTTCCATTTCTCGAGCATTAGTAGATTGGGGAATTCCTGTTCCTGATGACGAAAAGCAAACCATATATGTTTGGTTTGATGCTCTACTGGGGTATGCTTTTTTTTTCTTTTTTTCCTCGAGAATTATGTATATAGTTACTGCTTGATTCTTGGTTATGTCTCCACACTCTGTATCAATTTGTGGAAAAAAAATCATAGAAAGAAAGATTGTTTCTCCTAGTTTTTCAGGCATCCAAGTGCAAGTTTTTGAATTAAACTGTGAGATTTACTTTAACGCAATATATTCTTCTTTCATTACAGTTACATATCAGCTCTAACAGATGACAATGAGCAACAAAATCTAGAAACTGCTGTTTCATTAGGCTGGCCTGCTTCATTGCATTTGATCGGAAAGGTATAGCTTAGGCTCGGTAACGACTCTTGATATGTTAGTCTGATTCACCTTATTTGCTGGACAAACTTACAATTAGGAGATAAATGTTTATTTGTAGCAAAATATTTTCTGATTAACGGGAAGAAGTATATCATTCTTCACACATGTGTTTCTATATTCATGACTTCATATTTGTCTATTTGGTAATGGCATTCTTCTGCAGGATATTCTACGATTCCATGCCGTCTACTGGCCTGCCATGCTAATGTCTGCAGGTCTGAACCTTCCTAAGATGGTGTTTGGCCACGGGTTTCTGACAAAGGTATATAACCAAAAAAACTCCTGATGATGATGTTAAATCGAAAGAGTTCTTGTTCTTGCCAACTTCCTTTAGTCTGTTGGATTTGTTTTTACTCATATCCTTTCTTCCATGGTTTTATCGGATTGTAGGATGGAATGAAGATGGGAAAATCGTTGGGGAATACTCTAGAACCTTTTGAGTTGGTTCAGAAATTTGGGCCAGACGCTGTCAGGTACTTCTTCCTTCGGGAGGTGGAATTTGGAAACGATGGAGACTATTCAGAAGACCGCTTTATTAAAATTGTCAATGCACATCTCGCCAACACAATAGGTTTTTTTACTCAACTAAAACTAAATCTGTTGTAGTTTGTTCAGTCTTTTGGCTATTCAGTACATAACTGATTTTTGAAAGGTGTTAAATGCATTATTCTCTTCAGGAAATCTTCTTAACCGTACTCTTGGCCTTCTTAAGAAGAACTGTGAGTCCACTTTAGTGGTGGATTCAACTATTGCAGCCGAAGATAATCCTTTGAAAGACACAGTGGAGAAGCTGGTAAAACTGCAATGACATTTCATATCTCCTAATGCAACTTTGATCTCTCTCTCTCTCTAATGGCTTCGTTAGGTCCAAATCCTTCATCTTAAACTGTACTATTTATCTCTTAAAAGGTCGAAAAGGCTCGGACAAACTACGAAAATCTGTCACTATCATCAGCATGCGAGGCTGTGTTAGAGATTGGAAATGCGGGCAATTCCTACATGGATCAACGATCACCTTGGTTCCTTTTCAAACAAGGTGGTGTCTCAGCCGAAGCTGCAGCCAAGGTCTTGTCATCTTTCTCTAGTTTGTATACAAAACAAAGGATTTGTTACCATTTGATGCTTAGAGGATATCAGTTTAGTGACGGTTTCCAGCTAATATTTACAGGATCTGGTGATTATACTGGAAGTTATGAGAATCATAGCAGTTGCGTTATCCCCCATTGCGCCTTGCTTAAGCCTGAGGATATATTCACAGCTTGGCTTTTCACTTGATGAATTCAATAGCATAACCTGGGTATCAAACGATTTCCATCACCTGGTTTAAATAAGGTTCATGAGTTTCACGTTGATTTAACTGTTTTCTTTCTTTAGAATGACACCAAATGGGGAGGGCTGAAGGGTGGACAAGTAATGGAGCAAGCTAGTCCCGTTTTTGCAAGGATCGAGCTGAACTCAGAGAAAGAGGTAGAAGAGAAGATGCCAAAGGCTAGTAAGAAAACTGGAAAAGCTAAGGTGAAAGTAGAGCAACCTCAGACTGTAGCAGAAGCTTAAGCCAATTCCAAAACAGTTCTCGATAAACTGATCACGATGTTCTTCTGATCTCTACAAATTCCATGCTTATTCATCTTCATCATCTCCAAGATACTTACTGTAAATGTTATGGTTTTGTTTTTGTAACTTGAAAGTTTTTCATAGTTTTAATTCAACAAATCATATTTTCTTTTATATAGGGTAAAAAAAACCAAGTAATATTATACGTAAATCAAGAATGTAGCAGAAGCTAAGTCCTCACATGACTCGAATCCTTCTTCTGCTCCATCCATTAATGAGTTATTGTAAATTGAGAATTAGTTTAAAGTTTCGATTCAACACCTTTTCGATTGATTCTTATATATATATATATAGATTAAAGTTTTGTAACACAAAAACTTCAGAAACAACTGTAACGAACTATACTCTCTGAATTTAATTAAGAATCAGTAAAGGTGAAAACGAGAGCCTGTAATGAGGAAACAAGCGACTCGAAAAGCAGAGAAGCAAGAAGAGAAAGCGAGGAAGAGAAAAGCAGCAAAGCCTAAGGCAATGGCTACATCTGACTGCAAGCAGAAGGCTTTGTTAGCCGTACACGTGTCACCTCCCCTCATCGTTCTAGCTAGTGCTGCAGCTGCGGATCCTGCCGACAGCAATAGGTACGAGAACACCTGCCGATAGCAACTTCAAACATATCACACATACATAAACATTACAATTCCAATCGAAATGGATAATTTTCTAAGCGTTTGTGAATACTAACTAACAAAAAACAGGGGAGATGGGTTAGTTGAGGATTAACTAAAGACCAACTTAACAATAAAATAATGAAACATATGTTTTTTAACACTTAAATTAATAACTATATATATGCAAAAAAACAAAAAATGGTAAACCTGGTCATGGCCAAAATCGAACCAGAGTTGAAAAGGTTCAGGCCATAAGGTAGTTTCTCTGGAAAATTCCCAAACGCAGCTTCCCATTTCAAAGACTGAGTAAAACGCCACGATCGCGTTTGCCACGAACACGAATCTGCAACACGCCACCGATTTTTCCTTTTTTTTTTTATTTTTTATTTTTTATTCTCCTCTACTAACAAATTCGATATTCACAGTATGAAATTGAGGAAGACAACACGGGGGAAAGAGAAGAAGTAGAGAAATCGAACCTGAAAGCGTCGAAATCGTACCAGTGAGGAGAACCGGAGCCGCGAGAATTAGTGAGCATAAAGACGGCGGAGGCGAGAGAGAAGGAGAAAGAAGCGAGGCGGAGGAGGAGGATTAAGGAGTTGAAGCGACGGAGCTTCTGAGCTGCGACTGTGGAGTGGAAGTGAGTGCGCTCTCGCGATAACGGAGATTCGCCGTTACGGAAATCATGCGGCGAACGCATGGCGGATGAGAAGATGGATTGATGAAGAAGAAGAAGAGAGACGAAGACTCATGAGAAGTGCGGCGCTTTTAAAGTGCTTTGGTTGTAGTCACGAGGCATGAGGAAGTGAGAGAGAGAATGATAAGAGAGAAGAATGAGAGGGAAAGTGATGCAACAAAAAGAGGAGGATGAAGAGGAATAGTTTCATAACCGGACTGGTTTAATGTTCCTTTCTGGTTTAATGTTCCTTTCTGGTATGCGAGGAAAAATACAGAGGGAAATGAAGATTCCGTAATTGATTTATCTTTTGTATAATGCTGGAAAACAATGTGAAATGAAATTGTTGGAATCAAAAAGTGTAAAATTGAAATAAGACAAAAGAAAGTGGGATGACAATTTTTTTTTTTTTTTTTGCTTGGCATCAATCTTGTAAAATAAGATAACTAACCTAGAGGCTTTGTTAAATTAGAGTATGACTGATAAAAATCTATCAGAATTACAAAAAAAATTCTCTCAATTATGCAACTTAACTATCAGAATTTATATTTGTAAATCAATTGGCTGATAAATTCTTTTCTTTTTTACATGAATATTGTGTTATTATGGATTTTGCAATTTACCATGTAAATGATTAAGTGCATATTCTTTTCCGAATAAATGTGATCAAACTAGTGATTGAAAATTAGAAATAAAAACAGATAACAGATGGCATAACTTTTTGTCATTAGCTATTTCGAAATTGTCGTTATTGTGTCGTCCGTTATCTATTTGTTCTAGTTTTTTTTTTTTTGTTAAACTCGATAGGAAAAGGAACACGCCCTAAATATATTTATATTTGTATACACATTAAAATTACCAAATCAATTTTATGTTCTTGTTTGTCAAAATTTAAACTATTTATATAAAAATATATTTAGAGCACGATGAAACGGTCAAAACATTAATGCAACTGAGCTTTTTAAAGTAGTGGTCAGAGCGATTCGACCAAAGGGTGAGGTCGGAATGGTGCAGTTTGAAAGATTTGAAACCGATGTTTCATATTACCACTGCACATTTCTGACCTATAATTAAGAAAGTAGTATTTGTATTATTAAATGGATTAGGTACAGAAAGGCAATAAATCCAAAAAAATTTGTCTATCTTTAAATGTTTGTAACAGAAACTGTTTGGGTAATTAATGCCGGACTCGTTAAGAAAAAGTATGAAAATGACGTTGGAGCCATTCCTTCCACGCTCCTTTTCACGACAATATCGATAACCAAAACCAAACCAAACTCACACTCAAATGCTGACAATTTCCGGTTCTCAGTTGTGTTTTGTGTACTTGTCTAATAATATGGTTCGCCTTTTGTCTCATCGGTCTACAGTTTTAGGCTTTTAGCTTTGGAGATCCCCGTGTTCCCATTAATAGATAAGCTTAATCAGTTGACCAAAAAAAAAAAGAAAGCAAAAGCTTAATAATAGTGATAATCGTATTGGTTCTCTATACATGCTTTGTGATAAGTGATAACTAATGAATTATTGCAGTGAGAGCAGAACGTTATAGAGTTTGTTTGTGGTTCTCATCCAATTCTAAGTACAAAAGTTTTGGTTAAAGAGTTAGTTTTGGAACAAAATGAAAAAAAAAACTAATCTGAAAAGTTGCATGTGAATCATTTTGGTAAAATAAAGTTTTTTCCATCTAAATACTTTGTTAAAGTGGAATCGTACATTACATTAAACATTATATGTAATGCATTTATTAGTGGAAGAGCGTATGAACTAAAAACGACACATAATTTAACCGACCGTTATAATTAAGACAGTTTAGTACATGCTGACGTGGCAAGTAATTGCAACACAAAACCAGAAAAAATAGTCGAAAAAGTTAAATTAAATGGCAGATAAAAACAAAATTAGAAGTGAATAAGAAACCGAATCCATCAACGAGTGTGTAAAAATATAATCCTAAAATATGGAGTGGATTTGATTCCACCACAATATTCCATTAACCTTAAAAGACAACCCAAAACCAGAAAAGAAAAATAAAAGGAGGAGCTTAGAATCAATATTTCTACAACATGAAAATGCAGAAGAGATGTTCAAAGCATCTCTTGCGATTTTCTTACACAGCGGCTCACTTTCTTCCTAAACTCTGCTCTGTTGTCTCTCCATTCCTTTGCAGCTTCCACATTCGCCGGTGACTCATCGTTGGGGCCCGAGAGCATCGATATGATACTCAACACAATGCTTTCTACCTGTATCATACAGGACACATTAGCGCTTTCAATCATTATATAGTTTTCAATCATTATCTAACAAAGAGAGAGCTCAAAACACCTATGCATAGGAGGAGGAGGTTTAGGGCAAGATAAATCAGAACCTACTTCATATTCGAACCATATAAACTCGAGCACTCTTCCTAAAGAGGTTCAATCTAATGTCGCACTGTCCTAGAGAGAATCCCCAATTCGCGACTTATATTAAGTCCAATGATACTTGAAAAGCGAATGGCACAAATGCAGTATGTATAAACTCACAATCAAACAAAACTAAGTCTCTTTCTGAAATCTTTCGACACAAAAGAACACTATGCGACGACCAAAAAGAAAAAAAAAAAAAAAAAAAAAACTATGTTGTATTACAAGAACACCAAGTTATATAGCAGTCCAAAGAATTTCAAAACCATAGATTACTTAACATTGCTAACAAATTACAAGTACACTAAAGCAAAATGGTGAAAAAGAATATGAATGAAACATACCGTATGAACAGGAGTCCAACGTTCTGAGGCAAGTTCGTATCCATTAGGATCATCACCAGGAGGATGAAGAATAGAAATGCAAACTCTTCCATCAGAGTAAACTGCAATCAAAGAACATAAACCATTACAACTCAAAATAAAGCCCGAGAATGTAGAGTTTTTATAAGAAGACTAAGGACTGACCATTAGGATGCCACATATCCGAAGTGAACTTCACAGTTGGTGGACTAACTGGATAATTCTCTGGAAACGTCATAACTGCATTAAAAAATCCACCTTCACTGCAATCAGAGTAATAATGAATCAATTTAGTCAAGTCATAAACTACAGTTTCATCTAAACAAACAATTTAATCAATGCATAGTTATTAACATGCAGATTTCACACAAAGTCACTAAATCAGTATTTTACAGAAAGAGTCTATGCCATAATAACATAACATACAAAAACAGAGGAATCAGTTGATTCAACAAGCAATTAGCTAAAGCAAGAGACTTTTAAACAGAAAAGAATTTAGAGAAAACTCACTACAAAGTATCAGGCGGACCCATAATGGAGACGCTCCATTGGAAAACGTTATTCTCATCAACAAGCCCAGCTGAGAAACCATCAACAGGTCTTTTACACAGATCTGAAACAAACCAAAACAAATTAAGATATTAGCCAAAACCCATATTAATTGAAAACCCAATCTCAAAAGTGAAACCAATCAATTAAGCAAAATCAGAAAAACAAACCAAATCGGAAAAAAACCCTAGAAAGATTGAACATAGGTAATGAAGAAAGAAGAGACCTTTAAGCTGTTTCTGGAGAAGAAGGCTTGCTTGGTTCTTTGCCATTGAACGAGGGAACTATATTCGAGTGGGGAAGATAGAGGAGGAGAGCCAAAAGACTTGTTGATATAGAGAAAATGGTAAAGAAAGGAATCTGTCTCTCCTATAATTTAAATTTACTAACTTTTAGGGTTGTTTCTGGAATTTCTTTGTATAATTTTACAGAAATTTATCTTTTTCTGATTTTTTATAAAATGGAAATTTTTTTGTTTTGATATACAAAAATAAATCGGAAAATCTTCCTGTTAAAGTGGAAAAATCTCCATTACAACAACAGTTATGCACAATTTTATTTTCACTTTGTTTGATAATATATGTCTCTGTATTAGTTTATTTAGTAATTTAGTTCTAGATTATAACGAGATGAAACCATTCATTGTATAAAGATTTGAATAGTTGTGTACATTTGAGTAATAAATAATTAGAAAAAGATTGCTTAAAACGGTGATCTATGTGGTTTGTTGTGTGTAACAAATTGACTGAAGTTTTTGAAACGAAGGTTGTGGTGTATATATATATATGCTCTTATAACCTCACTAGACGGTTGATAGAACTATGAGTCTATGACACTATATTAATAATATTTTCCAAAAAAAAAAGTCAGAATCTAAAATACAATGGAATCAATTACTCTAATCTCTCACAGATAACAACTAGACCACTACATCTTCAATACCGACAAATTGTAAATAAAATCTTCAACTAGACAATCTTTAATTATGAAAATAAAAATCAGAACATAAGTTGGACCAAAGAAGCAAATCATATATCCTCATAGTAAAATTGGAATTATAGTCTTAACTCTGCATATGTATATCTGTTCGACATATTTTATTCACTTTGATCATGAAACTTGACTTAATCATTACGTTTAACATGTATTACATGCTATATATATAATTTTGTTTTTCTCCAAGAAAAAGAGAATTCGATTGAACTCAATGAACATACAAAAATGTTTACATAAGATCAACTCTTTGGGTTGTTCAAAACCCACACCTCTATATATAGCCAGTCAAATAAAACATAAATATCACCACCAGTTAACATACTCACACTTAATTTGAAGATCTTCTAAAATAACAAAAATATAATTTTTTATATAACCATACCTTTCCCTTGAGCCCAAAATTAGCCTTTGGGTCATATCTATAGCTTCATGGTTTGATCTCGCCTCAGTAATATAACTCCCATGACAAGCGATCAATGTACAACCCAACCAACAAAAGAATCATCAAGAATAGTGCTGAGTACTTAGAATGAGAGATGGCCTGTTGAGTTGTTAGAAGTGAAGCCGGTCCAAGAACTATTAATGCTGCTATTACCTCCCCATGATGTGTATTCATCGTTCCCCGCGGAGCTTATGTTAATATTCCCCAAAAAGTTTCTCGATAAGTTATTCACTCCGGCTCCATCCTTATCCCGATCCTGATCATTCTCTTCAGCCTTCACAATTCTCGTTTGTGCGGTGCCATCCCCGCCTGAAACCAAATCCATCAAGGTATTAGACCTTAGCTGGTTGAAATAATCCCTACTCTTTTGTTGAGGATCAGCTTGATTAACACATTCATTACCTTCTGGTAATGGATATAACACATTTACAGATTGCTCCAAACCTCTAGTGTTGATCAAGAAAGGGAATTGCTGAGCTTGTTGCGATGAAGATATTCTCCATGGATCTAAGATCCCACCACTAGAACTTATCCCACTTATCGCGTTGCTTATTTGAATTTCGCCAAGGTTTAATGATCCAATGTTGCTTGAACTGTAATCTCCAAGGCTTTGGAGATTAGGAAAGATGGGTAAGTTGGAAGTAAAACCCGGGATATGGCCGTAGCTGAGAAACTTGCTAGGGTTTGCGTAACTTGGGTGAGAAGTAAGTGATGGGGTAGTAGTATTGTTATCAGTCGAGATCATGACCGTAGATTTCGATCTCCCGCCGCCACTTCTGCCGTTGGATTTGCTTCTTTTGTTCCTCCTAAAGCCTCCTCCAACAGGAACATTCCTTAGGGAACCGCCACGTGTCCAGTAGCGGCGACATGCTTTGCAGAAATAGCGAGGCTGAGTAAGGCTATAGTTATTGAAGTAACAGAACTTGGTATTGGTTGAGTCACATCTTGGGCAATTTAGAGCTGCTTCAGGCAATGTGACTTTCGCGATCCGAGCACGTTCGACCATCGAATTTATTCTAGCCTGGCTCGAGCCAGCCTGAGAAGCCGGTGGTGATGAGAGCTGTGGTAAATAACTACTAGGGTTCTGGTCAGTTGTGACACACTCTAGTTGATGTTGGCTCCCTTGCTACATATTGTACACATAATATTTAGTCTAAAAGAATATAATGAAGTAGAAACGCTTTTTAAAGTAAGGAGTTTGAACATTGGTCGGAGACAAAAGAGATTAAATAGTGTTCTACTTTGACAAGAATTGCAGATTTATTATAGTTTTTCAACAAAGCTGCAGAAAGAAAATGGATTATATATAGTCGTGTGGTAACTGTTATGTTTTTTTTCTTTTGCTTAGTTCAATGGCGATCTAGAAAGAAACTGGCATATGGTGGACAAAGAGTATAAAGAAAACAATATACAAGCATAAGTTATCAAAAACAAAAATAAAGTTTTGAGATAGAAACAAAGTTTTTTTTAATAAACTAAAGAATATGTACAAGTTATATACTCGCATAATCCATGCGTAGTCTATCTTCCCTCAGAGAAGAAGAAGACGAATAAGCTAGCAAGCAAATTTTCAAACAAAATTTCAATTTTCATAAATCTTGATCAAACTTGAAGGAGAATAGAACGAATCTATCAAGAACATCTAAAATTATAAACTAATTACCTGGTGCCAGTTGTGTGAATCAAACTGATCCAATGGAGGAGATGAGAATGCCATCTTTGAATGCTTTATAGGTAAGAGGTTGCAGATATGGTAGAAAATCACATCATAGAAGAAAGACTTGATCGAGAGAGAGAGAGAGAGAGAAGAGGGAGAAGCTGAATGGGATAAAAAGAAGAGATGAGGTTTTTCCTTTTTTAATTTATTGTGTTTCTTAATTCTTTTTACTCTTTTTCTTCTTTCAATTTTCATCATTTTTCTCTTACGCTCTTTATTTCTTTTTGTTTTCATCAAAAACTTTATTATTTATTGTTAACCTTTTTGGAATTAAGTGTCGATCTGAACAAGTTTTTAGTTTGCTTATTTTTGCAAGTCAATCATCTACGTCATTGTTTCTGTATTGTATCACTCTATCAGATATCAATTTCTTCATATAGTGTATACTATTATTAATTCCGCACGCTGCTAAGATCGTAAAATATTTTATTTTATGAACAAGTTATTTGTGAAATTATATTAAACTGTATGTGCGTTCATAATTAATTTTATAAAATTTTCAATTAGAATATGCTGATATATGTACTGGGAATATATATTTATATATTTTTAAAGTATCAACATCTCAAATTAAATTAACTAAAATATACTAATTTACCTAAACAACCATATTTTGGAACCTATTATTAGATGAATTTATACAGTGTTAAGAACGTATCTATTCGAAATATAATATATATGCAGTTAATCAAATCACTTCACTACAACAATTGGTTGAAGGAAATTTTTATAATAGATTTACGTATTGTGTATGATCGGTGTATATTATTTTTCAATCAATAAGCAAAAAAGTAAATTCACTCCTTGTCCAATTTGATCCCAATTCTTAATATAGAGTATATTATACTTTTGGGTAGAAAGAAGAGTATTATATTTCATCAGCAACGATATTTTTAGATTAAAATAATTTTAATCATATATACATTATGAGAGAAACGATAAGGAATGAGAGTTTTTTTAATGTAAGCTTTTCTTTTCCTGCATACGTGACAGTGGTGCCCAAAAAAGATGTGAAGAGCGAGAGTGGCCATGCAGAGAGAGAAGCCCTAGGTACCTCCCTCACTTTTTAAATTAAAAAGTCAAAACAATGAGAGAGGCGAATTATTGGATTAATAATTATTTTTGATAATCAATAAAGAAACAGATAAAGGTAAATTGGTAGTGGGGTGGTCTTTGGTGGAGTTGTCACAATCGAGTGTACCTTTGTTTTCCTTGGGTAGGACCAAAGTTTCTTTTTTCATAGTATTATAGTTATTATTATTCTTATAAGTACTGTTATTCTGGATTTTGATATATATATATAACACTAATTCAAAAATTTAGAGTCGAACCATGTATGTTTGTGCAGGCCAGATTCAGAACAGGTAAATGAATTCTTTCTCAAATAAGACTCGAACTAGCTAGGGGTTCTAGGACAGAAGGACAAAACCATTTTAGCGAATTTTGCTATCAGACCAAGTATTCATAGTTAAAAGTAAATGGGTTTAGATTTTGAAAATTTAATCTAGAAATAATTAAAGATTGAACATGACATGTCGTCTATTCATTTGTGCTAGAATTAAGATGTGAGGGGCTGAAGAGTACGTAAGATTAGTAAAGAATAAAGATGGACATGTTGTAGGAAGGTGTCCCAGTCCGCGTTTTCTAAAAGAAAGATTTGTGGTCCATATTAAAATCTGAGCTTTTCTTTTTTAATGGACCTCACTATGTGGACACATAACAACAAACATCGCTAACTAAATAATCCACAATCAAGAATGGTCTAATAATCAAGATGTATATATCAATATAAAAGTTATGGAGAAATAATTCACGCTGTTTCTATATATTTACATATTGTTCCTTTTACTGACGTAGTAGAATTAGGGGTGACTCAGAAGAACACAAATCTTAATTAGCAGCTCGTAAAACTTCCACTTTGTTTCAGATTGTGGTGCTCATGAGTTTTTTTTACCAGTTGAATTATTAAATACATCGATTCTAAATTATTAGATAGTGATCCCCAGAATTATATATGAACCAAAGGTTTGGTTAAGCACATTAAGCTATTAGTGATTCTTGTGAACTTTAATACGAAACATATATTAAAATTAATTTTGTTCGATATTGTCGATGTAGAGCCACAGCTGACCGTGATGCAACGACATAATGTCGTGTTTCGATTCTTCTAGCCAGGGTGAGTAGATTAGGACTTCAAACATTTTATTATTTAATCTTTCATATCCAAAAATTATAAAAACAGTATGAAAAAGTGATAAGAGAAAATTTATAGATGTTTGACAAAAAGAAAATCTGTAGATATTTTATCATAAAGTTTTGTATACTCTCTTTATTTTAATTTTATGAAAATATATTACAGAAAAGAAGTTTCGTCTTTCTAGAAATGTGCATGTCTTTATTTTATAAATAACTCGTTTCCATGCAACTAAAAAGAATCTTCACTTAGCTGTAGTGTACACCTCATGAGCCCATATTCATGGTTGTAAAGCAACACCTTCGCTGCAGCTTTTTTTCTGTAATTTTTCTTTGAATCCTTATTTCACATCTACACACACAACATATTATACACTGATACAATATGTGCTCATATAATTTGATATTAATATTCCAGATTTTTTAAAGTGGGGGAAATCAATGTAGTTTACGTGCCACTCTTTAATAGAAGATTCCTCATTTCCTACAAGAACATGCGCATATTTTCATAAATAGGAGAAATTAAACAGGCTGCCAAAATTAATATAACATGGTCGAAAAGATAACGATACGGTTTTATAGTTTTATAATTTACTGCTTTATATGTTTATGCTTGACCTGGTGTTGCCACTTTTTTTTGTGCAACCTTAAACTTCATTAAATCAAAACTGGTCCTGGACTGAAAGAAGAAGAGCATAGTAGAGTTCAAAGCTGCCTTGGTGAGAAAATCAGCTGCAACATTTACAAAATCTAGGGATAAAGCGAAAAGATAACTGAGAGAAATAGAGTGCTATCGAAATTGAGAAGACGAATCAATTCTTGGCAATCCGAAAAGCAAACCAATGATGAAATATCAGCTTCTTGAGCGGCAAGTAACGCTGATTTGAGTGCTAATGCCTCTGCGACCAGCACTAGGCTTTGAGAGGCTGATCCCCTGGAAAGGAAGGATTCAGTCTCCGCATTGGAGAGTGGAAGCCAGCCACGTCGCACTATCAACTCCCACGAAGGGGCTCCGTTTGCAGTACTGGGGTCGGTGACCTGTGGCTGGTGTTGCCACTTGTACATTAAAAATATATATATCAATCTCTTCTAGGTAACATTATCTCACTCTTTCATATAGTAATTACAACAAAAATGTTTATTCTACTTGAATCAAAACCGATCATAATTTATTTTTCAAAGGAAATTAAGGATACATTTGACTAAATCCGAATATTAATCGAAACCAAAACGGTAACAGATTATATCTTATGTTGGATACTGTTGTGGATGTGAGTATTGTGAAAACCAAAACCTTAAAATACCAAAACTGAGATATGAGAATAGCAGGTAAAAGTGTACATTGAGTTATTTATGAAAGTGTTCATCATAATCCTATATACTACACATAGATAGACTTCATAACCAGATATGTTACACGTAGATAAATTTCCATAGATTTGAAGAGATAAAATTATGTAAAAATGTCTATGATGATAATGTTTCGGACGGACCAAACAAAAAGGAAAAACCAAACTGAATGGATTCCTTAAAACAAAGGCATGAAATGCAATTGCAACAAGTGTTTGTTTTGGACTAAAAACCAAAAAAGGTGAAGACCAAAAATGGTCCCAAGAGCATTAGTTGGGAAATAGTTAGCTATCCTACTCCCAACCAGATCCCTCTTCATTGCTCTATCTCATCTTCTTCCTCTCTATTTAATTCCCCTTCTCTCTCTTATCTCTCTTCAATTTCCTCATCTGGGTCTTCCTCGTTTCCTCCGCTTAACGCCATGAAGGTCACCCTCGTCTCCCGCAGCGGCAGAGAAGTTGTCAAGGGTCCTCTCGACCTCCCCGATTCGGTACTCTTCTCCCATCTGCTTCTTTGTTCTGATTAGTGGGTTTGCTTCTAAATTGCGATTAATAAATCTTGAAAGTTGCATGCTTTTATAGTTTTAGGGGGGTTTTGATTCGAATTTGTGTGTTTTGTTCTTCTTCGCAGGCAACAGTTGCTGATCTGCAAGAAGCGTTTCATAAGAGAGGTAAAGTTTCAAAAGTTTTCATTTTTATTATAAATTTGAGCTAGATCTAATCTGATAAATGAATTAAAGGATTGTATAAAGGCTATTGTTAATTTCATGTATATGGAGTTTTTGTGTGGTGAGAGCTCTCCTTTTAGATTTTGATGCTTCTGTGCTATACATAATCAAGATCTGTGTGGGAAGATTAAGGATTGTTTAGTTTTGATTATGATTTCTAGTGACATGGATTACTTTAAAGCTTTGGGTTTATAGTGATTGACAGTATCTCAAATTTTCTTACTACATTGTGTAATCAGTGTCCCTATTATGATTTGGCTATATTTTATCTCTTTCTCTACTGTATTTGTATTAAGCATATGAGCTTCAAGTCTTTTTTTCTTCACATCTTGAATATATTTGCTAATGTATTATGGTGTAGGGAAGGTTTTTTTTTCATTCTTTCTCGATTGGTTTTTAATGGTTTGGTGTTTGGGTTTTGTTGTTTCAACAGCTAAGAAGTTTTATCCATCGAGGCAAAGACTGACTCTTCCCGTGGCTCCTGGTTCGAAGGACAAACCCGTTGTACTTATCAGCAAGAAATCACTTAAAGAGTATTGTGATGGAAACACCAACTCCTTAACTGTAGTCTTCAAAGATTTGGGTCCACAAGTTTCTTACCGCACGCTCTTCTTCTTCGAATATCTTGGCCCTCTCCTTATCTACCCTGTTTTTTACTACTTCCCTGTTTACAAATTCCTTGGCTATGGGGAGGACCGTGTGATCCGTCCTGTCCAGACGTATGCTATGTACTACTGGTGCTTTCACTACTTCAAACGGATCTTAGAAACCTTTTTCATTCATAGGTTCAGCCATGCAACCTCCCCAATTGCAAACGTGTTCAGGAACTGTGCTTACTACTGGAGCTTTGGCGCTTACATTGCTTATTACGTCAACCATCCCTTATACACACCAGTCAGTGATCTTCAGATGAAGATTGGTTTCGGGTTTGGTTTGGTTTGCCAAGTGGCAAACTTTTACTGTCACATTTTGCTGAGGAATCTTAGAGACCCCAGTGGGACTGGAGGCTACCAGATTCCACGCGGTTTCCTCTTCAACATTGTTACATGTGCCAATTACACGACCGAGATTTACCAATGGTTAGGATTCAATATCGCCACTCAGACCATTGCAGGATACGTCTTCCTTGCTGTTGCTGCTCTAATAATGACCACTTGGGCTCTTGGAAAGCACAGTCGTCTGAGAAAGGTAATAAAAAGCTTTCTTTTATCAAGCCTATTCGATTGCCGGAACTAAAAAAGTTTCAAACTTTGGCCTTTTTGGTGATTCTAATTGTGAACTTCTGGATAATGGCATTGCAGATATTTGATGGGAAAGATGGGAAACTAAAGTATCCAAGAAGATGGGTGATACTTCCTCCATTCCTTTAGAAGCCATTGTCGCTTTTCAGTTAAAGCTATTAATAAGGTTCAAAAAGAGATAAAGAGATCTTTGGTTTAATCTGTATTGTGTTTTTTTTGGGTCAGTCTGTAGGGTTATAATTTGTTTGAGTACTTTTGTTTTAAACTTAGAGATTTAGAATGTTCTTCTTTAGTTGTTTTTCATGCACGCCAAATCCTCCATTGTATCGTTTAAAAAGTCAATGAGTAAAATGATTACAGACGACGGAACAAGTCACAAGGCATGTATGAAGTAAATAGAAACTTCTATGTAATGATACAACAGATTAACAGTTTAGGAAGATAACAGTGTTATGTTTTCTATTTTCATGATGTTTCTGTGATAATTTTGTTTGTTTTATGTTATCTTTGTTAGTGTGAAAGAAATTACTGCGGCCTTCTACCGTGACAATCCCAATGCGTTTATAGAAGGTTGAAAATAACGGTCTGGACGAAATATAACTTGTAGAAATTACAAACACCATTTATAAAATACACATCTTTAGTTGTCTCAAAAAAAGAATACGCTAATATTTCAATAGATCAAACGATAAATGTATAGGCTAAACAAAATTACCAGAAGAAACGAGAAGCAAATGAAGCTTTTACAGGACCAGAAGAACCAAGAGAGAGAGAGAGACAGGGAAGTCAAGCTGAAGATTTTTTACCCCACAATTGATCAGAGAGTTCATCTCTTAAGGCCGATGAAGCCTCATCGACAAGCTTGGAGCTTCGTTGCCTGTAATTCAAATCATGTTGGTGAGACAAAGTTTGATCATCCAATGTTTGATCACCCATATCAATAAGAATGTTGTGCAGCAAGCAACAGACAAAGATTATCCTTGGTAAGCGGTTTCTATCAGGCATCCACATTACTCCGTTTATGATCCTCCACCTGTCTTTAAGCCTCGACAATGCCATCTGCGCGGCTTTTCTTGTCTCGGTGTGTCTTTTGTTGAACTCGGTTTGAGAAAGCGACAATGGTTTACCTTGGTATGGAGTGAGAAGCCATGGAAGAAGAGGGAAACCAGAATTACCAACTATGTATTCTCTTAGCTCGGTTCTTTCTGAGAGCTGCAACTTTCCCCCATTCAGTCTCTTCCCTTTCTCAACTAGTTTGAAGAATCCCGAGTTCTTGAGGACAACATCATCGCTTAAACTTCCAGGCCAACCAGTAATTACATCGAGAAATCTCATGTCAGGGTCCACTACAGCCTGCAATATCATGCTGAAGTTCTTTTCACCGTCCAACCAAACTTTGTTTGACGGTTCCACAGCAGGAAGATTCATAACAATATGGGTAATGTCGATTGAGCCACAGCAGTTAGGAAGACCTGAGATTTTCTCAAACTTTGATTTAATATCATCGAAATTCAAAGGCCATGAGATATGATGCAGTGCTCTCTCTTCCATTGATTCAACAAAGCGCCAAGTGATCTGGGAGACTGTTGACTGATTCATCCCAAAGGTCTCTCCAATGACTGAGAGAGATTCACCAGAGCCAAGCCTTCTTAGCGCCACAGCTACACGGTCATTGAGAGTTAAAGGTTTGCCATTAGAATCGCTGAAATTTGCAGGCTTTGCAGTGAAATCATCTTTCACAAGAGAGCAAATGTAGTCAAATGTTTTCCTTGATACTTTGAAAACAGACTCAAATGTCTTTGGATCCGTTGAACCTGACAAAGAGCCTAAAAAAAGAAAAAAAAATGACATTCTCATAGTAACTAAAAAATCAACAATGCATGCAAAGATGAAGCTTACAATATCAAGTCAATGTAAAAGAATCATACAGATCCATAACTGTTTAAATCACTACATAGCTTGTACAACATTGGACCAATTTAAATGCAACATTCAAAAAACTAAAAGCAGAAGAGCCTAATCTGAAACTAATGACCTTATTAATGGATTATCATCAAGCTAGAAGCGTGATTACAAAAAAGAGAGCCTAATCTGCAACAAATGACCTAGCAATAGCTAAAAAAGTTGCTTAATTTAAAAGAATCATTATAAACTTGTCATGTAGATGCCTGTAAATGGCTAAGAAAAAACTCAACTTTAACAATAAGTTCATCATCTCCACTAAAACCCCATCCATAGGTCGAAACAAATCCAGAAACTAACCAAATCAATAGATCGAAACTATACTAGAATCTTCAAAGTAAGATTAAAGAACATCTCTTTATCTACATTACTAATTTCAATCTCATCTGTAAAAACCACATCAAATTGCTCAAATCAAGAATTTGTTTTTATAAAAAAAAAATGTAACTTCCATGAAATATATTGATAAGTGATTAACCTATACACAGAAGCTAAAATTCGTAATTCGATTTGAGAAAATGGTTCAAAAAAGCAAAAAAAAAAAAAAAAAACGAAGCCAATGCGTAACAACCAAAACCGAAAGAGTAATGAGAGAAACCAGAAATACGGCGAGAGAATCCATCCCACCAATCCAACGGCTGAGATGATGAGTCGTCACAATGAAGAGCAGTGGAGGCGGCGGAAGCGGAAGCAGCAGCAGCGAGCAAGATGTTCCGATCAACCTTCTTCTCTGCTACTCTCTTCTTCTTCTTTATCGTTTTGATAGGTCCCATCAAATCCTCACCCAAAACGCAAATTGAGAAGACTGTAAAATGAAATTAGTGTTTTGGGTTTTGTGCATTAACCATGCAATAGAAAGAGAGAGAGAGAGAGAGAGAGAGAGAGAGAGAGAGAGAGAGAGAGAAAGAGAGAGAGAGATGATTCAAAGTACAAAGAAGAGAGATTTGGGATTATGTGATGGAAGCGAAGCAAAGCATCATAATTAACGTCCCATAGGTTTTTTCTTTTTCTTTTTTTTGCCACTTGTTTTGTTGGATAATTGCCCAAAGCTAATTTATAGAGATTTCGTCATTTCACTAAATATAAAATTTTAGGTTAAAATTAATTGTAATGTAGATGATAAAATTAAATATAAAAAATCGAATCAACAAAATTCTTTATGAAAAAAGATACAATAAAATTCATGATTTTCTAACAGAAGACCAAAACTCCACTCTCGTACCAAGTGGTCTAACATATTCCTCAAATACTTTGTTACAAGGTTTTAAGCAGTCTTTGTAGAGCTTGTGTGTGGGATTATTAGCCTTGTTTTTGTTGCTTCTTAGGACAAGCTGAAGAGAGATGGCCTTTTTCTCCACACTCGTAACAGTTTCTCCTTTTGACCTTACCAGTGCTAACCGCAGCTGTTAGGTTTCCATCATTTGTCACATCAGCGAATATCAAACCATTAGCATATGTCTCATCCATGTAAGAAACACCATTGTTCTCAGTGTCTCTTGCTCTCTTTTCAAACATATAGCTTGATCCCTGAATCCCTTCTGTCTCAACAGTTTGGTGATCCAGCTTTTGGTTTGTGTCAGCCGTGTTTTGAAGCTTCTTGGGACAAGCAGTAGAAAGATGACCCTTTTCTCCACACTCGTAACAGCTTCTCCGTTTGATCTTACCAAGACTTACCGCGGATGCTAAGCTTCCATTATTAGCTTCATCGGTAACACCATATCTCTCATTCATGTAGTAAGAATCACCACTGTTATATTGAGGAGCATAGCTTTGCTTAGCCGGTCCAGCATTGACATTCTCTTGACCCGATATTGAGTTTGCCTGAAAATCAGTATTTTGAAGCTTTTTGGGACAGGCTGTAGAAAGATGGCCCTTCTCTCCACACTTGTAACAGCTTCTCCTTTTGATCTTACCGTTACTAACAGTGGCTGTAGAGTAGTTTCCGTTACTAACTTCGCTAGACACAGCAATAGCTGGTATTGGATCAGCAGCAGCATAAGTCTCTTCCATGTAGTTCGTTTCATCAGGTGTAGAATCTGAACTGTTATTTGCTACTGGTCTGTCTTTAAGGGCACAGCAGATCTTCACAGGTCTTCCACAAATAACATGCTGATCCAGCTTCAGCGCAATCGCCACAGAGACACTATCCTTGAAATCCACATGCGCGTACCCTTTAAACTCCCCTGTTTCTTTGTTTTTGCCCAACCGCAGTGAGTTTATTAAGCAGTCAGAGAAGAGTCTTCGTATGTCACGCTCTGTAGTGTCCCAGGCTAAATTCCCAATGTATACCCTGTTATAGCCATCTACCATTTCTGGAGCAAAGCCAGAAGATGTGTTTCTTCTGGGAATGGAAGGAGTGGTTTTTACGTATTGCTGAATTGTCAAAAATCGATCTCCCCTGATAGTAAAGTAAAAAAACAATTACTCAACCATATCATATGTGAGCAAGGAAGCCATAAATATTTCCGTCATGCCTATAGATTACTTACATAGCAGCTCTATCAAAAGCCAATGCACGTTTAGCGCCATCTTCACTCTGTAGAAATTAAACGGTGGAAAAATGTCAATACAGACTAAGACACAGTCGTAGAAAAGTACATAAAAATGTGAATTGATGATTTCTCTGAAGACACAAAACAAAGAAGACTTAATATTTTTAACAAGATAAACCAATGGCCTAGACAACTAAAAATGAAGCTAATGCAAGACATAGGAAGAGAAACACAAATGTTGTTGTAGCAAAAAAAAACTTACTTGGAAGGTAATGAAAGCAATCCCAGTGAAAGCCCCATCCTCAGGACGCATCTTGCAATCAACTTTTGTGATGACTCCACAGCTTCTGAAGTAGCTATGAATCTCATCTTCACTACTCTGATAAGGAATACCCCCAACATATAACTTTTTAGGAACAACCCCATCATCTTCTTTTTCTTTACTGTATGAAGAAGACACAAAATCAATTTACATAAAATTGAAACATAATTACAAAACATCATCAGAGTTTAAATAAACATACTTACTTGTCTGTATGAACTTGAATCTCTTCTACCTTAACCTTGTCTTTGTTTGCCTTCTTTTTCTTCTTCTTCTTTTTCTTCTTGAGTTCTTCTTCACCTAATTCACCTTCCTTAGTGCCTTGTTCTTCTTCATCTCTCGTCCTCTTCTTTTTATCAGTTTTCTGGCTTGACCCACTAGCACCATTCTCAACTTCCTTCTCGCGGATTCCGTCAATGGGTTGGTCTTCTGTAGCGAAAGTTTCGATCTTTCTTCGTTTCTCTCTCTTTGAGAATCTGGGTTTGTGGCTGGCCGAATCAAGGAGCTCTTTCAGTGACTGAGATTGCAATTTCGAGATGGAATCTAGATTGGTTTCGGCTACTGAGACCGATAGCAATTCGACCAAATCTTCTCGGATCTTCTGCTTCAGCTTTTTGTTCGACAGCACCATCTTCACTAACTCAAGTCAACACCGCCAAAACAAACCCTAATGGATGATTTTGATTCCACCTATATATGGGCCGGGCTTCATGTTTTTGTAGTATGAAAGCAACACTGGCCCAATGGATCTGTATATATATATATATATTTAAGATTTTACGTTAAAATTCACAGTTTGTACAAATTCAGAAGAATTACGTGAAGGAGCTATTCAACAATTAGAAAACGCCCGGGCTCGCTTGCGTAAAGTAGAAATGGAGGCGGATCAGTTTCGCGTAGATGGATACTCTGAAATAAACGAGAAAAATTAAATTTGATTAATTCAATTTATAAGACTTTAAAACAATTAGAAAATTACAAAAACGAAACCATTCTTTTTGAGCAACAAAGAACAATTAATCAAGTCCGCGAACGAGTTTTCCAACAAGCTTTACAAAGAGCTATAGGAACCCTAAATAGTTGTTTGAGTAACGAGTTACATTTACGTACTATTAATGCAAATATTGGGACCATTACTAGATCTCGAGGTTCGAATCCGAGACAAGGCATTTTATTGCAGATTAAAGTAGGCATAAACACAGTTATCGGCATTTTTGAATTTTTTCTTTAATTTTAACCTTAATTATTTGAATACATATAAAACGAATACATTTAATCATTTAAAATTATAATATAAAAATTACAATAAAAATGATTATTTTATTTTCAAAATGGTTACAGTTAAATAACCGGTTAACTAATAATTACACTAATTATATAAAACAATACGCATTCCTATTGTTTTTCTAATCATATGTTACCTCAAATTCTTGCAATATTGCACGTCAGAATAAATTTGCCATAACTTCCTCCTGATACTTTAGTCTGAAAAGTCTCAAGCCAAGAGCCCCCAGTTGGGTCCATTGCATCTAAATCTTAAGGTTAAGGCGAGCAATCTGTAGGTATTCCTCCGCTGCCCTTTTCCCGCCTTGCTCTCTCTAGATAAAATGCGACTTCTAAGTTATGTAATAAGAGCAAGGATCAGAACTCACTCTTCCAATGTATTTCTTAACGCATTTAGCTCAAACTTTCTTTGCATCCTGAAAAAGGAAATAATTGAATGTAGCATAGCACATTTCTAGCAAGATCAATATGGCTAGCAGTGCCATCATTTCGAATAAAAACTTATTAGAGATAATGTCTCACATTTAATTTGTTGTGGAACGGTTGTAATATCAAAAATTGATTGTACCAGGGTTATCTTTCAAAGACTAATAATATGTGAGATTTATTTTTACTCTTTTATTTTTGGTTTTTTAATATATCCCATCTAACATTTTTAAAAGGTTAGGGAAGTTTCAAAATGGATAAAAGTCATGTTCAAAAGGCTAGTTGGGCGGTGAGGGTGGATCTAGCGCCTAGGAGATTAATTGGAGAGTAAACGAAAATTAATCGAGGATTAGTTTTAAAGTTTTTAATAATATTTTTAACTTATTTTAATTTATAAATGTTCACTAAATTTATAACTTTGATATAATATAACATTTAAAGTTTCATAAGCTTGTCAATATAAATATCTTTAAGTATTTAGATTATTTCTAAATTTTTAGTTCACAAAAATAACATTCATCATAAATATATTTAAAATATACAATTAATGTTCCAATTACACATGAAAAACAATTTTGTTCATAGTATTAAAGTAACTAAACTAGCAATTTCAACCAAAAAACTAATTTTGAGTTGATTTTTTTTTTAATTTAAAAAATCAGAAAATCTGCGATTAATCAGATTTTGACCGATTAATCAGTTAACTGCAGAACCGACCCGATTTTAGGAAAATCGCGGCGGTTGATCTTTGCCTAGCGCCTAAACGACCGATTAATCGGCGACCGATTTTTAAAACAAGAGATAAAACTTAGAAAGAAGCGAATCTAATAAAGGTAAAGAAAGATCTATCTACCACATTTACACTTTTCTCTTCAAATTTGTCAATGGCTATAAATATGGGCTTTTGGTTTTGTTGTTGAGCTTATCATTGCAAGACATGTTCAAGATATTGCATAAATATTGCATATTGTGATTAATTACTAATAAATTTGGTTACCTATAATTTTAGTAATTGTAAATGAAGTTGTTGACTTAGCTCTACACTTGTCTTTTAATAGAATCAACTATTTTTATCATTACTATATCAGTGTAGAAAATCAAAAGTATAAATAGAGTAAGAAAAACATAACTTTCTAAAAAAAAATCATAACTTTCTTAATACAACTAAAAGCAAAGTTTTATCACTTATAAATCATGAGATCTCCTACATTATTTATGATTTTTTGTGTTATCATGTTAATTATTTCGAGTCAGGTTCAAGGTAATATATCTATTTGAATTTAGCTTTGATTGCTTAGTTGAAAATTTTAAAACTTTAAATGCAAAACATAGTACTCCAATAAAATTAACTAAAATACATGAATGAGGTTTTTATATTGTGTCTCCGATTGTTTTTTTTTTGTTTTTAGTAAAAATGTAAAAAAATGGTTTATTGACATGGTGCCAACAAACGTATATCAGTTATTATTATTTTAGTGCTAAAAGACACAATAAATGTATCCGATTGTTTTTTTATTTGTTAAAAGGCATTTGTGTATCCAATTGTTTATTTAAATGTTTTGTGGTTCATATAAAATAAGAGATGGAGGCTCAGAAGGCGAAGGTGTGCACACTGGTGGAGGACTTCGGCCTCAAATATGGACAATGTCCGTATGATAAGGACTTCGGTAACAAGGCCAAAGGCAACGCTGCATGCGTAGCAGCTTTTAAAAAAAAATTTGGAAAACGTGTGTTTAAGTGCAGTTGTAGTGGTCTCGACGCTCCTCTACTTTCTTGCGAATGTTCTAGTCATGATTGTTCTATTCCATAAAAATTAATTTTCTGAATAATTCATATATATTAAAAATAATAAATAAATCTAGATGATGTGTGTAGCAATAAAGACGAGTTTTAGCAATGAGATCCTAGATCTTGGATGAAAATCATTTCTCGTTTTGATGAAATTGATATTAGAGATAAAAACTCAACAATGGTGGTGAAAAATAATATGAATCATGAGTTAAAGGAACCCGACTGAATCAATTTTTAATGGAATGACACCAACATTTTTTTTAATAATTTAATTTAATTAGAGAATAAAAGTATATTAAAAGTACCAATATTAAAAAATTATCGACAAGGTTAGTCTAATGAGTGTACAAGATTTCAAAAGAGGGAATTGTAATAATTTTTTATATATTTTGAATATATGAAAGTAATTAAATCAAATTTTGAAACAAAGGAATCTAAATTGTTTTAGTTTTTGTTTTGCTGCCATAAAAGCAAAATAACTATTTAACACAATTCATGTAGCTTCTGAGAAATTATTTAAATATTAAAATTATTTAGATTCCTCTACAATACCTAACTTTGTTGTTTTGATTGAATTGAGAAGAGAAAGTAAAACAATCGTGACATGCTTTCTGGTTTAAGTAATGATAGCATGCATTATACGTAGGTGTGGATGTATTGTTTGCTTCAAACTCTTCTACAGTTATTGGGCATGTGTCTCCTATAACAATATGCTGAATTAGTTATTGTGTTTAGGGTTCATGTCATGTGGAACATGACCTGTGATGGTTGTGGCTCCATTCAAATGTCTCAAAAGGACCAAAGGCTCACAACCTGAAAAGCTTTTATGCAGACACTACCCAAAGGTTCTTAGAAAATGACCTTACTCTTCTTTTTCTTTCGTCAAAAGAATTTGAATCCAAATTTGTTGTTTCATTTGCGGAAATAAAATCAGTATTATGGCATTTGCTAGCGAACTTGGAACCCTTCAGATGATGGAGATTGGGTAAGAATATATGTGAACATGTTTGGTGACCTACTGACCTAAGTAATAAATTATTACATCTATGTAGCAGCTGACTTTGATTTGATGTAATAAGTATGTTGTGATGGGTGTGACGTATGGTTACATGCTGCCTGCGATCCAATGTGTTATGAAAAATATTTTTTAAAACAATGTGATTTGTTGTTGCCAATTGAAACTTTGCCTTGGTCACGATAATGATATCTGAAATAATAATAAAATCTCTTAAATTTTGTTTTTAGTAATAACAGCTATATTTTCTAAAAACAAATAACAGATCAAAAGAAGCCTTATTTACACTAGATCTAGAATATATTATTAGGAAGCGCAGTTTCTCGAATATTAATAGATACAAAGTTTTTCAAAGGTTTATAGTGCTGGAGATAGAGTCTTCTGTCCTGGTATCGTGTGTTGCAGGGAGATTATATCCATTATCAGGATATCATACATGCAGAACCGTTCGTCGTAGATTCAACTATTGTGGAGAGACTATGTTTTTATAAGTATGGCGTATATCCAAAACCATCTGTCGAGAAGAATTTACATAATGACATTGTTATTTAAAGCATCATAATATGATTAGATCTTTTTTTAACAATAATGATGTAATGTACGGACAATTAATAATGACTAAAGGCAGACTGATAACAATGATGGTATTTCTATTTGATATTGCTTAATGAGTTTGTTAAAATAGAAATAAAAGACATAAATTGAAATTGCTCAGAAGAGGTTTATTAGACGAAAAAAGTATAATATAATGAAAGTTTAAAGGATCACTAAAATCAAAGTTGATTATGGATTTGATATCATGAAGTTGAGAGAGAAAAAGGGGTAACACTTTGGGAACCCTAGATTATTTTGTTGATGTTCCTTACCTTTATATATATATGATCTACGTACTTATATCATCTTTATTAGTTAATATACTTTAGTGGATGATTTTGATTCCACCTATATATGGCTCGAACTTCATTTTTTTTGTAGTAATGGCCCAATGAATCTATATATATATATAATATTATTACGTTAAAAAAACACAGTTTGTACCCTTGGTCTATTAGTTAAGGGTTTAAAGCCTTCTACACTAGATATAGAGCATATTATTGCAGATTAAAGTAGGCAGATTAATTATCACCAGTTATAGTTGATTTTTTTTTAAATTTTAACATTAATCATTTGAATACGATTAAAACGTTTATAGTTATATTTACAATATTTATATTTATATACAGTTCAATATGATTAGATTATTTAAAATTATAATATATAAAATTACAATAAAATAAATATTTTATTTTTAAAACAGTTACAATTAACTAAACGGTTAACTAGTATTTTTATACAACTACAGTTAATTAACAGTTATACTTAAAAATTTACAATTAACCATAACTATATAATTTTACAATTATGGTTACAGTTTTAACCATATCTAGATTAAAAGATGTAAAGTTTTCCTTTTCTTTAATACATCCCATGTAATATTTTTCAAAGAAGTTTTAAAGTGGATAAAACTGAGAAAGAAGCAAATCCAATCAGGGACAAAGGAAGATCTCTCTACCACATTTACACTTTTCTCATCAAATTTACCAATGGGTATAAATATGGACTTTGGGTTTTGTTGTTGGACTTCTCATTGCAAGGCATGTTCAAGATATTGCATCAATATTGCTTATTTTTGATTAATTACTGATAAATTTGGTCACCTATAATTTTAGTAATTGTAAATGAAGTTGTTGACTTAGCTCTACAATTGTCTTTTAATAGAATCAACTATTTTTATCATTACTATATCAGTGTCTAAAATCAAAAGTATAAATAGAGTAAGAAAAACATAACTTTCTACATAAGAAACAAAAAAAAAAATCATAACTTTCTTAATACAACTAAAAGCAAAATTTTATCACTTATAAATCATGAGATCTCCTACATTATTTATGTTTTTTTGTGTTATCATGTTAATTTTCTGAATAATTCATATATATATTAAAATAATAAATAATTAATAATAAATAGATTCTGTTTTTTTAGTTGAACATACCTAATAGCAAAATGATATTATAGTTACATGTAATATTACAAATATTGACACTGAACAGTTTCATTTTATTTTTCAAATCTTATTAATAATTATAATAGGGATTTTTTGAAAATGTCCTGTTTATATTTCCTATTTTGAAAAATATACCATTCATTTAATATAAAAAATACTTCAGCTTCTATTGTAACAAAAGATTCGATCAAAGCCAATCCAAGGGAACAGTGAATTAATTTTTTTCTTTCACAAATCTTTCCATTTCAAAAAAATAATTCTAAAAAAATTCGTAAACACTGTCCAATTCTAGTTATTTAAAATGTAAACTAAACTATCAGTTTTAACAATCATTATCTTTATGTTTCTATTAATTTTAAGGAAACACATAAACACCATCCAAATTCAGTTATCTAAACTATAATCGACGTACAAGAAAAGTGAATCAAATTCAAATTTGTCAACAATAAATGATAAACCATTCGTTGGACTAATTTCATTTGATGAAAAGAAGAAAAAGAAATTTTTTTTAATATTTCTCACCATAATGCAAATTCACTGAAAACAATCAAGGAAAATATTTTGTGGATGAGCAATTTAATTTAGAATCTCTATGTCCTTGAGAGCATGACTTTTAAAGGGTAACACTGAATGTAGAAGAAGATGTTATGTTTTTTTTTCGGAATTGTTTTTTAGCCAAATTTCATAGAGAGTTTAAGAGATTTATTTCCTTGTCATAATTTTAAAGGATTTTAGGGACTTTTTAAAGTAATTTTTTTAAAAAAATACTTATCTTTAAAAAAATATGATTTTTTCAGAGATTATTGTTTACTATTATAAGGGTATTTTACTAAAACAAAATCAGTTTTTTTGAACCAAAAATGGAGAAAATTAAGAGAAGGTATTTTTCAAAATATGAAAGATAAACAAGTTACAAATTTTCACATTACAACAATATCAAATTTGGTTCTTCAATTCCCTAACAAATAGCATAAAGTCTGTATACAGATATTTCAAATTTTAACACTTACTATTTAAATTTAAATATGTTTGTTTTATTTAATATCTTCAAAATAAATATGTCTTCAGTTAGAATATTTAGATAATATATAATTTACAATTTTTAAATAAAATCATTAAAAATAAACTAATAATTATTAAATTAATATAGTTAAAGAATATATTTATGTATAATATTACACATATTGAAAATTTGTTTATTTTCAAATCTTATTAATAATTAATAATATCATATTTAGTTCTTCAATTCCCTAATAAATATCATAAAATCTGTATATAGATATTTCAAATTTTAATTCTTAATATTAAATTAAATCTGTTTCTTTTTATTTAATATCTACAAAATAAACATGTTCTTAATTAGAATATTTAAACGATATATTATTTACTATTTTAAAATAAAGTCATTAAAAAAACAAAATAAACATGTCTTCAGTTCGAATGTATTTCTTAACGCATTTGAGCTCAAACTTTCTTTGTACCCTGAAAAAAGGAAATAATTGAATGTAGCATAGCACATTTCTAGCAAGATCAATATGGCTAGCAGTGCCATCATCTCGAATGAACACATATTAGAGATAATGTCTCATTCTCTCATTTAATTTGTTTCGTAATGGTTGTAATATTAAAAATTTATTGTACCAGGGTTATCTTTCAAAGACTAATAATATGTGAGGTTTATTTTGTAAATATCCCTTTCATTTTTGGGAATTTTTTGTTTTTTTAATACATCCCCTCTAACATTTTTAAAAGGTCAGGGAAGTTTCAAAGTGGATAAAACTGAGAAAGAAGCGAATCCAATAAGTGACAAAGGAAGATCTCTCTACCACATTTGCACTTTTCTCATCAAATTCGCCAATGGCTTCTCTGAAGCTTTCACCTTCTTCGCCAATCTCCATCCCTAAGGTTCGCTCTTCTTCAAGTGGCTTGTTTCTATATCTAATAATAACTTTTCGTTTGGTAATTACAGAGCTGTGGATTTGGTGTTCCTTGCTCTAGGAGAGGAGTTTCCTTTTTCGTACGTGCTGAGCAATCTTCTCCTGCCTCTTCTTCTGATCTTCAAGGTTTATTTTGCAAATTACTCTGGTTGTCGTGATTCTTTTTTTGAGTGTTAATTGAAGAAAACATTTACATAGTTTTTTTTTTTTTTGGTTTCAGATAAATGTCAGAGACGTCTGGTGGTAACATTCGGTGTTGTTGCTCCTTGGATATCACTGCTTAGTAGAGCTCCAGTAACATGTAAGTTTTCTTAAGATAAAAAGAACACTTGTTAACATGTTTCTTAGTTTCAGATTTGCGTTTGGCAGCTCTAAGCTAATTTTGAAAATGTTATCCTAAGAGGATTGATATGGCTCAGTTGCTGCAGAAAGCAAAAAAGGATTCCTTGCTGTCTCTGATAATAAGGATGCATATTCGTTTCTCTATCCATTTGGTTGGCAGGTATCAATTTCTCACTTTTGATTGCTTTTGAACACAACAAACGACTTTCCAATGTAATATGTTTTTTTTTTTTTGGTTTTGAATTGTTTCAGGAAGTTGTGATTGAAGGTCAAGACAAGGTATACAAAGACGTGATTGAGCCGTTAGAAAGTGTCAGTGTAAATTTGGTCCCAACTAGTAAACAGACTATCAAAGACTTTGGCCCTCCTAAGCAGGTTATGTTTCGTTTGAGTAGAAAATGTTATTCTTTTATTCTTATTGTTTTTGTTGATTGAACTTGGTTTGGTCATAGATTGCTGAAACACTGATAAAGAAAGTCTTAGCTCCTCCAAATCAGAAAACAACCCTTATTGATGCATCAGAGGTCTGTTCCTATTGATACCTTTCTTCTGTTTACTTTTCATCTAGTGGAGATGATCTTGAGTGGTTTGTTTCCAATTGCTGCAGCATGATGTAGATGGGAAGACTTATTATCAGTTTGAGTTCACTGTTCAGGCTAGAAACTACACCCGCCATGCTCTTGGTACAATCACGGTTTTCAATGGTATATACATATATCATCTCCATGAATTCACAACTAATAGTATCCAATGAGTGGATACATGCCATGTTTAATTATTCAAGAGGTTGATTGTTTTTGGGTAAAATGGCATTATTGCTTTGCAGGAAACTTCTACACATTGACGACAGGGGCAAATGAGAGGAGGTGGGAAAAGATGAAAGATAGGCTTCAAACTGTGGTAGATTCCTTCAAGATCACTGTTTGAGAATATCAAAGTTTGGTTTGGTTTATTGTCTCTTTGCTTTGAGAAAGCCCATTTCTTGTATTTTTGTCCATTCTTCTTCTTCTTCTTCTTCTCTCTTTCCCTTTAAAATATTCTTTCTACTCCAGTAACAGAGATTCATTACTCTCTCTTTTCTTCTTAACCTAACTTCATTTTCACAACATATAATAGTTAGGTAAATTTGAATCCCAATTACAGTTTTGTTTACTTTGGCTATTAACCAAAAAAAAATGTTTAGAAATTTATAATCTATGTTGTTACAGCTACGAAAAAAGCAGAAAACGAAACAGACCAAATGCTCTGTCAAGTTTTGTGGGGAAAGTAGGCTTTTCCACATTGTCTCCAATTATATATATATATCTGGTCTGGTCGTCTCAAAGAAAAGAAATGATAGTCTCACTTGTGGTTTAACTATTCTCCCCGTCACCCGCACCCTCACATTTTCACCACTACAACGATTGTCACAAGAGAAGAGTCCGATTACTACTGTACAATTATTACATACATCATACGGCACCAGAAAAGAACAACACCAACATATCTATCTATCTATCTATGTTTTTTTTTTTTTTTTTAAGTTTGATAATCAGCTCACCAGAAATATCTAAAAAATCGTCTACAAAGTCAAAGTCGCCGTGACCGTTAGCAGAACCAGGTCTTGTGGAATATATCAGTAGGTGACGGCGCCGGTACTGACTATTCTCTTTCCTTCCGTCAAAAAACACACGATAAAAAAAAATCTCACCAAAATTATTGGAAATAATAAAAGTAAAATTAAAAAAAAAAAACAAATTTTCTTCTCCGATTCTTCTTCCTCTACAGAGTTGAGGAGATCGGGTAATATTAGAAAAGAAAAATCTGTAATCTAGGGTTTTATTCAGAGGAGGTGGTGCTCCTTGAGAGACTCCAAAGATGATGATCTCTAGAGGTTTGTTCGGATGGTCTCCGCCTCATATGCAACCGTTAACTCCAGTCTCTGAAGTCTCCGAGCCTCCCGAGTCTCCATCTCCTTATCTCGACCCTGGAGCTGAGACTGGTGGCACAGCCGCTGCGTCGGCGCAAGTGGAAGCTGATGAGGAGATGGATGACCAAGATGAGGTTGAGCCACCTCCTGCTGCTGTTCCTTTCTCTCACCTCTTCGCTTGCGCTGACCGCTTCGATTGGCTGCTTATGATCATTGGCTCTCTAGCTGCTGCTGCTCATGGTACTGCGCTTATTATCTATTTGCATTACTTCGCAAAGATCGTTGAGGTCCTTGCTTTCTCCAATGAATCAAGTCACCAGAGATCTGAGGATCAGTTTGATCGACTCGTTGAGGTTAGTTAAGCTTTCGACGTCTCATAGTTTAGCTCGGAATGGATTGGTTTATGTGTTTGTCATTGCTGGATTTGAAGGTTGAGTTTGCTGGAGAGAGTCTTTTGAACATTTGAACTTCAATTTCGTGATTGTATACATTGATACGAACAAGCCATCTCTTGCTTGAAATGTTTTTCGCTACATGTTTGCTTTTTTCAGTGTCATTCCCGAATTATGTGTTCCTCAAAGTTACTTATGCTCTTTGTGCAGCTTTCGTTGACTATCATGTACATCGCCGGAGGTGTTTTCATTTCTGGTTGGATTGGTAAGTAAATTCTTATTGTATGCATCTTATCCGCAAATGTAATGATGGGCTTAACAGCTATTATTACCAAATGTTTCTTATTTAGAGGTGTCTTGCTGGATATTGACTGGAGAGAGGCAGACTGCTGTGATCAGGTCCAAGTATGTTCAAGTACTATTGAATCAGGATATGAGTTTCTTTGATACATATGGTAATAATGGGGATATTGTGAGCCAAGTGCTGAGCGATGTTTTACTCATTCAGTCAGCTTTAAGTGAAAAAGTATGTCCGTCCAGCTCCTTTCATGTTGACTCTGATTTCTATTTTTCAGTGAGTATTAGTCTTTTTGCCATTTCTCTAATCTTCTTTGTGGTTGTGGATTTCGCAGGTTGGAAATTATATTCATAACATGGCTACGTTTATCAGTGGACTTGTTATTGGGTTTGTCAACTGCTGGGAAATTGCGCTGATTACACTAGCCACTGGTCCTTTCATTGTCGCTGCAGGAGGCATATCAAATATATTTCTCCACAGACTTGCTGAGAACATACAAGATGCATATGCTGAAGCAGCCGGCATTGCTGAACAGGTATTATGATTGCTAAGTTTATTGGGAGATTATGTAATTAACTTCATGATTTTCTCTTCACTGCAATTCAAAACTTGAAGTTTATTGGTGGCAATTTGATCGCTCAATTCTTGAACTATGAGAACCGGAAGTTAGAAACTAAACTTTTTGACCATTTGAAATGAATCAATTCTTTATATACATCTATGACTTGATGATGGTGTCAAACTGTATTTTCTTGCATATAGAAGGTAGAGTTAGGCTCACAAAATTCAACATCTTTTCTTGTTTTTTGCTCTTTATTAAATTAACCTTCTTGTGTTAAGTTCAGAAAATGGTGGACAGAATCCATGAGGTTTATGATCGTACTTAGGCACGAATATTTTGGTTACTCCACTAGATTCTATGATTTTTATTGCAATCGTCATTGAAAATTTCGTCCAGTTTCATCTCAAATGTAGACCAATGGATAGCCTTGTTTTTGTTTTGCTAAGATGCACGTTAATTCTGAACATGTATGCATTGGGTATTGCATCACTGTGAATGCCTAGTAGTCACACTCAATAGTATATGCATGATTACAAGTGGTTTTGTAATGTGTACTCTACAGGTCCCATTTTCTAGCCGAAATGAACTTTTAGATCTGTCTAGGTAGCGAAGTCTGATGCGAATATTCTAACTCTTGGAAGGATTTATCCTAAATATGCAGGCGATCTCTTACATTAGGACTTTATATGCCTTTACAAATGAAACTCTTGCAAAATATTCATACGCGACCTCCCTTCAAGCAACCCTGAGATATGGTATATTGATTAGTCTTGTGCAAGGTCTGGGACTTGGCTTTACTTATGGGCTTGCTATATGCTCATGTGCGCTGCAACTTTGGATTGGACGATTCTTTGTTAACAATGGAAAAGCAAATGGTGGAGAAATCATAGCATCTCTTTTTGCTGTTATTTTAAGTGGCTTGTAAGCTTCAGATTCTACTGATGTTGTCTTTCTCAGACTATTACATAGATATGTATGTCTTGATTGTGCATATTCTTTTGTCCAGGGGTTTAAATCAAGCTGCTACGAACTTCTATTCATTTGATCAAGGAAGGATTGCTGCGTATAGGCTTTTTGAGATGATAACTCGTTCATCCTCTGTGGCTAATCAAGATGGAGCTGTGCTGGCCTCTATTCAAGGAAATATTGAGTTCCGGAATGTGTATTTCAGCTATTTGTCACGACCTGAAATCCCAATCCTGAGTGGGTTTTACCTCACGGTTCCTGCTAAAAAAGCAGTTGCACTTGTTGGTAGAAATGGATCTGGAAAAAGTAGCATCATTCCTTTAATGGAACGGTTTTATGATCCAACGTTAGGTATTATTAATTGTGATTTTAGATGCACCACTCAGCTGTTCATATGAGGAGACAATTATGAGCTGACGACATATGTTTTTTTATGCAGGAGAAGTTCTTCTTGATGGAGAAAATATTAAAAATCTAAAACTGGAGTGGCTGAGAAGCCAAATAGGCCTGGTTACACAAGAGCCTGCTCTGCTTAGCTTGAGCATAAGAGAGAATATTGCATATGGTCGAGATGCTACTCCTGAAAAGATAGAGGAGGCTGCTAAAATTGCACATGCACACACATTTATCAGCTCACTTGAAAAAGGATACGAAACTCAGGTAGACATTATTTGAAAATTTTGGTATGCAATCCTGTTTCTTCAGTTGGTATTCAACTTTGCAGTGGGAAATTGTTTTTCTTCTAGGTCGGGAGAGCCGGATTAGCAATGTCTGAGGAGCAGAAAATAAAACTTTCAATTGCTAGAGCTGTGCTTTTGAATCCAACAGTTCTTCTGCTTGATGAAGTAACTGGAGGACTAGACTTTGAAGCTGAAAGGATTGTTCAGGAAGCTCTTGAGCTTCTGATGTTGGGACGGTCAACCATAATTATAGCCCGACGGCTAAGTTTGATAAGAAATGCTGACTATATTGCCGTTATGGAGGAGGGTCAGCTCGTTGAAATGGGTACACACGATGAATTGATAAATCTTGGTGGACTATATGCTGAGCTTCTGAAGTGTGAAGAAGCAACAAAGCTTCCAAGAAGGTATAATAGCTTAGAAATTAACCAGTTAGTCGTGTAGTGAAAGTCATGTGGCAGAATTTCTGTTGTTATGAACTTATGGTCTCCAGGAGGGTGGATGTTTTGGTGACTGTACTTGTTTAACGAACTTATATGTTCATCCAGGATGCCAGTTAGGAACTACAAGGAGTCCGCGGTGTTTCAGGTTGAGAGGGACTCTTCAGCTGGCTGTGGTATCCAAGAACCATCATCACCCAAAATGATGAAGTCTCCATCTCTTCAAAGAGGTAATGGTGTGTTCCGTTCCCAGGAACTGTGTTTTACTACAGAAGAATCACCTAATGATTATAGCCCTGCACCTGAGATAATGTGGGAAAATGGCTTGCCTCTGGATGATGCTGATAAAGAGCCAACTATCAAATGGCAAGATAGTTTCGAGATGAGGTTACCAGAACTTCCGAAAATTGACGTTCAGTGTCCACGACAAAAATCAGACGGCTCAGATCCAGAGTCCCCTGTTTCACCTCTTTTGACATCAGATCCTAAAAACGAGCGTTCCCATTCTCAGACGTTTAGCCGTCCTCTTAGTTCTTCTGATGACGCTCCAGTTAATGCTCAACACAAGAAGTCACCTTCATTTTGGAGGTTGGCACAGCTTAGTTTTCCAGAGTGGCTTTATGCTGTATTAGGGAGTGTTGGTGCTGCCATCTTTGGTTCTTTTAATCCTCTTCTAGCTTATGTCATTGCATTGGTAGTGACGGCATATTATAAGAACAAAGGAGGCCACCTGCGCGAGGAAGTTGACAAATGGTGTTTGATCATTGCCTGCATGGGGATTGTGACAGTTGTTGCCAATTTCTTGCAGCACTTCTACTTTGGTATAATGGGGGAGAAAATGACCGAGAGAGTTCGAAGGATGATGTTCTCAGGTACTGAAAAATTTAATCATTATAATTTACTTCACCACATTGAACTACTTTTACTTGCCTCAGTTCATTAGTTTCCCTAATGTTACAGCAATGCTGCGTAACGAGGTTGGATGGTTCGATGATGAAGAGAACAGTCCAGATACATTATCTATGCGTTTAGCAAATGATGCTACTTTTGTCCGAGCTGCCTTCAGCAACAGGCTTTCAATATTTATTCAAGATAGTTTTGCTGTTATTGTTGCTCTTCTTATTGGATTGCTGCTTGGTTGGCGTTTGGCCCTTGTGGCATTGGCAACTCTGCCAATACTCACTCTTTCTGCCATTGCTCAGGTTTGCATTTTAGTCAATTTGCGTTCATGGTTCCTTCTTTCACATGTGTTTCTGATTTTTCACCACTGTTCCAGCTCAAGTAGTTAATTGTTGTTTTTTGCCATCTCATTCGCAAAAATGTTTGTTTATTTAGCCGACACTGCATTCTAATCATCCTCAAAACGAATTTGCAGAAACTGTGGCTTGCTGGATTCTCAAAAGGCATACAGGAGATGCATAGAAATGCATCTTTAGTCCTCGAGGATGCTGTTAGAAACATCTATACTGTTGTTTCTTTCTGTGCTGGTAACAAAGTGATGGAGCTGTACAGGATGCAACTTCAGCGGATACTCAAACAGAGCTTTCTACATGGAATGGCTATTGGTTTTGCGTTTGGTTTCTCACAGTTTCTTCTTTTCGCCTGCAATGCACTCCTTCTGTGGTGCACTGCTTTATCAGTTGACCGCCAATATATGAAGTTATCCACAGCTATAACGGAGTACATGGTTTTCTCATTTGCTACATTCGCCCTTGTCGAGCCATTTGGATTAGCACCGTATATTCTCAAGCGACGCAAGTCTCTCATTTCAGTATTTGAAATCATAGATCGAGTCCCTAAGATTGAACCAGATGATAACTCTGCTCTCAAGCCGCCTAATGTCTACGGAAGCATTGAATTGAGAAACATCGACTTCTGCTACCCAACTCGGCCAGAGGTACTAGTGCTGAGCAACTTCAGTCTCAAAATCAGTGGCGGACAGACCGTAGCTGTGGTTGGTGTTTCGGGTTCTGGAAAAAGCACAATAATCTCACTGATAGAGAGATACTACGACCCAGTTGCTGGTCAAGTCCTACTAGATGGGAGAGACTTAAAATTATATAATTTAAGATGGCTGAGAAGCCACATGGGTTTAGTTCAGCAAGAACCCATAATATTTTCCACGACGATCAGAGAGAATATCATATATGCTAGGCATAATGCGAGTGAAGCTGAGATGAAGGAAGCAGCAAGAATTGCTAACGCTCACCATTTCATCAGCAGCTTACCTCATGGTTATGACACACATGTCGGGATGAGAGGCGTGGAACTTACCCCTGGACAGAAACAGAGAATAGCGATAGCACGGGTAGTGCTGAAGAATGCTCCCATCATTTTAATAGATGAAGCAAGCTCGTCTATTGAATCTGAATCAAGCCGGGTTGTGCAAGAGGCTCTTGACACATTGATTATGGGGAACAGAACAACGATTTTGATAGCGCATAGAGCGGCTATGATGAGACATGTGGATAACATTGTGGTTCTCAATGGAGGGAGAATAGTAGAGGAAGGTACACACGATTCTTTAGCTGCAAAGAATGGATTGTACGTTCGTTTGATGCATCCACATTTTGGCAAAGGTCTACGCCAACATCGACTGATATAGTGATTATGGCATCTCCAATCAATGATTCTCGGGAGCGACACGAAATGCTTAAAGAAAACTATACAACAACCACGGTTAGTTCTGTAGCTAGTAGGGCTTGTAGATTTAGATTTTCCATTGTGTTGGAGCTCTGCTTATTCTTTTTTTGGGGAGGAAGAAGCATCAGAAGTAGGTCATGGTCATTGCTTCGTTCTCCAAGGTACATGGATTTTGTTTATTAAATTCGAATATTTAGGAGCTTGGTAAATCATTTCGGAGGCTTTTTTTTCCCCTGTAGTTGTGTGCCAGTTTGTTCTCGTTAAAACATGAATAATGTATGTAAAGCTTAAAACGTAAAGAATGTGTAAATGTATTCACTTATTAATTGCACAAGAAGTTCAGAATTCAAAGGGAAGAAAAAATAGGCACACCAGGCAGTGTAGCTCCGGAATCGACAATATAATTGTTTCCGGTGACATATTGAGAAGAGTCGTGAATGAGATAGCGAACAAGAGATGTAAGTCCCGGATCCACGGTCTGTTGCATCTTTAACGGGATAGTCCGGTTGGTGACGTTTTTCAGCCACTCTTTCTGCATAAGACCTTGTGTGATTTCTGACTTGAAAAGTCCAGGTGCGATCGAGTTCACTCTAATATTGTAAACACCTAACTCAACTGCCATCATCCTCGACATTGTGTCAACACTGCCTTTGGAACAGGCATAGGCGAGTCCACCAGGCAACAAACCACGGTGAAGTCCCGCTATCGATGAGATGTTTATCACTGAGCCACCACGTTTAGCATCACGCATTAGAAGGCAGACATATTTAGAGACTAACCAAGGTCCGGTTAAGTTGGTCCTGAAGACATTGTTCCATTCATCCTCGGACAAATCCAAACTCGATCTGACATTGCCTCTAATTCCGGCATTGTTGATCAACACATCAATCTTTCCAAAGATTTCCCAAGCTTCTTTAACCGCTTTTTGAATGGTGGCAGCGTCTGATGAAACGTCAAGCTCAAGAGCTGCGGCTTGGATTCCGGCTGATGAATTGAGACGGTTGATTTCAGAGCATAGAGAATTGAGACGATCGACACGACGAGCTACAGCGATAATCTTACAGCCAGCTTTGCCAAGATCAAGACATATGTCTCTTCCTATACCAGAGGAAGCTCCTGTCACAAGAACCACTTTGTCTTTAAGTTCACACCACGGCTCCAAATGCTTCAACACTTGCTTCTCTCCAATAAAGACAAAAGACAAGAAAAAAACAAATAATTCCGGATTAATATATAAGAGAGAACAGACATGGAAAATTTCGATGGAATCATCAAGAAGATAACACAAAATAACAATTTAAAAGTTAAAATTGACGGTAATTTTGGAGAGATCCAATTCAACAAATGAAAAGAAACTAAGGGGCAGAATGAAAAATAAGAGTATCTTACAGTTTGATGATTGGCCATATTGTATATCTCTGTGTGAGTGTTGTGTTGTGTTGGGCGGAGAAGGAGAAGTGCATAACTTATAAAAGGGAAAGCTTATCTCTAAACTCTGAACCTAAACGACAATTGAACGTGGCTATCCAAGTCTTGAACTGATTTCCTGTATCCACTATAATTATTTCTTTTGATGATTTTACTATTTTTATCCCATGTAAAGCTTATCTTTCTCTTTTTTTTTTTTTTTTTTTTCTTTTAGCAACTAACTATTTTATTTTACTAAATAGGACCACGAGTTTTGAGTTTGTTAATATGACGGTACGGATTTAACCAGAATTAACCGGGATCAATAATGCTTCACTAAGAAGAAATATATTAGGCATCCCTCCAAAAAAATACCCAACATACTTTGAATCCAAAGATTATAGCATATAACAAAGAAATGGTAAAATCTTGATTTCTCTAGCAAAACTGAGACTACGGAAGTGAAAAACCAGGAAATTGTTTTAACCATTCAAGGGTAAAAACCACAAATGAGAATGATAAATTTAGATGATTCCGATTTTGTTAGCCACATCCAAAGCATCATAATCAGGAGTCAATCTCACGTACGCCTTCTTCGTTCCATCAGGCCTGCAACAAACAAAACATTCATCATCAATGTTAAGACTTTTAGTATTTAAACCAATCTCTCTATTTCTATGTTTTCAAGTGTGTGTGTGTGTGTGTTTACCTGATGAGGGTGTTGACTTTCTTGGTCTGAATGTCATACATCTTCTTGACAGCAGCTTTAATCTTCTTCTTGTCAGCACGGATGTCAACAATAAAGACTAAGGTGTTGTTGTCTTCAATCTTCTTCATGGCGGATTCAGTGGTGAGAGGGTACTTGAGGATCTGGTAATGATCCAACTTGTTCCTTGGAGTTGCACTGATTCGTGGATACTTTGGGTCTCTAGGCTTGGTCAATGTCTTTGGCCTGTGGAAAGTCACCTTTGTCCTGATCTTCTTCGCCTTCTTCTTAATGATTTGGCCTGATTTCACTGCTTTCGCAGCTTTCAAGGCCTTAGCCTTAGGGTCAGCTTTCTTGGTGACATCAACTGCCAAATAAGTAATGGAGAGTCGAATCAATTTAGGAAAACTGAAATGGACATGAATGACTTAGAATTTAAAATCTCAGTTGAGTTAAACAGAAAACAACAATACATAAAATTGATATTTGTAATTTACAGGTATAATAAGTTCATGGATGCAGAGACAAACAAGCTCAAGATAAAATGAAACCATAACAGAGACAAGTCAAATAAATTCAAATAATATAACATGTACTGATCATAATACAATATGAACAGAGATAACTAAGAATCATACATTTCAGAAAGCATTTTATTATTAAGTTTAATCACTGCATTGATGAGAAATGTAATTAGACGCAAACAAAAGAATTAGATCAGATAACAATGAGAAAATAGCACCTTTAGCTGGAGACATTACTCAAGAGAGATCCTTTACACGAAACCTGCTAAACCCAGAAAAGCAAATCAGTTAAAAATAAAATAAAAAGAGTAATCTCAGTTACCAAAACAATGATTTATATGATGAGAGGCTAATCAATCAACATAAAAACCCACGAAATTTTGTCACTTTAGGAGAAAATGACGAAGAAGCAATCGTCAACAGAAACATTTATGAACATCATTGAAAACCCAGAAAAACGAAGAAAGAAATGGACGGTGAGAAGAAGGTAACCTGAGCGAGCGGCGAATAGAAACCTAAGAAGAGGGTGAAGTTGCTTTTAGGTTTTTAAATATGAAACAAAAGAGTAGTAACTACATACAACTACAAGATCGATTCTTTTTGGGCCATAATTATATTAATGGGCTTTCTCGATCAAAACAGATTTTGGGCTGAATGTGTTAAGATTTTAGAAAAACAAATTCTCACCGATCACACTTTTTTCTTTAGATCTAAAGAACACATACTCAATCTTCTACCTCCAAAGTTTTTATCAGTATAAGATCAGAAACAGGGCAAGCGACTTTTGATTCTGATTTTTTTTTTAATCACATTTGCCCTTCATTAAATTTAAAAAGTTGTATAGTAATTTTAAATTTCAATAGTCATAAAATAACAGAATATGTAACTTTTTTTTCATTTTTTGGTAAGGTTAAAAAGATAGTTAATTTAAAACAAAAGAAGTATTAATTATAGTAAATGAGCAAAAGTAAATTTGTTAAATATCAAAAGAAAACTCAAATAGAAACACAAAAAGGGCATCAAATAGAAGGTCCCAATGATGATATTAGAAATTGGTTAGGGGATTTGAGTAAAAATTCATTGTAAATTGCTCAACTGTACCAAATAAATCCTAGAGTGATAATCACTGTTTTGGAGAGAAAATGAGAACTTCTCGCAAAACCCAAAATTGGATGACAAGTATAAAACAGTGCAAATGAAATCGTTGTCAAACCAAAAAGAAAAAAATAACAGTAAATGGAATATTAAGACTGTAATTAAATTAACTAACTCTTCGATTAGGCTTTAATGTAATTCAAAACTTACTAATTAGTACAACTTGAACATAGTAAAGGAAGTTTTACCAACTGATTAAACAAAAAATAAAATAAAAAATATAGTGTGCTGACTGCTGAGTATATGTAAACATTGTAAGAGCCCATTAACTAAAATCCCCTAACCTTACAATTTGATCTGAGAATACTAATAATAGTCCTTGAGGATTCAATTTGGTAGTAGAAGAAGTTCTTCCAACTGTACAAGAGAGTTGCTTCCCTCCAACATCAACAACTTCCATAACCAGAGAGAGAGAGAGAGAGAGAGAGAGAGAGAGAGAGAGAGCTCCTGCAACAGAGCAAACCCAATAAGACAACATTGTTTATGAGAATTTGTAAACCGGTTGTTTTTTGTTCCAAGTCTCCTCAGATCAAATCCAAGATTAGATAAGCCAAAAACGTAATATTTAGATGCAATTATAAAGATTAAACTAATTATGGACTTGAGTTCAGAGAAATTCTCACCTGAGCTGAATGATTACCCTGTGCTGCAAATGGAAGAGTGTTGCAGTTGAAGGAATCTGTGAAAAAAATGAGAAGAGAAGAGAAATGGAAGAGTGTTACAGTGCATTCAGCAGTGCAAGAAACTCTGTCTGATCCTCCGCTTCCCTAACTATCTGTGAACAAAAAGAGAAGTAACTTATCAGTTACACATAATAAAAGGATCTTAACAATACTAAGAATCATACTTTTCAATACACAAGTTGAAACCATGGTAACACTTAGAGAACTAAATCAGTAAATCACTACACTATGCAAAACAGTAAGCAAAATACACCTCTTGAGATCATAAGGATTCGACTTCTCTGGACACAATAGACCAATTCCAATCATTTATGAACATAATTTTTCATAGCTCCCACAGTAATGAAAGTCCTGAGATTGTGATTTCCATTTTGAAAGTAACTATAGTAGAATAAGATTCAACAAAAAAAGGAGCAGCAGGCAGAATTAAAACTAGTAAGACTATCATACCAGCCCAAAATTCCAGCTACTACCTTTATTGCGGTATCTTTTGGCAAGTCCATCTGAGACAAAATGGCTTCACCAGTCTGTACCCAATCAACATTCTCTACAGTATCCACCGTTTTGTTGCTATCCAACAGTGAACAATTGTTGTCAAGAGAGAATGACTTTCCTACCCAAATGTACAATGTCCTACTACTGGTTTCTCCTACATCGTCACTTGGCAGCGGAATTGCTATAACAGATTTCGAGTCTAAGTAAGCTCTGCTCAGTTCTGTAATCATATCCATACTTGGCCACCGACATGCTAAAGGCCGGGCCACATTGTCACTTCTTGGTTCATGGTTTTCAGATTTACTGCAACTTATTAAGGTTATCATTTCCTTCTGTGGCAATTCTGAATCTACAATTCTCCCTTTGCCATCACTCGGTGGATTTAGATCGCCATTTCTAACACCCTCCAAGTTGAAGACAATGTCATTACTATCATCCGGATGTAACGTGAGAGCAGATGCGCCTCTGTTGGAATCAGCCAACCCTGGCAGTTTCAGAGATCTTTTCAGACTGCCTCTACGCTCAGCGAGAGAAGGCGAAACCTTTCTATTTAGCGACGGATCAATGTTAGACTGTGGAAAATTATCGACACCACGAGATTCTTTAGAAGAAGTCTGGGAAGGGAGAAGAGATAGGCTGGCAAATTTGGGCAATGTCAAAGCTGGTAGAACAGAAGAAGGTCTCAAAGACGAGGGCCCAGAAGGCTGTGAGAAATTCTTTAGGCTATTGCTAGAATTTTTAGAACATACAGAATCAGGAGAAAGAAAAGGAGGTGAAGCAGAAGATGAAGAAGAAGTAGTTGAGGAAGGTGACGATGATGAATGCACAATCATCATCGAATCAGAATAGACCCTGGAAAGTGGTGTTTTGGAGACTGAACGAAAACCCCTCTCAAACCTTGATGCAAACTTACATTTCAGTGAGCTCCAACTGTTTTCCCTTGCAGGAAGATGAGTCTCATGTTCATTGTTGGATGATGCAAGCGTTGGCACAAAACCTCCCTCAATTGCTTTCTGGAAAATCTCAAAATCCAGACTATATGCATCGACCTTCCTGTCACCTGGTTGAATTTTAACCACCAAATCCCCAACCATAGGCAGAATGCTTGCAAAAGCATCCCAGTAATAAGCTGGCTCATCGCCTTCTCTGACCACCATAATAGGTGCTTCGACTTTCTCATATCGAGCAATCTGACAAACAGCAGCTTTTGCATCTCTTTCCATGATGTTTTCGCATTGCCTACCAACCCAAATGTAAATTGCAGAAGGTAATTGTATGATAAATGCACCTCTCGAATCCAGAGAAGACGGGCATGGATCGTTCAACAGTTTTGGAACAAGATGCAAAGGATCATAAGGGGAGTGCGGAGACATTCTGTACATTCTAAGTAAGGAAGTAGGGCTAAGCGGGAACGCATGAACCCTCTTTTGGCACTGTAACAATTGGCAAGCAAAGCCCATGTTAGGATCAGCAATACCTCTAGCAGACTTCACATACTGGAATGCATCATCAAAACTCTGCCCTTCTCTCCACATCAGATATGCTATTACCAACGAGGTAGATCGTGAAACCCCTTGACAACAGTGAACAAAGATTCTTCCACTTTGCTCCCTCACATCTTCAAAGTAGTCAAACACATCGTACAGAATACTAGTTATATCCTCTGAGGGACTATCCTGTAACCATAGTGACCTGTAGCAAAAATCAGACTTGAAATACTCCGGACAGATAAAACCAACGCAGTTCAGGATATGTGTGATTCCATTGTTTTTCAATATGTTCTTGTCTTTCGCCACAGCATCTCCACCCACATATATATGGTTAGCAACCTTGGAACATTCTTTGTCAAAATAAGCAATCTTCTCCCTCTTAGCTAAACCGGAGCTCTTATCTGAGACCCGCTGCTGCGTTGATGATAAATCGAGCTTCAATCTCTCCCCAGTTTTATTCCCGCTAGGTGTGGGTGGATGAGGCCACTCACCAACATCATCGGAGCCAGCCTTAGGCCACTCATCTAAGCTCCTCCTAGAAATGGAAAGAGGCTGCAACGGTGGCAAACAAGCTCTAGCCTTGCTGTTATGATGTGAACGAGGTGTTAAAGGAGGAGCTGGGCATCTTCGACTCAGCCCAGAATTACTTGCACAAGGAATAGTAAGATTTTGCTCCTCACCCTCAGGAACTTGTGAAGCAGTACGTGAAGCAGACCAAGAGGCGGACCGCCAAAACGTTCTCCTAGAACCTGGAGGAACCTCATCACTCCCCATCGCATCCTCTCTTCCCACCATCCAATCTTATCTCAGATAATAATAAATAGAGAGGCAGAGACTTAAAACTTTTATCCACTAAAATCCAAACTTTGTTCCTCACAACATCAACTGTAAAGCAAGGATCTTTGCTTCTTCCATAGACTCTTCACTACTTGAGTGATGGCTTAAATCCACATCTGATCTAACAATAATAAGCATCCATCCAAAGCTCTTCACAAATTCATCAGTGTTTTCCAACTAAAACCCTAAAAAAAATATACCAAAATAGGGAAATGAAGGCAGTATCAGATCAAACACGAAACTGCAGAAGAAGAAGAAGAAGAAAGGCCAGAATTAACAAATTTGGTAACCAACAACGAACACTGTGAAAATACAATTTCAAATAATCCCAGAAACAAAATCGATAATCCCACTAGAAAGGACCTTAATAAAAGGAAACATAAAATGAGAATCTGAAAACCCAAAAGGGGCTGAATCAATTCTCCTGGATTTTCTTCGGACTATATATAGGAAAGAGAGAGATTTGGAACTTACGAAGTGAGGAAGATTGAGAGGAGCCGTCGAAAGTATGGATCTTTTAATTTTCTTCCGGAGAGAGAGATTGGGGCAAAACGCAGAGAAGGAGAAGAAGAAGAAGAAACACTAAAGGAAGGATGATGGAGAAGGAAGTGGGAGAAAGCAGTAATTTCATTATTTTATTTTTAAAATTAAAATTTCGTTTTCGAATTTTGTTTTTTATCCTTATTTGTATAAAGTAGTAACAACTAATTTAATTTGCTCGTAATTTTTCTCCTGATTAGCTGCACCAAATTGAATTCTTATAGAAACGCGTTGAAACTTTGAAATCAATCTATCAGCATATCATTTATTGCTTCTCAAAAATATTAATTGTATTTTGAGCTCTACATTTAATCTTCACTTAAGTAATTAATTACTTTGGGATTTAGGATTTTTTTCTTACCATGGTAATAAATTCGAATACTTTTATCTACTGCTAACTGTATATGTCAAAAGCTATAATTATTCTTTTGAACAAAAATTAATTACCAGAAAATACAAAACACTAAACATAAAAAACTTAATTACCATAATTATTCTCTGTTAACTAATTTAATTAGATTGTCATTGACTCTGCAGATACAATCGTCTAAAAGTTACTAAAAATAATTTATATCTGAGTTCTATATTTTAGAGATAATATCATAATTAATTCGTTAGAATTTTATTAGTTAAACATTAAAAAGACTGCAGTTCTTGATGAATTGTAAGAACTAAAAAGCATGATGATATGTCACTAGTAGACATTTTTAATAACTTTTATCTGTGATAATTGATAGTAATGATTGTTGTCTTGTTTATTCTTTACTTTTGTCTTGTTTGCAAATGGAAATATTATTTTTTATTCACCTTTTCATTTGGAGAAGAAAAAAAAACTTTTCAAATCGAAAATAAATATTATTTTTTTCTCGCATAAATTTGATATATACGATTCCTTTTTGGTTTATTGTAGCTACTATATAGGTTTAAATTTTTAATAGTAACCACCTTGATTAATATTGACACGTACAACGGTAATGAATATTATTGTATTATCAAATATAAATCATGTTTTGTAGAACGATAAGCTAATTTGTACGACGGCAATAAAACAAAAAAATGTGTGGTTGTATATGGCTTTGACCTTATTCGATGCATTATTACATTTTCTGACGTTCAAAGTGTGGTATGAACAAATTTGAACACTAATTCATCAAAGAAAAAAAAAAGTTTGATTTAATTACTATTAACGTGAAATACTAAACTGAGTCAACTTAAGATATAGTCTCCATCGTTTTTATATATATCACTGCTAGTTTTGGTTATGCCACTTTTATCACATTTATTTTATACCGCATCCTTCACATGACCTCTAAAAACATCAACCACTCAACATTTCAAAATCATAATATTAGTGGTTTGAATAACATAATAATTACTTAATCAGTTAAAAAAAGACGTCAAAAGTTTTACTTCGTATAAGTTTTGAAAGCAAAGCGGGGAAGTTATTCTATTGACCAGTCCGTGTGCAGTAATTTGTTTTCTTTCCAAAAGATGTCCATTGGTCAACGTATGATCACATATTTTAGGCATCAAATTTACATATAACCTTAGATGTACGATTTTTAGGCATGAAATATTTACTTTGACATTTTTAATATATATATATATATCTGATACATTGAAATTCGAATACATATTATTTGAAAACATATTAATATTCTCAAATCCAGCACAAATACATTCTCTTTGATAGGAACACTTAAGTTTTTCTAGGTTTCTCGTCTCTTAGTCTCTTAGTCTCTTAGTAGGTTCTCTCCAATCTCCATGTTTCTTCTACACAAAACTGTGAGCTTAGTCACGTTATTTTTACTTACCCTTAACGCTCAACTGTACTCATAAAATTATTGTTATTTAGTCACGTTAATGTTTGTTGTTTTTATATGTATTGAATTTAAAAAGATAACACACAAAAAAAAAAAAAACTGATCGTTCACCAGATTGCAATCATAAAGTTCGTTGGAAAAAGGTAAAAATTAAGATTGATGAAAGACCGAGTTCTCTAGAGTTACATGCATGTCTTCGACTCTTTGAACATTCGATTGTTTAAAGCACATATAATCTTACTATTTTAAAAGAAAGTAATATTATTGTATAAATAAAGAGACTAATAAAAGTAGTGTTTATCTTTGAAAAAAATGTTAATTAGATCTATGACGGGTTACATACATTTTCCATCTTTTTTGACGTTTTTGTGATCTACTGTTTTCTTAATTCTCGCATAATAAACTTTCATGCTTTCATATTTTTGAAAAAGTTGTGGAATTATATCTACACATGTTGAAGATATATAAGTATAACTAATAAAAATCGATCGATGGTACACATCTGTATTACATTATAACAAAAAAAACAATCAATTCATATACCAAAACCAAGATTTCTAGCATTTTCTTTATTATTATGCAAAAAGATATATGTTTAATTATATTTTTATGATGCTATTTCCATCAATGCACTATTATCAACACATACCAATCATTATCAGATTTAATCCATTCACTTATAAAATACAAAATACCGTCTTCAAAATAGATAAAAATTAATATTTTAGGTTTTCGAACTCTCTCTAGAAGCTGTGACAGCAGTACTAATACAGAAAATACACCATATATCCATGAACCACGCACAACCTTACGGAATCAACAACATTAGACTATTGGAAAGCGAATCAGTCAATACTCATGAAACTGTTTGTTAGAAAATATAGGAGTAGAACTAGTCAAAACCATATAACTTTAAAGTGATATAATCTAAGGTTGGATTTTTTTCTTGAGAATTTAACGCAGTCGCTATAGAAGATGCATGTTCTTCTTTGGTCAATAATTGTAACCTACACGTCGACGTCAATGCAATTAGATATCTCTTATTTTTTTCAAGAGTGTCATAGATGCCTCTTCGAAGACCGTTTAATACTAAGAAATAGCCTGAACTATATAGCATGTTGTTCTATTACTATTTAATCATAGCTAATTATGGACTTGACTAAGTTCATATTGGTGTTCGGAGTAAAAAATGTTAATATTTTAAAGTTTAATATTTTCTAAAATTAGAAGCGTAAATAAATTAGAACACGATGTTTCTATGTAAACATACGAAAGCATATGTAAACCACCAATACGAATCAAAGTGATCTAGCTGTCTTAACATTTACAAATTCTAGTTAAGAGTTAAACCCATAACAGATTCAATTGATTCTCGTGTCGCTAGTTTCATAGTTCAACATTATAACATTATATAGGACCGGTCAACAAACAAATATTACAATACTGAGGTTTTCATAAATCGTTTTGCTTGTATTATAACAAAGTCTATGTTTTATGGTAACTAGCAATTTGGGAAGAGCGCTTCTGTGTTTCGATCGTAATTTTAGATGCTCTCATGATTCATACTTATTGCAAAAGAGAGAAGAAAAACAACAACTTTTGATTTGAGTAATAGAGAAGCAAACATTTTAAAGGGAAAATAGGAAATGCAAAAGCCAGTTTCAGACGAGAGACATTACAGATAGTACAGTGACAAGAAATGGCTTGGATCATTGAGCATAGCAAGAGCCAGGTCCAGTGGGCGGTCTTCGTGCATACCAGTTATCGACTGGAGCCGCTGGAACCCCGCGGTTATTCAGTAGACATCTGAAGTAGTGTAAACGCGGCAATACGGTTAATCTTATATTTCCCTTTGACACAGCCTCTCTGGTGCTCCACATCCGTTCTGTTAGGAAAAAAAACAGAGTAGAGGTGAGCATTTCAACAAAGCCAAACAAACAGAAATTATCGCCTACCCCCAAGAAGAGCCATTGAGCAAATATGAAACCAAGAAGTAAATTTTCTGGTTAAAGATCATTTAGAATTTACCTGCAGCTGCTGCAGCTCGGGGCCAAATTGTCTGAAGAACAACAGAAGTATCAGCTGTTTCACCCCACATGCAAACTTCTCCTCCGATCACAAGCTTTTGTTGAGAAGGATCCTTTATTCCATTTAGAGGCTCGGTCTTGTAAACCTTGTCCCACTGAACATCTAGATGGTCCAGGTACCAATATCCTTGGTTACTGAAAATGCATCTGAATCCTTTTGCTACTGCTTTTTGACATATATCAGACACTAGCCTGCAACGAGATTAGATACAAGTTTTTAACTTTTGACATAACTCATATTTTTTACTAAAACGAAATATTCTGTTTTGATATGGTACTGTGTGATCTTTACCAGTTTTGCACCACAGTCCCGGGATCAAGATCTTTTCCAAAGGAACTGAAGGTTTCTTCCCTGAGATCATTCATAATATCCGAGTCAATCTTATCATTTCAAAGTCAATCAAAATAGATTGTACCGGTTGAACATAACATAAGATACAAAGAATTTTTTATGTACCAGTTGACAGGTGTCCAATTTTTCGATATGGCTATCTGTTGTGCTCGGAGTACAAAGTATTTATATGCGTCTTTAGTCGTGAAGTTGCGAACCTGAAGCCTGCAGTTGAGAATGATGATGAACATATCAAGCAAAAATGATAAAAGTGAAATGCTTTTTTTTATTCTCATGTATGAAGCGTAATAAAAATAAACTTAAAGAGTCTCTTATAATGAATGATTAACAAAACGAAAGTGAAATGAAAGAAGAGACATGACTGTACCATTCCTTGACGTGAGTTGTGTTTTTCCAGCAATCTGCCAAAACATTAAAACTTTATGAGAAGAAAACAGCTAACTATGTGAAATGGAAGCAGAGATTGATTTCAGGAGTTAAACAACTAACCTGTATTAACTTCATCACCACCCAAGTGGAAAAGCTCAAATGGGAATATCTTTCTCATATCTGTTGCAAAACAAGATGCAAATATAAGAATCAAAACAGGACAAACAGATAGATCTACATATTACTTAGTAATTATACACGATGGATGGTTCAAATTGAGATGCAAAACATATGATGCTGGATGGTTCAAGATTTCCTAGTTGTCATTTTGCCGCATCTCTCAGGCTTAACTTTTTCTTTACAAGATTAATACTAATTGGATTAGAAAAACTAGAGACTGAGACTGAGCAATGTTTCAAATGTATGTACAATACGTTGAGAAAATAAGTAACTACTTGAGAGAGACCTGCCAAAATGCCAGATATCACATCGAATGTAAAGTTTTTAGTAACGTCAAGGGGCTCTCGGCAAGATAAAGAGGGCCACAGATCAGGGTATCCAGTTCCCCTACAGGGAAAGCAAACCATATGTTCAAAAATGATCATTGTGTCATTAAAGCAAATAGAAGCTATAAATCCCGAACAGAAGCAACAGCCTAATCCCGTACAACATAACTTATTCTTGAACATTAGAGTATAGTAATACAAAGTATAGCCACACTTCCAAAAAAAAAAAAAAAATATTAGAAACTTAAGATCCTATGCTACTCTAGGATATTACAATCTCGAGCTGGACCATAAATAACTGTGTATGACTAGCAATAGTGTGACATCTAGAGAGAGGAATATGATCAAATTATAATTCTTACCATGATTCCGCATGGCCAGGGACATCTACTTCAGCCATGACATTAATGCCTACAATCAATATCTCAACTATGAGAAGCATGGTCACTAAATAGAAATCAGTAATCAAATAGCAATATTTTTAAAACCATTCTCAGCTTAAAATTAATAGGAATTGCTTGCCATAACAATAATGTTAGGCTCTCAGAGTTAGTTAATAAATACCTCTCATTTTGGCAAACCTTCTCAGTGAATATCACAAACAGGCCATGAAACACAAAAAGGAAAGTTAAAGATCAAAACAGTGGAAAGAATAGTTGATGTATCTATTTACTAACACGATCAAAAATGTATGTAGCACTTGGAATAACTAAGCTACTATTTTTTTACATACAAAACTCTGAGCCATTACCTGACAATCTCAGAGGCATCCTCAACCGTATAACGTTCCCATCTTGAATAAGCTCCTTTCCACAAATTAGGATACGTTGGAGTTTCAAGAGGAAATGATTGTTCATCTACAATGTGCCAATGCAGAACGTTCTACCTCACATGACCACCCATGGGAAAAGGAAGGGGAGAAATTAGATATCCAATAAATCTTGAGAAAAAGTTCAAGTTCGTGTAGCCCATAAAGAAAACAAGCATGGTTTCTTACAAGTTTAGCAAAGGACATGGATTCGATTATTTGCTTGATAACATCAATTGGTAAATAATGTCTTGATGTATCTGCAAAGGGAATAAGTAGTAAGTAACAGCCAGTAAAATGATTACATTCTCTTTCCACGTGATGGGTATGAAGGCAAAAAGAGAGACAGAGATATAGACTTGTACCTATTAGCAGGCCGCGGTATTTGAATCTAGGTTTATCTTGGATATACCAAGGTGCTTTATATATTTGCACAGATTTGGTTAAATAATCAAAGGCACACAATTGGCTAAACGTCTGCAATATTTTCAGAAAAGAACACGAAATTGCAAAGAATCAATGACAATCAACAAGAACTAAACTTGGAATATTTGAGCAAATAATTCAATAAGACATAGAAAGTCAACACGAAGAGGAAGATATAGCTGAGCAAAAACAAACAAAATAAAGCTATTAAGCAAACAAATGAAGATAAACATTCATTAAACATATAAAGATCAATATAGACTATATATAATCCCAAGGATCAAGATGGATAAACTCATCTCTAACAGATCAAAGTACCCTTTTAAAACAAAATGAAATGAGAGTTAGAGGAACCAAATCCCTCAACCAGAAAAACGTATACACTGCAATATCATCTGTCCAAAAAAAGCTGATTATTTTTTAGAGAATTTGATACCTAAAAAAACAATGTGTAACCAAAGAGTCAAATTGAGCATTTATACTCAATCCCATTTGGAGAAATTTTTAAAAACTGTCATACTTACACACCTCCAATCCTCTAAGAGCACCATAGACTGTATTAGCCTGAGACCACAAGAAAAAAACAAACAAGATTATCTCGACAAACTCCTCAGATAAAGAAGACATGGTAAAAGCAGCAGCAAAACCTCGATGGTGGCTGCTCCAACAATCGATTGTTCATTCTTCTTCGACACCATCAATGTATAACTCTCATCCACACCCAATTGAAGCTTGAAATAAAACAGAAAACAAACCAAAATTTAAAACGTTGCCACTATCAGTTCCTAGTAGATTAAACCACAAAAAGCGCCAAAGTTTTGATTTTTACCTCCTCAGAATCCGAGTGAACAATAATCTTCAAATAAGTGATATCATACTCAACCATTCTCAAAAATCTAATCTTTGCTAATATAGAAGCTCTACCAGAGGCATGTTTGAAGATTATTCCCATATACCTTTCAAACGCAGCTCTAATAATCGGCGATCCTCCGCCATTTCCAGCTGCTAATAGAGTGACGGCGGGATCCACCGAGAGAGTATCGTTCCCAGATGAGAACTCTGCCGGTAGTGGCCATAGATAAGGAGGAGAATCAGCAGCCAGCGAGGAAGATGATAGAGAGGAAGTGATAGATAAAGAGAGGAATATGAAAAGATGAAGAAGATTGGGTGACATTTTCAAAGAGTTGGGTCAACGGAGGATTGTTGCAGACATTTTGGCATAAGAAGATATGTAGAAACTTTTAGTATACATAAACTTTATTGTATTAGTATATCTTTGGTTGTTAGACTAATTTTTCCTTGTTTCGCTTATATTACTGGAACCACCTCAATCATCATCATCTTACGGTTAGTTCGGTGGAGGCATATTCTTTTGACGGCCACTGTTGAAAACCAATGAAATAAAATTATCAATTTTTTAAAAAATTACACCATTTACAATCATGAAAAAACTTCTATACGTCTAATTAGCTCAACATTTGACTTCAAAAGTACAACATGGATCCAATATTTTTTCTTCAAACAAATTAACAAAACATGAATATACTTATAAAGTTACTGTTTTTTTTAATCCGGACTGAAATAACACGTTTGGCCATCTCAAACTCTATTTATTGTTAAGATTCTATGTTTTGTTGTTGAAGGAACTCAAGATCCTTCATCTGCATTTGAATAGCTTCTTTGGGCAACCGTTTCGCCATGACATTCTCTTCTTCTCCTCCTTCAGCGACCTTTGTCGCCTTCTCTTTGATGATTCTCTCAATCTCAGACTTCTCAACAGATGGGAAAACCGAGGTTAGCATCACTTGAAGAAGCTTCTCATCTTCCTCTTCTATGAGTCCTCTCCTAAAGCAACAAGCATATATACCTTCAAGGGCCTTTTCAACTCTTAATTCCATTGGTATCGTTGGCGCATCAATGTTCAACTTTGCCCTTCTCTGCATTACACAATAAAATATCAATCTTTCTGGAAAGCAAATTACAAAAAGTATCCAACATTTTGACTTGTAAAACTCATTAACATAGAGCTAAGTTTGCTCTTAAGATTCAACTGTTAAATGGAGAAAACCAAATTGTTCAATTGATGGAGACAGAAGATTTGCAAACCAATATCAACGTGGTTAAGAAAGCAAAAGCACAGTTTTAAGGAAATCTAATAGAAACAAAACGAACCTGTCTAGCTTCAGTCATCAAAGCAATAAAGTTCTGTTCTTCAAACTCGAGATCATTTGAAATGCTAACCCTCGTAACACCTTCAAGAATCTCTTCAGATTTCAAAAGCCCTGCACCTACTGCAGCAACCCAACAACACAGAAGCACATACAATGGTTCTCCTGCCTAACAAAACAAACCAACAAGCCACTTAAAGAACTGATCACGCATTAACAAAACCCAACAAAGGCTAAAGCATTAGCTTGATTGGTGTAAAGTCAGAGGTAATTTAGAATGCCTACATAACCGTATAATCGCTTGCACTTAGCTCTATTACTTCCACTGACAATATGATCCAATAGAACTTTTTGAATCTATGCTCAATTCCTTAAAAGACACGAGCTTTCAGAGCAAATTCGATTGAGAAAAAACAGAGCTTTACCTTGCCTCGGCGCTGCTGGAACTCATAGAAAGCCCTAGAATCATCAGGGGTACATTTATTCCCAACTCGTTTCCTAAACTCAGCGAAATCGACGAGATCTCTACCGACGCCTCCTTCATCGCTGAGAATCCTAGCGAGGAGTCCGATAACGGGAAGAGAACCGATGACAGTGTTGGCGAAGCTGGAGAAGGAGTTTGGTTTCTCTATGTAAGCTCGAATTGATAAGGCGAAACCATCGCCGCGTTTGGGATGAGAGGAGGACGTGGAAGGATAGCGAAGACGGAGATGGAAGAAGGAAGGAGAGATTTGGTGGAAGGAAGTGGAGATGTGAGTGACGACAACCACCATGGCTGTGAAAAATGGAAGCTCTTTTTAAGCTCTGTTAGATACTAAATCTTGACCTCATCTTATATACGTTATCTTCTCCATTCTATATTCAATTCTTTTTTAAAAAAATTCTTCCATTGTTACTAGTTTTTTTTTGTATATATCATCTTGGTACTGGTTAATTTGGTGGATTTAGATTAAGGTTTTTACTTTTTTTTTTTATATTCAGAGAAGAACAAAGGAATATGTATTTATTTACTCTCGAGACTCATTTGGGTTACATATTTATTCCAAATTTTCAACAAATTAGAACCCAAAACGAACAAAGAGTCCAATATTTCTTTTAAGACTCATATTGGGAAAATCATGTAAAGCCCATATTTTAACAATAATGGGAAAATATGTAGTCAGTCATATAAGCATTAAAAAAAATTGTTTATGAGGATCTAATTAAAGTATAAACGATGTCAAACATGTTTTTCTGATGAAGATGTTTTATAGTAAAGTGATGATTTCGACTATATAGGATTCTATAACTAGGACTATCATGAGTATGGATGTTTGATGTTAAATTGGTGATAATTTTAAGTCATTTAGAATTAGCAGTAGAAGATCTATTGGGAGTAACTCTTTCCCTTTCCTACTTTGCTAGGAAAAAAAAAATCTTTGATAAAAGAAAAAGTTAAAAGTGTATAGGCCAGTTATGTTTTAGTTGTATAAAATACAGTTGAATCAACACTAGTAAACAAGACACAGGAAGACTTTAATGATAATCACAGAACAAACGTGTGGATATTTCAAAGTATGTATCGCAAAAAGTTGTATGCGTTGAAACGTCCAGATACTTTATCCACTGACGCATTATTATTGATATATTTAAATTCACTCGACTTTTTTAATTTTTAAATATAGAGTTTGTATATATCTCCTATAATAAGAAACATATTAACCATAGTGCATTAACTGACACGAGATAGAATAGCCGTCTATGCAGAGAAGCCTCGCGAGGTTTTACATCGAGAAATTCTATCTTAGAACTGAGATTGTTTTTGGAACTAAATGACATTTCTTACTTTATTAGACATGAACTCGGTAGATGGAGTTTACATTAATTAACGATTAGTGTGTGTGTGTTTTCATGAGAAGTTGTCATTTACCAATTGGTTTTCATTGGAGGATATATCATGCTTACTTATGGTGTATCTATAATTTTAAATCAGCTTTCATCTTGCTATAGATCTGATATAGCAGAAACTTTAGGAAATTTGTGTGGAATCAGTCAGACCAAATCTTCAAAACAGTATATGAGTTTCCTAAACTGTCCAAATATCGAATTATATAACCTAGAGTTGGATCCACTACGTACATGGGTGGAGCCTGATAAAGTTGTAGGTTATGTCTCGTAGCCTGAACAATTTGTGTATATCGTACAAAATGGTGAGTACGTCCTATAACATCATACGTCCTCTGATTACTTGTTTTGGATCAAAGGAAAAAATACAACAAACATACTCCGTTATGCTGACACGGCACGATCTCGTTGGATAAGAGCAAATTCAATCACATCTTGCACTTTCACCCGAAATTTAAAGGATAAAAATCGACCAAATGGCTTTCGAGAAAAGAAAAATATCAAGTGGATGGTTGTGGTCAATAGAATCTCCACTTGTCTCAGCGACAAATTTTAGTTTGCTTTTTTAGAGAGCTTTTGGTTTGAAAATTGAGCAATGCAATAATATGAGTCTGGTCTACAGCACCTTTGGCTCTTTTTGCACTGTCGTGTCTTTCTGCTGTCTAGTCTCCAGTGAAATTTCGTATTTCTTGATAGTTTTAGTATTTCTTGATAGTAATAATTGGAAACCCAACTAATTAAGATTATATTCTTGATAACAATAGAACGATAAAAGGAATCAATAATTGTTGATGGCTTCTCAATTGGGACAAACGTGAAAATTCAACAATTTTTAAGGCCCATATCTAAGAGCTGGTACAGGGGAAAATTAAACAAATATGAACTCAATAAGACTCAGCTTCGACGACCAAAAAATGCCAAACATAACCATGGAAAGAAGTTATAAGTGGTTATGATTTGCTTTCATATATTAACCGATGTAAAAGTAGTCATATTTTATTGGATAATCTTTAGAAGTAAAATCGATATATACCTGATTTTCTCTAACCCAAAAGAAAATAGGGAGAATCTACCTTTTCCAGGTTCTGAAAAGGTTTGGTTATGTCTATTTGGATTTTAAGGTTATTAAACCAAAACGGTTTTTAAACTGTAGTTTCATATTCTTTTGGGATAGGAAACTAGAGGCGATTAAATTGTCTCTCTCTAATTTCATAAGCGGTTGAACTGGGAATCTACTTGACTCTTTGACCTACCAGATTCATTTTTTCCTTCATTATTATTATTTTTATTTTCAAAAAATTTTGTTTGTGTGAGACTTATTTATTTACCGGTTTAAGCCAACCGTAACTAATTAGATTCCGAACATTTTGGGGCCGAACTAGATTCTGAACAACTATATACCTTTTTGGATTCAGAACGAACATAACATGACTGGCCATGTTTGACACCACTTTAACTTTTGGAAGCATAAAAAGGTATGTACACGTTATAACACGGCCTCAAATTCTTATAAATGAAATCGACTCGTAACTATAGTCTATAGGCTCACTCATACATATTCACATGCAAAAATAATAGCATGATCTTAAGAATTGGATGAGGAAGTATCTAGGTCAATGAATAAGTGGATGCAAGAGAAAAAGGCGTCTTGATTGTAATCTTGTTGACGATGATGAGGAATGAGAGAGAAAGTTTTATGAATAGGGTTTTAATTTGATTCGAGGGAATAGTTGCTGTTTCAGAACTCAAATTAAGAGGTCCACATGATGAGGAATATGTATAGTTTTATTAAATGTCTGAATTGATATGGATGCTTCTGAAACCTTTGATTTCGACAAAACACCTCAATGTGTTTGTCTCTGAGTTCTTTACGTAACATTTGCAGATTCTCTTTCTCTCTCGCATGTCCATTTGCGCCACGTCACTCAGCTGCTTCTACCAATTGAGATTATTTGATCTCAATGTAGATTGTTATGTATGATGTGTCATCTTTCGATTGGTCTAGAATCAAAAACTTTAATCTCCCGCTTCCCCTTACCCAACCCAAAAACTATTGATATCTTTGCCTTCTTTATTTTTACTTTTGCCTTTCACCATCATAACGTACATGCACTTATACACATGTCATGGTGATACGACTATACCCGAATTGATATTTTTAGGAGTCAATTATACATATATAATGAAACTATGAATAGTGTATATATATATAAGTGATCAATGACATATTTGTTTGGTGTTATTAACTCTTTTTCTGCCGGTACGTGTTATTAATAAACGCCAAATTTTTCAAAAGAAAATAAAAGAAAGCCGGGCAAATGAAGGCACTAGACAAAATTTTCGATTAGTGTAGCTAACGCCAGATGTAATTTTGACTTTTATGCTAGCTACATTAACTCGTATATGATATTTTATGAGTTTTCACCGATCTTACTTATTTATTTACTTTTTATAGTCCATTGCATGAATATATTGATTTATTAGGACTTATGAGGATCATACATAAATGTAATATAATTCAGTACTAAACAATGGATCTTTGTACTTAATGTCTGTAGCGCACACACAATTATCTGTAACATGTCGTCGAGTAAAAAATACGTTGGTTCTACGAAAAAAGTTTACTAATGTATGGATTACCTCTCACTTTTTTAATTAAATTAAGAACATTATCACATATTTACAACAAACATAGTATATAAATATACGATTCTCAATTTAATTACACGAGTTCGTTTAGTTTATCTGTTGCCTCAACTTATAAGAGTAAACATTTTGTTTTCCCTTTCAGCCAGGACGTTCGGCCTTCCAGACCTGTGAGTGTCTAAGGACCTCTTATATGTCATTATTATCTATCAATTATCGAATCAAAAGCCGTTCGAGTGCAAATCGTCGGCGGTAATCACCGTAGCTATATATTGAATATCTTACAAGCACCATTTTTTGGTTTTCTGATGGAAGCCTAAATAAAACTTTTAAGACTTGAAATTATAGGACTTCACACTATGGTTTATATTGTTTCAAGAAGAACTCGTTTAATTACAATTGCTTAAGACTATCTTTATTCCATATATTTATATGGGTGTCTTATATATATTTTATAATTTAAATTTAAAGACATTTAGATTTTTGAGATCTAAAGTGTCCTTAGATAGACATTATCCTTCTTATTAAAAACACTTCAAATTTAATTTTTATTTTTTATTAAAATTAAATAGTTAAAAACACCATTCCAAATTCATTGATGGAAGACTGGAAGTGCTCTAACTCTTTATTTATATCGTTCTTCCAAAACTCCGTATTTTTGCCATTACTGTCTTAAATAATCATGTTTTCAGAGAAAAATATATACAACCCTTAAAAAGTTCACTTTCTCATATGGAAATTTAACCATTAATATAGATTCTAGAAGATCATGGAAATTCTTACACGACTAAATGTTTTCTTGCAGAAAATGTAGAGAGAGGGGCCATGTATCACGTGGAGGATGCTTGGGATGGAAATGAAAAAAAATGAAGGGAGAAGAGAGAAAGAGTGATTTTACAAATCTCCTCTAATCCTTTCTCAGCCAATTATAATCAATCTCCCACGTGGGGCTTCTGGCCCCATGCATGCATATCATCTTTTAACTATTCACTCTTTTGTATTCTTCTTCTTTTGCGTGATCTTCTTCTATATATGGCTGTCTTTATCTCCACAAGTGGCTTTTAGAGAAAGCTTTATTTTGAGTTTGGTATTGATTTTAGGGTTTTCATTACTAATGGCTGATTCTTCTTCTGCTTCTTACATTCACATGGTAATATTATATACACGATCCAATATCTCCATGTCTATTTCATCTTTTATGAATACCTCAATATGTTTGGATGTGTATATATATGTATGTATAGGTGCAGCACATGATAGAGAAATGTTTGATCTTCCATATGAGCAAAGAAGAGTGTATGGAAGCTCTCTACAAGCATGCAAACATCACTCCTGTCATCACCTCAACTGGTTCCATTCTCTATCTCTCTCCCACTTTTTCTCGCTCTTCCCTCTTTTCTAATACTATACTCTTCTATCTTCTTAATTATAATCCTTTTAAACACACACAACACACACATATCTATGGACTGATCTCTAGCGAGATAATATGTATAGGATGTATAACTATACCATCATGTAGAATTTGATCTTCCAATATATGCGTACCGACATATATGATCTTCCGTATTTTATAAGTGCCCATGCATAATCTAACGATTATAAAACCCTTCCTTTAAAACATGGTAGCTAGAATTTATACTCTTCCTTGTAACACACATATATATATATATGTATATTTATATATTCATATGAACTGATTTTGTCTGATAGTTTAAGTTATATCTTTTTCTTTTATGTTAACATAATTAATGAATTGGAACAAAAAATTCAGTGTGGAAGGAGCTGGAGAAAGAGAATAAGGAATTCTTCAGGGCGTATGAGGAGACGCAAATCAAACACGAGCAAATGTCGGAGGAAGAGACAAACCAGATGATCCAGAAGATAATCTCAGATTCGTCTAAAGAATCCGACGACTGATCGCGATGTTCATTAGATCTTAAGAACCTTATAATTTAATTATTTATATGAATCTCATGAAAACCCTGCGCATGCATGTTTTTGTGTAAATCGGGTTTCCTCTATATTCGCATCGGTCCAACAAGAAAGACAACAAAAAATGCAGTGATGGCGTTCCTTTTGGTACGTTATACGTACGTGGTCCACATTCTATTGCCTTGTATGATTAAATTATTTGAAGGAAACGGACGCTCATACATGATACATCGATCGTGTGGCGTTTTAGTATGATGTATCATGTGTATATATACATATATAAGCTATTTCTTGATGGTCTTGGTCATCTCAAAAAATCATTAGCAGTCTTGGAAATTTATTATCATGGTTTCCATATGCTTACAAATTTACCTTGCTATTTTCTAGAAATGAGCCGCCTTGGCGGACTAAATCACTCGGAAATCTTGAGTTGAATCATGTCGGTTAAAATTTCAGTCAACGAAAAGCCACAATTACTTTTTTGGCTTATGCGACCTTTAAAGTGTTTTAAGTGGGAAATATACTTAAATGTTTTATGTCAATATATAAATTTAAAATATTTATAGTAGAATTAGTATTATATAAAAATGAATAATAGTAACAAAAATCTAATGGTCTTTTGTTCGAGCCCTAATTTCATATGTTTTTGTTCTCAGAAAATATTTGAACAAACGGTCTCAAATATGTTATCAGATGTAAAATTACACACTCAAATACAGCAAACTTGCATTTTCATTTTGTCAATTTTAACTTATACAGTCAAACTTCACTAGTACCAAAATCTTAAACTCTTAGGGAACTGGCTTAAATTCCCTATGTTTTTGTATTCAAAAAATATTTGATTAAACGTTCATAAATGTGTAATTCATAAATGTTTAAATATGTTATTAAATGTGTTAGTATACACTCAAATACAGCAAACCATCCACTTTAATTCTATGAAATTAACTTACACAGTCTAAATTTTACTGTTACCATAATATGAAAACTGAGGGACTTCAATTCGATATGTTTTGCTTCTCAAAATATATTTGAACAAATGGTCATAAATGCTCAATGTTATTAAATGTGTTAGAAATTTATATCTTCCATAAATTTTACATCGTTTGCAACTACAAATTCTGTGCCACTCAGCAAGATAAATTATAGTAAGTATTAAGGAGAAGGCTAATGGTTTGAACTTAATGGTAATTAGTACGCTAAGGACTTAAAACTGACTTTGAAGCGAATTGACAAAAATAGGATTGCAGCAGTTAATTCCCTAAATTTTACTAACAACAAATACATGTCCGCAGAGTTCCTATCATGACTATGTGGATATGTGAAATATATTAGAGAATTTCATATTACTTCATTTACCTTCAGCTCTTAACTTTTGAGATATAATAAGTTGGATGATATAATCTCCCAAGTGTTTCTACAAGCCCTTAGTGTGCGAAAACTATTATATGAAAAAGTATTAGCTATAGAAACAGAGTTGTTAAACAAGGATTCTCATTTCATCTTTTCTTTATACAATAAAACGTGCACAACACAATAAAGGCCACACATGAATCTAGTAAATAAAAACATACAGATGAAAATTAAAGTTTTCGGTAAAATCCATCACACTTCAAGCTTTGTAATATGTAAGATAAACGCTGAAATGGAGAATCGTATCATGACCATCAGTGACATGTTGGTCTTCCTGGTTGTACAAGGTCTCGACGACAGCATACCCTTTAGCGTGCTCGAATTTCCCAGTCCCACCCACAACCGCGATATGCGAGGCATGAGATGCGGTTCGGTGAACCCCAAAGAAGCTGATAGCATCATCAAGGGTGTCATGTTGATCATGCCCTCCATGGAGCAACACGGTCAAGGAAAGAGTCTGGCTAGTTCCATCCAAAGAGCTAGCCAAGTAAAACCCTTGGGCTCTACCAAGGATCGCAGAGCCTAGCTCATGGCCCTCGGTGAGCTCATCATCAACCACAGTGATAGTGCCAAACATGAGCTGCTGAAGTGCAGCTGCGGGAGGGAGCTGGCCAGCTGTTACGAAGGGAAGGTTGTTGGAGTTAAGAGCATTTTGAGAGTTACCGTTAGTGTTTTGAATGACGGTGTTGGCTTGAGAGCCACTAAGTCCTGTGAGAAGTGGAGCTGTGTTTGGGTTGATAAGATTATTGATGTTGTTTGCGTTTACAAGTGGTACACCGTTATCAACTGGGAATATGTTGTTGTTGGATTTAGAGAATGGTATTCCATTAACCTCAGTTTGTGCTACTATCCCCGTAACTACTCGTGCTGATGGATGTGACCCGCCTAGCACGTCATGCATAAAGAACTCAAGGACTGGCTCGTGTCTGCTCGTGACGGGTCCTGGGAGGGGAATTGGTATAGGTGGTTGTGTTGTTACTACTGGTGGAGTATCCTCCTCTTCTGATACCGGAGGGATTTGGGCGGCGGGGACTAGTTGTGGCTGAGTTTGGATCTCACCTAGAAGTCTAGCGGATAGGACATTTGAAGCTATCAAGAGGAAGAGAAAAATTGTTAGGCTAAGAGCTTTGGCCATTGTTCTTTCTTTTGTTAAGTTTTTTTTTTTTCATGGTCTAATGGTTTTGTTTATATAGGAATTAGCTTGGACGATGATGAGATCATGGGGTGGAGTTGTTGTTGTTGTCGTTGATTTCTTATCATTACTTTAGTTGATGATGTATGGATTTAAACTAAACCTATAGTTTTATTAATTTTTAGTTTGCTACTTACTCCTCTTGCTTATGGCCTTGTCTTTTTTTTTCTTACCTAACTGTTTTTCTTCGTTTGGAATTAGAGAATGTCGTGTTAAGAAAATAATGGAATGTATTCGTATTTCATAATACATAGTTCATACGTAGACACCGAATTCTATATTAGACCAAACTTAATTGGGCCGGTTAAGTTCGAGGAAAAGGGCCCAATGGTTAAATCTGCGCCGTTAGTCAGAATAGAACACCAGTCTCTCTCTCTCTCTCTTGTTAATGGAGCGAGAGAGAGCTTAAGGAGCAATGACGGTAATAGTAGGATTTAGGGTTTATTGGTCTGGTTGTTCATCGTAATCTGCGGAATCCAAAGTTGGTAATGGTGTAGGAGGAGCTCACCCTATAATCGAGAGAGCTTTCAGTTTCAGCAGAAGACATAAGAAGTTGAAATCCTTGTTATTACTCAGTGTCAGGCTTTGGCTGTAAACCCTAGGCGTTGGTATTGTGGCGATGTATCTATATAGTCTAACTCTACAACAAGCGACGGGAATAATATGCGCGATAAACGGGAACTTCTCCGGCGGGAAGACACAGGAGATAGCAGTAGCTCGAGGGAAGATTCTGGATCTTCTGCGGCCAGACGAGAACGGTAAGATCCAAACGATACACTCAGTGGAAGTATTTGGAGCAATTAGATCCTTAGCTCAGTTTAGGTTAACTGGTGCGCAAAAGGATTATATAGTAGTTGGCTCAGATTCGGGTAGGATTGTTATACTTGAATACAACAAGGAGAATAATGTGTTTGATAAAGTTCATCAGGAGACTTTTGGCAAGTCTGGTTGCCGTAGAATTGTGCCTGGTCAGTACTTAGCTGTTGATCCTAAAGGTAGAGCTGTTATGATTGGAGCTTGTGAGAAGCAGAAATTGGTTTATGTTTTGAACAGAGATACTTCTGCTAGGTTAACCATTTCTTCTCCCTTGGAGGCTCACAAGTCTCATACCATTTGCTATTCTCTCTGCGGTGTCGACTGCGGCTTTGATAACCCTATTTTTGCAGCCATTGAGCTTGATTACTCTGAGGCTGATCAGGATCCTACTGGCCAAGCCGCTAGTGAGGCTCAGAAGCATTTGACTTTCTATGAGCTCGATTTGGGCCTCAACCATGTCTCTAGAAAGTGGTCTGAACCAGTTGACAATGGTGCCAATATGCTTGTTACTGTTCCTGGAGGAGCTGATGGCCCCAGTGGAGTTTTGGTCTGCGCTGAGAATTTTGTTATTTATAAGAATCAGGGTCATCCCGACGTGAGAGCCGTGATTCCTAGGCGAGCTGATTTGCCTGCTGAAAGAGGTGTTTTGGTTGTTTCTGCCGCCGTGCACAAGCAAAAGACAATGTTCTTCTTTCTCATTCAGACCGAGTATGGCGATGTTTTTAAGGTTACTCTGGATCACGACGGGGATCATGTTTCGGAGTTGACGATCAAATATTTTGACACTATTCCCGTTGCTGCGTCTATATGTGTGTTGAAGCTGGGATTTCTTTTCTCTGCTTCCGAATTTGGAAACCATGGATTGTATCAGTTTCAGGCCATAGGGGAGGAACCTGATGTAGAGTCTTCATCCTCTAATCTGATGGAGACTGAAGAAGGTTTTCAGCCCGTCTTTTTTCAGCCTAGGCGACTTAAGAATCTTGTTAGGATTGACCAAGTGGAGAGTCTGATGCCGCTCATGGACATGAAAGTCCTAAATATTTTTGAGGAAGAAACCCCTCAGATCTTTTCACTTTGTGGGCGGGGTCCCCGCTCTTCTTTAAGGATACTGCGACCTGGTTTGGCCATCAGTGAGATGGCTGTTTCTCAGCTTCCTGGTCAGCCAAGTGCTGTGTGGACGGTGAAAAAGAATGTGAGCGACGAGTTTGATGCATATATTGTTGTCTCTTTTACCAATGCTACCCTTGTTCTTTCAATCGGTGAAACTGTTGAAGAAGTTAATGACAGTGGGTTTCTTGATACTACACCGTCCCTGGCTGTCTCTTTGATCGGCGATGATTCTCTCATGCAGGTCCATCCCAATGGAATCCGCCACATAAGGGAAGATGGACGCATCAATGAATGGAGAACTCCTGGCAAGAGGTCAATTGTCAAAGTTGGTTATAATCGGCTTCAAGTCGTCATTGCACTGAGTGGGGGAGAGCTTATATACTTTGAGGCAGATATGACTGGTCAGCTGATGGAGGTAGAGAAACATGAAATGTCTGGAGATGTGGCTTGCCTGGACATTGCACCTGTTCCTGAAGGAAGACAAAGGTCTCGCTTCCTTGCTGTGGGATCTTATGATAATACTGTGCGCATTCTGTCTTTGGATCCTGACGACTGCCTGCAGATTCTCAGCGTGCAAAGTGTCTCTTCAGCTCCTGAGTCTCTGCTATTCCTCGAAGTTCAGGCGTCAATTGGTGGAGAGGATGGTGCTGATCACCCGGCAAATCTCTTCCTTAATTCTGGTCTGCAGAATGGTGTCCTTTTCAGAACGGTGGTGGATATGGTGACTGGTCAGCTTTCGGATTCACGTTCCCGGTTCTTGGGGCTGAAGCCTCCCAAGTTATTCTCCATTTCTGTGAAAGGTCGATCTGCAATGCTGTGTTTGTCTAGCCGACCTTGGCTTGGTTATATTCATCGGGGACACTTCCACCTGACGCCTCTTTCTTATGAAACATTGGAATTTGCTGCACCCTTTTCATCTGATCAGTGCGCTGAAGGTGTTGTCTCTGTCGCTGGGGAGGCTCTGAGAATTTTTATGATTGATCGTCTTGGCGAAACTTTCAATGAAACAGTGGTGCCTCTTAGGTACACGCCTAGAAAGTTTGTTCTCCATCCCAAGAGGAAGTTGTTGGTTATTATCGAGAGTGACCAGGGAGCATTCACTGCAGAAGAGCGTGAAGCGGCAAGAAAGGAGTGCTTTGAGGCTGGTGGAGTGGGAGAAAACGGTAATGGCAATGCATATCAGATGGAGAATGGTGCGGATGATGAAGATAAGGAAGACCCACCCTCTGATGAGCAGTACGGTTATCCAAAAGCAGAGTCAGAAAAGTGGGTTTCTTGCATTAGAGTTCTTGATCCTAAGACAGCTGCAACGACTTGTCTCCTGGAACTTCAAGACAACGAAGCTGCTTACAGTGTCTGTACAGTGAATTTCCATGATAAAGAGTATGGTACTTTGTTGGCTGTTGGTACGGTCAAAGGGATGCAGTTCTGGCCCAAAAAGAATATAGTGGCTGGGTTTATACATATTTATAGGTTTGTGGAGGATGGGAAATCTCTTGAGCTTCTTCATAAGACGCAAGTAGAAGGTGTTCCTCTTGCTCTGTGCCAATTCCAAGGAAGACTGCTGGCAGGGATCGGACCTGTCCTCAGATTATATGATTTGGGGAAAAAGAGACTGCTTAGGAAATGTGAAAACAAGCTCTTTCCCAACACCATAATCTCTATTCAAACTTACCGTGACCGTATTTACGTTGGTGACATTCAGGAGGTGAGTGAAGCATTTTTTTTTATTATTTACTGATTATTTTTAGCTCCTTATAAATAGTAATGATCTCATGTGGCCTCTTAATTTTTCATTTTGCAGTCTTTCCATTACTGCAAATACAGGCGCGATGAGAATCAGCTATACATATTTGCAGATGACTGCGTGCCGAGGTGGCTGACAGCATCGCACCATGTGGATTTCGACACCATGGCAGGTGCAGATAAGTTTGGGAATGTGTATTTTGTGCGGTTGCCTCAGGATGTGTCAGAGGAGATAGAAGAAGACCCGACAGGTGGGAAGATCAAGTGGGAGCAAGGAAAGCTGAATGGAGCACCAAACAAAGTGGATGAGATAGTGCAGTTCCACGTTGGGGATGTTGTGACGTGCTTGCAGAAGGCTTCAATGATCCCGGGTGGATCAGAATCTATAATGTATGGAACCGTGATGGGTAGCATTGGAGCATTGCATGCTTTCACATCCCGGGATGATGTCGATTTTTTCTCTCATTTGGAGATGCACATGAGGCAGGAGTATCCTCCTCTCTGTGGGAGAGACCACATGGCTTACAGATCTGCATATTTTCCTGTCAAGGTATAGTTGATTAATAAACCGGACAGAACCAATTTTTTTTTGTTTCATATAAGATATTTCTCCATATTAAGTCTTTGACGTTTTCGCATCATATCCTATTGAAACAGGATGTGATAGATGGAGATTTGTGTGAGCAGTTCCCAACGCTGCCGATGGATCTGCAGAGGAAAATAGCTGATGAATTGGATAGAACACCTGCTGAGATTTTGAAGAAGCTCGAGGACGCCAGGAATAAGATCATTTAAAATATCTATTACACTTTCTAGTGTCTGTTCTCATAACTTTTTTAATGGATGTTTTATGTGATTTCTGATCTTCCAAAAACATATTGTTGACGCAGAAAAGATTGTTGAAGATGAGTATTCACCTCAACCATGAAACTTCCGTTTATGTTGTAGCCAAAAGAGAGGGGTAGACTTGGCTTTTGCCATACATTATGTGATTTTTGGTCTGATAACATTTGTATTGTGATTAATAGTCTACGGTAACCAGTGGCAAAGCTTTTGAATACTCTACCGAAACTATCTTCATATGTCTTATGGCAAAATCAACTCACCTTCAGGGCATTTTTAACTTTAGAAGACTCAGGAATGAACTTATTTAGCACACCATTTACTTTTAACTTGGAGACTTACAACATCACATTACAGTCATAAACTATAGTGTTCACTATATTTACAGACTAATAATGGAAACAAAAAAGCTGTGGAGTGGTTCTCGAATCTGGGATATAAGGCTTTCTTAGTTTGATCTCGTAAGGAATAGAGAGCAGAGAAGATATAAATGTCTCTAAACATTCCAAGGTCGTTGTTTCTGTGGCGTGATTCTTGATGTTCTGAGTCAGCAAAATCTTCAACTCAGAAATGGATATGTATTTGGTCTTGAGGGCAAGAGAAAGATAATAGTCGAAAGAAGAAGACGAAGCAAGAGAGAAGACATGGCTTCAAGCATTTTTCTCAGAGCTTTTGTCTTTGCTACTCCTCTTCTTCTTTATGTCTTGTTTTATAGTTAGAGAAGTGCTAAAGACTAAAGTCCCAAGAATGTTTCCTGTACATTATTGATGTGTAATTTTTTGAACTCACCAAAGAAAAACAAGAAGTTGACTTTTAGGGTCTTTCTACTTATGTCTGCAAAGTTGCTTCTCAATTAAAGAGTTGAAATTGCATCATGTTGACTCCGCATTTGTTTGTAAATTGACTTGAAAATTTAGTGTTAATCAATACCAACCAAAAACGACGTTATTGAAGTTGACCTCTGCTAAGATTTGTTATTTACATTAGGTGTGAACAAATTTTGAAATGTTATTTATATTAGATCTAACAAATAACACTTGATAAACCGACTTATCACTATTAACTAAATCCAACATATTTGATCAAATTCAAACTTGAAAGCAAAGGGTTGAGACCAAAAGGCCAAAGCCTTGTCAAATTTATATGTTCATTATAACAAACATGCTGCTTCCCTGTTTCTGCATAAATTTTTTTTTTCCAGCTTTTCAGTTCTATTAATAATGCGTCTCTTCTATTCACTCTTCCTTTACACTTATTTCATGTTTCTTTAACTTGAACTTGCTACATACATACATACATACATACATACATACATACATACGAGAGACAAATTTCATTCCATTATACAGTCACATAGGTTGGGGCGGCTCCTCGTTTTTACCTTTGTACTGTACTGAAACCGAAGTTACACGTTGTCAGACTTCAAGTGAAGATCATCCCTGAAACCTAGAGCGAGTGTGTGAGAGGTTTCCTGAAATGGCTAAGAACGAACCTTGACAATAGGTGCTTGGGGAGGCAGAAGTAATGGAAAGACTGCAAAATGAAAAATTAAGAGGCCACATGAGATCATTACTATTTATAAGGAGCTAAAAATAATCAGTAAATAATAAAAAAAAATGCTTCACTCACCTCCTGAATGTCACCAACGTAAATACGGTCACGGTAAGTTTGAATAGAGATTATGGTGTTGGGAAAGAGCTTGTTTTCACATTTCCTAAGCAGTCTCTTTTTCCCCAAATCATATAATCTGAGGACAGGTCCGATCCCTGCCAGCAGTCTTCCTTGGAATTGGCACAGAGCAAGAGGAACACCTTCTACTTGCGTCTTATGAAGAAGCTCAAGAGATTTCCCATCCTCCACAAACCTATAAATATGTATAAACCCAGCCACTATATTCTTTTTGGGCCAGAACTGCATCCCTTTGACCGTACCAACAGCCAACAAAGTACCATACTCTTTATCATGGAAATTCACTGTACAGACACTGTAAGCAGCTTCGTTGTCTTGAAGTTCCAGGAGACAAGTCGTTGCAGCTGTCTTAGGATCAAGAACTCTAATGCAAGAAACCCACTTTTCTGACTCTGCTTTTGGATAACCGTACTGCTCATCAGAGGGTGGGTCTTCCTTATCTTCATCATCCGCACCATTCTCCATCTGATATGCATTGCCATTACCGTTATAAACTCTGTAAATGATGTGTCTTCCATTTATTTGTTGATTTTTATTTTTATGATTTAAATTTAATTATTAAAACTAAATTGTTTTGAAAATATTTTTATTTTATTTATGAGAGACTAAAAAGAGTATCTTAGTATATGCATGGTTTTGAAGAGACAAACACGTTAACAACCCAAAATATTAGAAACAATAATCTTTATTAAAAGAAAATTAAAAATCTTAAAATCTCGCAAGCTATCATCCATCCTTTTTATTCAAACCTTGAAAAAAATAATTTGTTGCACATGGAACAAACTTTTTCCATCACTTATTTATTAATATAGTCTAAACCGAATCTGAGATAATCAGATTTGAGATTTTGGTTCATCATTATTAGCCTTCACTTGAAGAGTAGTGATTCTTGTCTGCATCCATTGGAGAATGTCATTGAACACAATATCTGAATTCTCCGGAGGCTCTCCGAACAGAAGGCTATGCCACATTTCTGGATACAACTTCAAAGTCTTGTCATTAGACGTAGCCACCTCATAAAGCAGTTTGCTCGCTTCTTTATCCGTCAATTTATCATCTTCTCCATGCAACACAATGAATGGTATTGTCACCTATATATTTCACATTCATATATCCCACAAATTAACACTTCACATTAAGATATATATATATATATATAGTGTGTGTGTGTGTGTGTGTGTGTTTGGGTTCGCTTTTACGTTTACATGTATTTTCTTTTGTCCACATGAAACCAACTTCTTTTTTGAACTACCAAACAATTTTGTTTTGGTCAGTTTTAAATCTAAACGCAAAACACAAACGGAAAGAGAAATTCCTTTTGCATTTGTGTTTACCTTTTACCAAAATTAAAAAATATTAGAAAACCTAAATTTTTGTTTGTTTTTTAGTAAAGTTTGTATCAAAAGAATTTCACTTATATATAAACACAAACATAACGTAATCCGACTAGTGTAAAAGAATTTTATTAGTGTTTGGAACTAGCGCAATGGAACTTTGCCTCTATGTATAAGAATACCTCGTTCAACCGATTTTCTATATCGAGGCTAACTCTATAAACTTCGCTCATTGTCTTCATACGAAGCCTTCCCTTGTAGCAATTTGGATTCTCTCTTATCTGTTTATTTAAAGAGTCAATAAATAGAGTATATGTTCCTAAGATAAAGAAACTACGGATTATAAAATCCATATGTGTAATTTATTGGTTTACAAATTTGTATCTTATAGCCGATGAATCGAGATAAATAAATGATTAAAGAGTACCTCTTGTCTCTTTTGAGGCAGTTTTATCGCAGTACTGATGATATCGGGTCCTGAAAGTATTGACTTCCATGATGGGATCAAATTTGTGATCATACTCATCATAGATATAACCATTCTTGGTGGTTTCATCTCCTCAGCAATCTGTCTCTCATAAAAAATTTAACTACATATAACTCTTATACAAGGAATGAATTGAAGTAATGATATATGTGAATCTGTAGTTCACCTTACACATCGGAGCGATAAGGATTCCTCCATCCCAAAAGTCAGGTTTCTTGCGGTGCAAGAGAAGAACTACGGCTCCTCCCATCGACTCTCCCATCAAAAACTTTTTCTTTTTCATGTTTTCTCCCATCTCTGCCTTGCACAATAAACAAAATCCAACTCATAAGGTTTAGTAGCGTGGGAAACAAGTGCATTTGCACAGGACCCTGGTTTGATAATTTGTTCTAAATTGTTTTTTTTTGGTGTGAGTGTGTATTAGTAGGATCTCTACTTTTGCTTTAAAATATGTTCTAAATTGTGTTTTTTTGTTTTTGTGTGATTGTGTATTAGTAGGATCTCTAGTTTTGCTTTAAGAATATGTACCACACATAGATAATTACTATAGATCTGCAATGAAACTATGTGTATAGTTTGACAAAACTCTGTAAGATTATACTCAAAAAAGAATTTATAGATAAATCTACAACCTTATATGTTTCAAGTAAAACTCAAATTCATTTATCAATTTAAAACGCCAAACAAAATATTAGAATAAAGCTTTTTATTTGCGTTTGCACTTTCCAAAAATATATAAAAGGTTATACATATTTTAGATTTTTAAAATACGATATTTTCTCATGTAGTAAATGCAAATGCAAATGCGTTTGGAACAATGCAACCTTATACCTAATGTTATGGAAATTTAACAGTATCAATGTGTAATGAGATCAGGAAGATTAAGGTATGTACCAGATATTTTGGTAAAATGTGAAGAGACATCAGCGACGAGAAGATCGAAGTCCTCAATGTAGACAGAGAGGCCGTCTGATCTTCCATGTCCTTCATATTCAATTCCATACACACTAAAGCCTTCTTTTGCAAACTTAGATGCAACATCTGCGCGTATACGAATGATTCATTGTGCCCCATTCTTCAGTACTGGACGCATATATGTATATAGATAGATACCTTTAAAGGTGGTACTGCAGTCAATTGCATAGCCATGACAAAAGAATATGAGAGCTCTTGGTTCTTGATTCACTGGAAACCATTTGCACGTTAAGAGTTGCATTCCCCGTGAGTTCTCGAAAAATTCCTAATTCATTATACGCATGTTCATTATTTGATAGATAATATAAAAGAATGAATCTTGAAATCGAGGAATGAAATTTACTTCGCTATATCCGACTTGCCCATCAACATGAGCCTGTAAATGATAAATGTCAAATCACATCTAAATATTTTTGGAAGACATGAGAAGAAGAACAAAACTTACCATAATGGATCCCAGAAAATGTAATGGTTTAGGTTGTTGTTCCTTGTGGAAGAAGAAATGTTGAATCAGACAATCGTAGTGTCCTTTTTCTTCGTTCACAAAAACTATTACTATTTATTTAGGAATTACCTAAATTTAGCAAATTTCGTAACACCAAAAGTTTGCTCTAATGACGGGATAAGTTTTATTTTTTCTTGAGGGTCATTTAATGATGTTGTAACTTCATAATAATAATGCACAATCTACTAACAAGAAGGTTGGTTACTTTTTTTAATAATTCCCAAATTTTAGTAACTCACTTTAGACATTTTACTATTGATACGTGTTCTCTGAAGTCATAAACTGTCTTCTGACATTCCAATTTCATCCTAGTCGAAGTTCGAAGCCCGGTGGCGAGCTCAAATAGAAACATGAAACCCTCATCATTTTTGTATTTTCACCGTAGTAATTAACTATGCGGACAAAAAATGGCGCATAGCTTTTACCTAGTAGTAAATGTAACTTACTAAAAAGGCATATAACTTACGTTAGAATTGAAGCTTCTTGATTAAAAAAGAGTCACGAATAAAGTAGATGCATTATCAAGATATATGGTGCCTTAGTCAAGAGGCTCAAAACCTTGTTTCTCTTAAAAACAGAGAAGCTTTGTTCTTACAGAGGTAAAAACCTTTACCAAAACACAATTTCAATACCCAAAAACAATCTGACCTATAAATAAAAATAAACCCAGAACCCAAGAAGAACAACACAATTAGTTTACCCCGATTTCATCAAAGTTGAAGACATGACTCCTAGTAGAGTTAAAAAAATAAAGCAAACGACAAAACCTTCATATTAGCTTTTATGTTATGTAAGCTCTATTCATTGTTCCTTACATTTTAACCACATTAATAAAGAATACAAAACCCACGCAAAGTTCTATTGAAAACTCTTAAACTAATACAAACGCATTGTATTCTCAACATGATCCGGAAGAGTCCAGAAAATAATAGGATGGTAACGCCTTCTTTCTTTCGAATAAATGTCTTCGAGGTCAACATATCTTTCTACTGTTTCTCTTTGGGCCATCATATAAGACACATAACATGTTATTATATGAGTACATCTGGTTGACAAAAACATTCTCACCACCACGAGTAACAGCCGAGACATACCATGTTCCAAAACCCTTCATCTCATAAGAGAAAATATTGGACCATCTTTGTGTCTTGTGATAACCATCCTCTCTAACCCAAATTGCCATGCCTTTATTGCAGCACACAAATCCTAACTTCCCTCGGTAATTTATCAAAAACGAAGAGTGATCCGTAAGTGTTTTTGGAGCGTCGACATAATAAAATTTCTCGGATCTTACGTCAAAACTTATCAATTTATATATAGAAGTCGAATCATTATGTTTGCTACTCCATGCTCGGTAATATATAGCCCCGTTAACGCAAACTGCACCAACCAATGGATGGTGAGATCCAACGCCTTGGATTGTTCTCCACTGCTTCTCCGTGGGATCTCCCAATGTGAAAACTTGACAAGCCTGCTCCATATAGTATGATGAAACCATATCAAATACTTTGATAGCTGTCACAAATGTTTTTGTAAAAACCTAGAGAAAGGATATGATATGATAGCTGTCACAAAATTTGCTAACATCACTGACATGCCGTTTGCAGTGTTGATGATTATGATCGTTTTTTGTATTTGTGCGCAGAAATGTTTTTGTTCCAAATTCAATAATATTTAACCTTAGGATCCAAATCCTAAACCATCCATAATAGTTTGGGATCTAAATTTGAACTAAGTGAAATTACAACATACAATTTTAAACCGTATATATACATCAATTTCTGTAGTTTAGATCGAGTAACTAGTTAAAGTTCAATTTTGTTATTTCTTCTTGGGGGTTGCAAGCAAAATTTACTGCCATGTTCTACATCTCATCTTCTTTCTATTCTATTTTTTTTTTTTTAAGACGGAGGAGTTCCATTAATTGTTTATTTCTAAGTCAAACTTACTTATTCTTAAGTAAGCTTGTATTGGATCACGCAGAGTAGATTGGGCGGATCATCTTGGCTATTAGAGAAGCAATCCTTTTTATTACTATTCTTGAGAAGTTATATTTTCCAATATAAACTTGAGTTTTTGTATACTTTTAAAACTAATGCTTCAAAATTACGCTAAATCAACAAAAGATTTTGATTTCAGCATTTTAACTTATATTGGGGGATCATGATAGTGTGTAAGATTAGAGCTCAATTCTCTATGCAACCGATTGGATAATTTCTGAACTTTTGTTAAAAATATTCGTAAGACACGCACCATCACTCGACTCATTTGTTAAACATAGATCCAATACACACATATATATATATATATATGTTTCATGTATCAATTTGATTTCCAGGCCGAAAATAGATTTCAAATTAAACAGATTTCAATTTTACTTGAATCGAATGATATCATAACATATAAAGATTCACGAACCACTATCATATATATATGACTTGTATTGTTTATTGCACAAAAGTTAAATCATTCTTCTAGTAAAAGTCTCAGCGTTTAAGTCAAAACAGTTTTATACTTATTTAGGCTCAGAAAAATCATCATTCATATGCTTTAACTCTGTCTCCAACATTTGGTTTGTGACAGTAGCTCTCTCGTTCAACCATTTTATGATATCACTAAACACAATCTCCAAATTCTCAGGAGGTTCTCCGTATAAAAGCCCATGCCACATCTTCGGGTATAACTTTAAAGTCTTGTCCGAACTTGAAGACACTTGATATAGCAGCTTGCTTACGTCTTTGTCTGTAACTTTATCATCTTCTCCGTGAAGGACAATAAATGGCATCGATACCTATTGAATTTAATTTTTTTTTTATTTTACATTTATCCACAAGGTTTTTGATTTTTGAATAATACAATCGATTCTTGGAGTTATATATCAAAGGGAGATCGATAAAAAGATGAGAAACCTGGTGAAGATTCTTCTCAAGATCCAAGCTAACCATTAAGAGTTGGTGAGCGGTTTTCAAGCGAGGCCGGCCCTTGTAGCAATATTCGTTTTCCCTTACCTTTTGAATCGTTTTTTGGGTTAATATACAGAATACGTCTAAAATTAGACTTAACTGATGATATAATGTATATATATATATATTATAAAGATGATATAATAAATATGTTACCTGTCTTCTTATGTGGGATTCTTTAAATGCGACGTCAATAATATCGTTGGTCGGAATTATCTTCCAAGTTGGAATAAATCGAGTTAGTTTTGTGAGAAACGAGATCACCATAGGATGTGGCTTTATGTCTTCTGCTAACTGTACGCAAGAAAAAAAATATATCATTGTTATTTGCTTCGTTAGAAGTGTTCACAAGTTGGATATGTTTGTTGTATATACTACAATTTTTTTTGTTAATCTCTTAAGAAGACTGATGAGATTCTTATACGGAAAATTGGACAGCTATCACAATTTAGTTTTTTTTTTATCAAGAATTCAAGAAGTTTATCTCAAGAAAATTTAATAACCAGAAGATTGATCTGCTTAAAACTTAATCTAATGTTTCCCGGTCAAAACTTTGATAATAAGGATGAAATGCTCTATTATAACTAAAAAATTGAAGAACATGTGATCGATCACACATACCTTACACATGGGGGCGACTAAAACGGCACCGTCCCAAAACTGTGGCTTCTTTCTAGCTAAGAGTAACACGACTGCTCCTCCCATGGATTCTCCCACTAAAAACCTCTTCTTACCTTTATTCTCTTCCTTTTCTTCATATTCATCAGTTCCAAAATATATTTGTTAGAACATAGAGGTATACATACGTATACTCTTACATGTTTAAGAAAAATATACTAAATAATTCAGCTTTATACGTCAACCCCTAAATTTTGTGGTACTCATGACTTTCCAAAAAATAAATAGTACATTAGTTTTGTGGTATTTTAAGGTACTTACCACAAATTGAAGAGTAATGAGAAGATACGTCATGAACAAGATCATCAAATTTTTTTATGTAACCATTTAACCCTCCGGATTTACCATGTCCTTCATAGTCCATTGCATAGACCGCGAAACCTGACTTGGCAAACCTCGTTGCAGTGCCTGATAATAATGATATAACATTAATTATAATGTATTACTTTTGCTAGGAATATATATTGATGATTAATCATCATAGTTTAAGAAAGAAAAAAAGACAGAACTGTTCATGGTGATGCTTGATTCCATGGCGTATCCATGACAGAGAAAGATTAAAGCCTTTGGTTCCTGCTGCTCCTCTGGTTTCCATGAACACGTGAAAAGTTGTATCCCTCGTGAGTTGGACACATAATCCTAAATTAACAAACGAAAACACAATTTCAGTCACCAGTTTAAAACAATAACTACATTATAATGAGTCTTGTTTTTTTTTTTTTTTAAATATTAGCGCAAAAGTGTGCATGAAGAAAGAGCTGATTCATATAATTGAAAAGAGAGGCAGCTTAAGAGATACCTCTTTGTACACGACCATGATGTTCTGTTTTGTTATATGTTTTAAGAAATAAAACTGGAATTTGTTTCAATATATAGAAGAAGAGGGTCACGAGATTAGAGATTAATTGACCTAAAAGAAAAGTACTAGATCAAAGGAGAGAGGAGTCAAATTTGATGAGAGGATGTTTAGGTTGATAATTTAACGAAAAGCCGCTTAATTCGTTTACTTATGGCGTTGAATCAGCTGACTAATATAAATTACTAGTTTACCAAAACTATGTATGGTCTACACAACCAAAAAAAATATACTTCTCATTTGTATAAAAGAGGCCCATTTAAAACATATGGCCCATATGTACAAATAAGGCCCATTTCTTCTCAGCTGGTGTTTGCTCTCGCCTCTGGCGTCGTCTCTTAGGTCGGGTCACTGGTATTGCTCAATAAGCTATCTCGGACGGAAATTTATGGAATCACACTTGGCCCTTTTTCCCGGTAATGATCTTTATTTTTTTGTACCATTTTTTCTAGTTTTTGTTTTACTAGAAAAAAATATATTTTTTAATCTCTGTTTTTCCTCAGTTCAGTGAAAGATGTCAGCAAAGTGGCGAGCTCTCCAGCATCGCCATCGTTATACTTACAGTGCTGTCTTGTTCCCAAGCTCGTTCACTACATCTTTGAGCCAATCTAGTTTATTTCTGTGTTGTCCCAAGTTTTACTCCGACATTGGAGAATTGGTTTCGTTGAATTCAATCTACGCGCAAGTTAATCACACCAAGAAAGTTATTGCTTCGTTCGCAGAGGTACTCGCCAAGACTCATGAACATGAAGGTTGCGAGAGAGAAGCAGTGTCTGTACGGGAAGCTATTAGATTTTACTTGGAGATTCTGTTCATGGAGAATTCTCTGCCTTTACATAAGACCCTTGTTTCAGCCTTGGCTAAAACAAGTAAGTTTCATTCTGTGATTAGTTCATGTTTTCAGGAGCTTTGTGATATATATGGCGGTTTAGATCATGGTGGGAATCGATTCTGTGTGTCTAGAGTTGCTTTATCAGTGATGGGTATGCCAAAGTTGGGATATTTGGTTGATATAGTTGAAGATTGTGCGCTTTTGGTGGCTCATGATATCGTCTCAGGGTTGAATGCTATAATCTTAGAGACTGAAGCTTGTGCTAGGCCTCCTCCTACTGTTATGGAGCAATGCCAAGAGGCTTTGTCTTGTTCATATTACTTGTTTCAGCGGTTTCCTTTGAAGTTTAAGGGTTTAGTTGGTGAGGATGCAAGTTTTATGGAGAGTGTTTTTGCTGTTCAAGTAAGCATTTTGAAGTCGCTGGCATTTTCTAGGGACTGTTATGTGGCTGCTGGTGTGAGTTTCTGTGCTGCTCTACAGCTCTGTCTGAAAGATGAAGAGCTTGGATTGTTTATAGCGCAAGGTCTATTTTGCTGGACTAGTGTTAGAATGACTGATATTGTTAGCAAAATTCCATTTGCCGGGGACATTTGTTATGAGATCTGCAATTTTTCATCTTTAAGTAGACTCTCCTTGATCAGAGGCATTCTTACTACAGTTTCTAGGGGTATTCTTGTTTCCTCTTTTGCTCGTTTGAGTAACAGTGATTGTGATCACAGAACTATTCTGTATAACGGGATTTTGCTCGAACTCTGTGATTTATGCGAGAACCCCATTGACAGCCATTTAAATTTCCACGCTCTAACTGTGATGCAGATTTGCTTGCAACAGATCAAGACATCTATGTTAACTGATTTATCAGAAGAGTATGATCCAATGCCAGACAGCATGACAGCTCGAGTGCTCAGAATTATATGGAACAACTTGGAGGACCCTTTGAGCCAGACAGTCAAACAAGTTCATCTCATGTTTGACCTCTTACTAGACATTCAAACCACAGTTGACCAGCCAGATGATAAAGTGGGAACAAGGGAATCTTTGCTGAAAATGGTCAACTATCTTCTCCGTCTAGGATCACGCTGTAAAGGAAGGTACGTTCCATTAGCATCCTTGGCAAGACGGTTAGGTGCTAAGACTTTGATGGATATAAGCCCTAACCTGTTGTTCGAGATGGCAAATGCATATATTGATGATGATGTCTGCTATGCTGTAACGTCATTTATAAAATGTTTCCTTGAGATGTTGCGTGATGAAAGCTGGGGGAGCGAAGGTGTTGACCAGGGCTATTCACGTTATCGAGAACATTGCTTGCCTCCTTTCCTTTACTGTCTTGCTTCTGGCATGTCGAAACTCAGGTCCAATATAAATACTTATGCAGTACAAGTTTTGCTAGAACTAGATGTAGATTGTATATTTCTTTTGCTTGCGTTTATATCTATTGGGCCGAGTGAGGAAGAGACCAAGCTAAACTATACTGAGTTGAGTAACATGAGTATGGAGCTGACACTTGAACAGAAAGTGGTTGTTTTAGTGTCATTGCTGAAAGTTTGTCGTACACTTGCATTCCTTGAAGGGGATATTGAACAAAAAGGAAGAAGTGATGCATTTGCAGTAGTCCAAATTAAGGGTATTGAGTTAAAAGTACCCATTGAGTGGCTAAAAATGGCCTTAACCCATGTTGATGAGTCGGTTCGTGTGGATGCTGCGGAGACACTCTTTTTAAATCCCAAAACTGCTAGTCTTCCATCCCCCTTAGAGCTTTATCTCATGAAGGAGGCTGTTCCCTTGAACATGAGGTCATCTTCTACAGGTTTTCAAATGAAATGGACCAGTTTGTTCAGGAATTTTTTTTTCCGGGTCTGTACGTCACTGGAAAAGCAGTATAAGCTAGGGAGCAGGCAACCACTTAAAAGCAACCAGAATGCAGTTCTTCGAGCAGAAAGTTTGTTCAAGTTTATGAGGTGGCTGAGTTCCTTTTTGTATTTATCTTGCTACCCTTCTGCCCCTTACAGGAGAAAAATAATGGCGACAGAACTTATACAGATCATGATTGAAGTCTGGCCTATTGTTGTTTCGAAGGATCCCACTTCTCACCAAGGCCATCTTTACCCATACTGTGATATTGTCACTTCACATGATTCAACGTTATTGCTGGTTGGATCAATAGTGGATAGTTGGGACAGGCTTAGGGAAAATTCTTTCCGTATTTTGCTTCATTTTCCAACTCCATTTACTGGCATTTCAAGTGAAGACATGTCCCAAAACATTATTCCTTGGGCAAAACAACTAGTCTGCAGTCCACGGGTAAGAGAGAGTGATGCAGGTGCTTTGACTCTAAGGCTTATCTTTAGAAAGTACGTATTGGACCTTGGATGGATAGTCAAGGTTTCTACTAATGTTTGTTGTCAAAGAGAGTGTGAAAGCATAAATGGTCTTTATCAGAACTCTAAACACAAGTATCCTGTGATTGAGTATATAAAATCACTTATTCATTGGCTTGATGCTTCTGTGACGGAGGGAGAGCATGATCTCTCTGAAGCATGCAAAAACAGTTTTGTTCATGGGGTATTATTAGCTTTGCGTTATACTTTCGAGGAATTGGACTGGGACTCTAATGTAGTGTTAAGTGTATCAGAGATGAGAAAGGAAGTGGAAAAGCTTCTTAATCTGGTGACACGAATAACTACACTAGCACTTTGGGTGGTTTCTGCAGATGCTCTGTTTTTGCCTGAGGATATGGATGACATAATAGATGATGATAATTTCTTGTCAGATGTTCAAGATGATGCTGCCGCTGTTCTCTCAGAAGGACACAAGAGTACATATCCAAAACCTGTTGAAGAAACAATACAATCAGAACAGGTAGTCATGGTTGGTTGCTGGCTCGCTATGAAGGAGGTATTGATCCTGTCATCTTTCTTATAATTGTCCTTACTTTGACATCACTTTTTTGTGTTTTCATTTTTCTTAATTTCTTAATACTTTTCTCAACTAGATGCTCTTACATCCTTAAAATGCGGAATACTGCATCTATAAATTTTCTAACTTCCTAATATAACCTACTTTCTTTCTTCAGGTAAGCCTTCTTTTGGGAACCATCATAAGAAAGATTCCATTACCTACCAGCAGCCTTAAACATTTAGAAAATGGTAATAAAGCTTCTGCAGTCTCCAATGATTCAGTGATAGGAAATTCTGAATCAGTGCTTGACCTGAAGCAACTTGAAAAGATTGGAGACCACTTCTTGGAAGTACTTATGAAAATGAAGCACAATGGTGCAATAGATAAGACAAGAGCTGGATTTGCAGCTTTGTGCCACCGTTTACTATGTTCTAACGATCCAAGGTATAATTATAAGCTTTTGTGTGCCTATGTTACTTTTTTTTTGTATTCAGTGACATATTATGTTTGTTTTTTCTATTTGTAGACTTTGTAAGTTGACAGAATCCTGGATGGAGCAACTCATGGAAAGAACTGTGGCGAGAGGACAAACAGTGGACGATTTGTTAAGAAGAAGTGCAGGAATTCCCGCTGCATTTATGGCTCTCTTTCTCTCAGAACCGGAAGGTTCACCAAAGAAGCTTCTCCCACAGGCGCTTAGGTGGCTGATAGGTCTTGCAGAGAAGCCTCTCATGGATCCCATGGAACAGAAAGGTTCTAAACATATGGTTGAGAAGGTCTATTCTTCTGATATGCATTCAAGTGAAAAAAATTCCAAGGTCCGTGATGAAGGTGTCGTTCCAACGGTGCATGCGTTTAATGTTCTCAAAGCTGCTTTCAACGACACAAACTTAAGCACTGATACTTCTGGGTTTTCGGCAGAGGCTGTGATTGTTTCAATAAGATCCTTCTCTTCACCATACTGGGAGGTCAGAAACAGCGCCACACTTGCATACACTGCCTTGGTTCGTCGAATGATTGGATTCCTTAATGTTCAAAAACGTGGATCTACTCGTCGTGCCTTGACTGGGCTTGAATTTTTTCACAGGTATGTCTATAAGACCCTCCTCTGGAAAAAAAAATTCGTTGCTGTCTCTATATTTGATAATTGATTGTTTCATCCAGTATTTTATATTGTTTTCGTTTTCATGAAGGTACCCCTTGTTGCACCCTTTCATATACAGTGAACTAAAGGCAGCAACTGATTTCCTTGGCACATCTGACACATCTGATTCAAACCTCGCAAATCATGTCCATCCGAGTTTATGGCCCATCCTGATTCTTTTATCTAGGCTTAAGCCGTCACCCATTGCAAGTGAAACTGGAGATGACCTGGACCCATTCGTTTTCATGCCCTTTATTATGAAATGCTCTACTCAAAGCAATCTTCGTGTTCGTGTTTTGGCATCACGTGCTTTAGTAGGTCTTGTTTCCAATGAGAAACTCCAAAGCGTTCTGCTCCAAATTGCCTCAGCAATACCTTCTAATGGGGGCCAAGGTGGGTCCTTCAATTATCTTCACGGAATTTTATTACAACTTGGTAATCTACTAGATACAAATTGTAGAGACCTTGCTGATAACTATAAGAAGGATCAGATTATTGGAAAGTTGATCAATGTCCTTGGAAAATGCACATGGATGGCTTCTCCATTGACTTGCCCTTGCCCGATCCTCTGTACTTCATTTTTGAGAGTGCTTGATCATATGCGAGTTATTGAATGGACATGCTCCGAAAGCAAAAGTCTAATGGACATCTACAAATTGCATTTGGATCTATCTACAAATTGCCTGGATGCAAATGCTTCTTATGGGTTCTCCTATTATGATCCTTCAATCGCTGAGCTTAGAGAACAAGCGGCTATATCTTATTTTGGTTGCGTGTTTCAGCCATCTGATGAAACAGCTGAAGTTTTCCAGATTACTCATAGACCAAATTTGCAACCGCAGAAAGTTCGTGAAGGATTAGAATTTCCTGACCTTAACGAAAGGCTCCTTCGTTGTTTATCAGATCAATTGTATGAAGTTCGTCTTGCAACACTGAAGTGGTTTCTGCGGTTTCTGAAATCAGAAGATTCCAGTTTCTCGGAGTCGAGCAGTATTTGGTGCTGGGCAAAAAATAGTCTCCAGGTGATATTATTTGAGCTCTTGGACAAGGAGAAAAACCATAAATGTGAGAACTACATTCTAAAGATTCTTTTCCAATGGAATCTTCTTATGTTCAACAAATCATGTAATGGAGAATCTGTCGAAGGCATTTACGTAGGTTCGTTGAATTATGATTCGGTGTATCATCTTTGGGGCAGACTCACTTCTCTATATGAGAGCACACGACATGCTAAAATCCGAGATACAGTCATGTGTTGCCTGGCAATTTGTGTGAAGCATCTCACGGGGTTGTTCTTCCACAAAAACCAATCTGAGAAAGAAGAGGAACCCAGATGGGGTTGTGTAATTGATTGTGTCTCCTACTTTACTAACTTGATCAAGCAGAAAAGCTTACCATCTGAGCAAGTGAATGTTCGCCATGCATCTGCAGAGGCTATTATAGCATCTGGAATACTGGAACAAGCAAAGCTCATAGGCCCTCTTGTCTCAAATCACCAAATTCCAACCGAAACTACTCCAAACAAATTTCAATATGCTTGTGATGTATACGCATGTCAAATTCTGGAGATATGGTTCACTTGCATCAAACTATTAGAGGATGAAGATGATCTCATCAGGTCAAAACTCGCCACGGATGTCCAGAAGTGTTTCTTCACTGCCATGGAAGTTCCTACTCAAGTAGATAAAGCCTTGGAACTGAGCTTCAACCATTTATCTTCCGTCTTTGGGCACTGGAATGAGTATTCCGAATATCTCTCGAGATGGGTCTTCAACACCGCAGACTACACATCCCCACCAAAGGGAGGTAGTGATCTAGTGAGACGGGTTTTTGACAAGGAAATTGATAATCACCATGAAGAAAAGCTTCTGGTCTTGCAGTTTTGTTGTTACCATCTACAGAAACTACCAAACAGAGACTTTTCCCTGGCACAGATACTGGACTGGAGGAGTAAATTCCACAATCAGTTGCTTTCTTTCGCTAAAGACCATTTCAGTAAACAAAGAGAGAGCTGGGTAGGTGGTGTCGGGAACCACAAGGATGTGTTTTTGCCACTCTATGGTAATCTCCTTGGTCTCTACGTCTTCTCCAACTGCATTTTCAGATTCGTAACTGATAGTAGTGACAAGAAATCTCTGTGTTCTGATATTGTTGAACTTGGAGAGGCCCTGAAACCCTTTTTTAGGAACCCGCTGTTGTCTAACATGTTCCGAGTAGTTGTCAGATTACATGATAAGTTACTGGATGATTCTTTGGTGGACTTAACTACTATTCTTTCTGGAGATATTTGGGATGGTTTTAATCCATATTTTCTTCTCACTGAGGGAGAAATCAAAGTCGGATCTTTCTACTCAGTTGAAAAATCTGAAGGCGGAGCTTGCTCTCCTCCAACTTGCTAAGGTCACTGGTGTTGCTCCTTAAAACCTCTCTAAGATGTATGTTTTTCACCTCTCTCTTACGGAAACATTAAATTTATTGCTTTCGTTACAGATGTTGCATTCTGGAAATTTCATGATTAATTGTAACTGCAAACACAGAAATTTACTTTTTAAAATTATCACAACCTAGATATTACTCTCATGCTTCTGCTTATGTTGCACACCTTGCTCATATTTCCAGTTTTTTCTTATGGGCTTTGTAATATATCTTGTCTTTGATATACCTAAGCTGTATTCAAAGGAAAATAAAGTTACTTGTAATCTATTTGAATCTGTGGGTAAACCTAGGATCTTCTTGGCTTAGACTTTTATCTATCTTGCTAAGCCTCAGTTCTAAAGTCTTTATGAATCTGAACAGGGTATTCTGTGTTGTTGCAGCAAAGCGGTGAAGAAGTCGATTGCGCAAGTGTTGGCTGTGAAACAAAAGTTTGCTCTTAGAGATTCATACACAAGAAGAAGCTGTTGCCATTCGATCTCCGCCCCAAGAAAACTAGAGCAATTAGGACACTAAGCACCAGGATAATTCAACGACAAGCTTTGTTTTGGTCCATACTTAAATGACTTAATCTCGGCATTTTTGGATAGGCGTCTCTGAAAACAGAATGAGGGAAGAAGAAAGCAATGTAGTTTCCAATTAGAGAGTATGCCACAAGTTTTGGTTTTTGAACTTAGATGACCCAATTACTTCGGTAGAATAAATGTACAATTTTTTTTTAACTTTATGAATGTCCTAAGGTTTCATCTTAACCCATTTAAGTTCACAGTTTTTGAACTTAAATGGTAGTTTCAATGATACTACTACAATACTCGAACTATTTATCTTGCAATGTTCTAACGGGAGACAATAATATATTTGTACACACTGTAGAACCAGCAACTAAATTATACAGATGTATCTACATATTAAGTCAAAATGGCCATTCATTTTTTTCCCCTCCTTTTTGTTTGAAAATTTAAGCCAATTTTTTTAAGAACTTTTGACTTGTAGTTGTAGACTACCATTGTCTTAATCTGATCTTACGTTTGAGTTGACCACTTCACAATCATGTCCGCATTCATATTCTTCATTTCTACTTCGTTAGAGCTCCCCAAGCCCCAAGGCTACAATCTCTCTTTGTGAAATTAATGCGAAACCACTTAACATATAACAAATCTCAATCTGAACTGAATCAAACACTACTATAGTTCACCTTTTCAAAACAAGAGAATTATATTTTATTTTAAGTGAGTTTGTAATCAAATGATGGCATTAATCAATATTCATTCCTTTGTTGATTGAAGATTCCACTTTAAAAAAAAAAAGACAACTAGAATAACATATTCTTTTTGGTTTGTAGTCAGACCAAACTGACCGATACGCTAGTCATCGTTTTGACAAAAGGTAGGTTAGCTTATAGTGCTCTTATAATGATTTAGCCAACTCACGTTGATACGTCGTCAAAGCCAAATTGGTTGAAACGTATTATCAATATGTAAACGCAGTTGACTTTGGTAAGCAAATCTCGATTTTGTTCTTTAAGGAATATGTATGACTGGAAAAATCAATGAATCCGGTATGTTATATCTTTATATCATAATTTATCGAGTGCGTATATTTGACTTTTTCTTCCAAATTTTATCATAGTACATAACATGCGAAGGTCTTATCTTATGTAACTGTGTCTGTGCATAAAATAGATATGTACAGTCCATGAATTGGGCAAGGTGGAATACATCATTAGATCGTATGTTTGATCTTCTTTTGGTCAAACGAAAGGATAACAGTTCTATATGTATGAGTACAAGTTTACAACTAACATAATTTCCGTTTTTGCTTAATCGTTTACAAAATAACCTACATTTACTATCGGATTATGACACAACAACAATTAGTATAAACTATTAGACTATTATCTTCAGTAAACTTCAAAAGGACTATAATGTGGATCCCTAAGTCCTAGGGAAAGTCTATTTAATTAATATCTTAATTCATAGGTTAGTTAATAATACTTAACTGTTACTAAGTCACTACTACAAGTCTTTCTATAATCTTTTCTCATAAAATAATTAACCGGTTCTTTTCAGTTTTTGTAATACAAAATAGATAGAAAAAACAAATAAACTACTACAATCAAATAAAGCAAATTACAAATATAATTTTAAAATACAAAAAATATATAAAATAAGAAAAAGATCGTCGACAACAAAATTTGATTACACACCATTCAAAGATAATCTCATCAAGTAATCAAGAACGCGAAGTAACCAAATTTCTGACTTTTCTAGTGAAACTTCTAGTAGATTGGTCGGAAATACAAAAGCCGAACACGAGAGATAATTAGTTATCAATACTAAGAATGATGCAAACAAAAAGTCAAATCAATTGAACAACTGATAAAATATAAACTTATGAATTATAACTTGACAGAATGAAAAAGTCAAATATTTCTAGACGTGTATAGCAAAACAGCATGTATAAAATCTGTATTGTAGTTATTGTAATTATATATGTACTATAAAAATGAAGAAGTCAATGGTTCTTTTTGGTCTCGGTCTATATTCACAGGGAAGCACATCGTCATAGATTTCAAACTGGAGACTAAACTTTCTATATAATTGTTAAACATCTTCTTCATAAAATAGAAAGAGTAAAAGCCAAGTAACACCATTTTAAAACGCCTGTTTTGAATTCAAGAAGAGCTTCAAATTCAATGGCAAAAAAGGCGAAATATTCTTTTTTCTCTTCCTCTTCTCCAAAATATATTCCTTCTTCGCCGCCTTCGTCCACTTCTTTCCCGGCTTCTCCTCTGAACCAGAACTTCACTCAATCTATGATGGAGGAAACCGTGGAGACAGCGGAAACCATCATCAGAAAATGGGACCCGAACACGCCTTCCTTTACCAAGATTGTCTCTCTGTTCAACCATAGCAGAAAAGAGGCCAAAGAATTCATCAAATGTGTCCGTGACTTGCGCAGAGCGATGCACTTTCTTGTCTCTCAAGACTTCCAATCTCCAAAGCTTGCTCTTGCACAGACCTTGATGCAGATCGCTATGACGAGGCTTGAAAAGGAGTTTTTCCAGATATTATCTTCAAATAGAGACAAGCTTGATCCCGAATCAGTTTCCGGTCAATCCTCAATCTCCAGCAATTCTGAATTTGAAGATATTATGGAATCTGAGGATGAAGATGAAGGTGACAATGAATTGAAGAAAGCTGGCGAATCCATCACTCAGGTTGAGAAAGCTTCAGCTGTACTGATGTCTGACCTAAAGGCAATAGCAGAGAGTATGATCAGTTGCGGATATGGTAAAGAGTGTGTAAAGATTTATAAGCGGATCAGAAAATCAATAGTAGATGAAGGACTGAGCTTGCTCGGGATCGAAATCTACAAAGGCTCCAGATTTCACAGAATGGACTGGGCCACGCTTGAGCATATGATCAAGAACTGGATCAAAGCTGCAAAGATTGGAGTTGCCACGCTCTTCCGTGGAGAGAAACTTCTCTGTGATCATGTGTTCTCCGCTTCTAACTCAACAAGAGAGTCATGCTTTTACGAGATTGCAAACGAAGCAGCCACTAACCTTTTCAAGTTCCCTGAATTTGTTGCCAAGGAAAAGAAATCGCATGAGAGGATCTTCCCGCTTATGAATCTCCAGGCTGCGATATCTGATCTATGGCAGGACATAGAGATGATATTCCACTTCGATTCAGTGGCTGGTGTGAAATCTCAAGCTCTCACATCGCTTCAAAAACTGAAGGTTTCGATACACAGTGCTCTCAGGGATTTTGAATCAACCATTCAGAAGGATTCGACGAAAGCCCTTACACCTGGAGGAGGGATTCATAGACTGACCCGATCAACAATGAGCTTCATCTCTTCCCTCTCTGAACACAGCTGTGTCTTATCTGAAATCCTTGCAGACCATCCGCTCCCAAGAAACACCCGCTTGCTAGAATCTTATGTCAGAACTCCAATCTTGGAAGATGAAGAACACAATCACGCACTCTCAGTCCATTTTGCTTGGCTCATCTTGGTCTTACTATGCAAACTAGATACCAAAGCAGAGCATTACAAGGACGTTTCTCTGTCTTACCTTTTCCTTGCAAACAACCTTCAGTTCATCATGCAAACGGTTCATTCAACTCACTTGAGGGATCTCCTTGGATATGATTGGCTCACTAAGCACGAAAATAAACTTGGCGCTTATACTGGGAATTATGAGATAGCAGCATGGTCCAATGTTTTCATGTCTTTGCCAGAGGAACCCACAGAGCTATCACCAGAGGAGGCCAAAATATATTTCAGAAGATTTCACACAGCATTTGAGGAAACATATATGAAACAATCATCACGAGTTGTACCAGATGAGAAACTTAGGGACGAGCTGAAGGTTTCCATAGCAAAGAAACTTGTACCAGAATACAGAGAGTTTTATAGGAAATACTTACCAATGCTCGGTCAGGAGAGAAACATCGAGATCCTAGTGAGGTTCAAGCCAGATAATTTGGAGAATTACATCTCTGATCTGTTCCACCGAACACCAATACTTGGCTCCTCTTCTTTTTCTTCATCTTCGTCTTCTTCGTCCTGGATTTCGCTTGGATGTGTTTCAGGCTGAGAAACTCGATTCATAGTTTGGCTGAATATTCCATTCTACATGATGTGAAGTAATAAAGATGTACAAATGCTTGTGTTGACAAAAATTGTGTGAACAATAGAAAATGAGAACATAAACGACAATTATATGTTCTTTACATTTATTCAAATCAAGTTTTTTTCATCTTTTGAATCTTAGTAAAAGAAAACTTATGAAAAGATATAAGAATCAAGACGAGTAATCTCTAATAACTGAAGCCATATAAATCTAGCAAAGAATTGATTCAGAGAATATACAGACAAGAAGCCAATTAACTAATATTATTAAGAAAATTATAAATCACAGAGCATACTGTAAACATAATGTGCTGAAGAACAAAAGCATTGTTCACTCCTTGAATAAACTAGAAAAAAAGAAGGAAATAAGATATGCAAGAAAACTAACATATTGCATAAACTACTTAGGAACTCCATGATCTGAAGGACGGGATAAAGATTGCCAACCGGTACAAATATTCATGATTTGCTTGAGAGTTTCTGATGGTGGCTCAACAGTCCATGTTGGTAGTGTTCGCTTGGGTGAAACACACATTCTTCACTGGCTCCTGTCAACATGGGAGGTTGAGCTCCGTTCAAGAACACGTCATTTTCAGATCGTACTAACCCAGCTCTCACTTCTTCCTTATCAGCAGCCTACATACAGATTCACACAAGATGATGATGATGGTGAATTCACAAGAAAAAACAAGAGTTTTCTGATGCAAGTGAAAAGCAAGAATCAACCTTTTCTTGGTAGTATTCAAAAGTTTTCTTCTTTACTCCCGCTTCGTATATATTGCATTGAGAGAATACCTGATTTTAGAAACATAATTGTCCTCAGATGATGAGATTTGAAGAAATGATCTTCGATTAGCGTTATTTTCCAGAAAACTACCATAAAAGAGTTTACCTGCGCTTCTACACTAGCACAAACAGCATATATTCCCCAATTTCTTGTATAATTGTTGTACAAATGAACTTTCCCAAATCTGAGACGAGGTTGCCTCTGCCTCGTTCCATCAAAGAAACAATGGTGAATGGTAACTCGAATGCATCTATCATCAACATGAGAAGGATCATCTCCAATTAGCATCGTCTTGTCATGCTGTGCAAAATAACATCTGTAAAAACCAGAGGCAAGCAAGAAGCAGCAAAAAAATTAAGCACCAACACAAGAGCATACATAAAACTTTAGCTTAACCATCTAAAACCATCAACCTAACCTAGAAACAGTGATATCCGTGCTTTGCCTAGTAATATCAATAAGTCCATTATCCTAATCTCGCAAGCTACATCGATCAATCCATATATGTCTAGACTTTGGTTTAATCTGAATGGCATCAACATCATGACCTCTACCACCTTCAAATTCCAAATTGCAAATGATGATATGCTCACATTCCTTCAATCTTATTCCTTTCCCTGTGAGCTTAATTCGTTGTCCTCTTCCATCAACCGTCTTGTAAGACGATACACTCAAGTACGATTTGAGATTTATAGTTCCAGAAACTGCAAAAACAATCCATAACGGCTCTTTCCTCCTACCTCCTTCACGAAGAGTCCCAGGTCCATCATCTAAATTTCACAAATCAATAAACAAATGCATCTCACAATTATGGATTTTGGAAATTAAGATTGAGTTATCGATAGATTTCGTGTAAAACGAATTGTAGATTCCAGTATGATCATCGGTAAAGCATCGGGAAAAGCTATATTTGATCCATAGATTCGTAGATACATATTACACCTTCAAGAGACGTGACAACGTAGAGATCTCCGTGAAGACCACCGACGGCGAAGCGGCCGAATCCCTCGGCACGGCCGGCTAAAGCCCGAAGGTTGCAATCGGCATCGGCGCATGGTAGCGACGTCATCGTTCGTTATTATGCGACGTCGTATGGTGTATCTTTGTAGTTTACCGTCATGCCTCTCAAAGAGACAAACAAAGGCCCAAGCACAATTGTAGATTTTCTAGATTTGTGATTTCGGTTTACTCCGGTTTGGACCGGGTGGAGTAGTACATAGTACATACAGTATTTGGTTTATGGGTTACGTGACAAGATTACATCAACGATCCTCAATTTTAAACAACAAAAAAAACTCGACATCAACATCTCCTTTGAAATTCCGCTATTCTTTTTATAGTAATCTGTCGTGTTTAATTTTTGTTTTCCCCTAAAGTTTATCATTTCAATGTTGTTTCGATATTATATATGGTGGTTTAGGTGCAAATACAAAATCTAGTAGTCAATTACTTAATTAATACTGTTGGTCAAAAATATTTAGTTAAATATATTATTTTGGTCTTAAGGTATCGAATGCATATTCCTTCTTTTATAATTAGGCAGAGCCTGTATACACATACCCATAAACACTTAAAACAAGCCCCGCATTTTTGGAGTCCCAAAATATATATATATATATATATATATTGTATAAATATATTATTAAAGTATTGAAATATTTTGTATACCGATAAATTGAGTAATTATGTAATTGTTGTAAAAAAATATTTAATTAAGATTGTTTGGATCTCAATATTATACTAGATTAAATAATTCAAATTTTGAGATAACCTTACTTCTTTATCGAATCTCTCATTTTCTTTTTCTTTCTTTTTGGGTCTTACATTTTTTGTTTTATGAATATTGATTTTTAAGTAATTGAAGAAAACAATGGGTCCCCAATTGGGCTCTTTGTTGAAAGTATTTTGATAGATTTTAACGGTATACCGATGAAAAAAGTTCGTTCCAATTTTGTCGAATTTTTTGATAAATTACGGTTTATCGATAATTGTCAGAAATCATATCTTAATATTGTCTGAAGTTACCCGGCGGAAAAAAATGTCGGAAGTTATTGACATATTGATTACTTGTTGGAAATTCATCAGATAAACCATCATAAAATGATTGGAACCCCACCAAATCCAATGTATTATTGGGTTCCAGAAAAATATATTACAGATTTTCCAAAATCTATGGATAATATGTCAGAAATTTATGTCTCTCATTTCTAGAGCAGTTTTAAAATGAATTGTGAGATAAACTGAATTTGATGGTTATTTATTCAACGAAGTATAATAACAAATAGGATTGTCAGAAACATATTAATGATAAATTGTATCATTGTATGTATCATTTTAAGATATCTTTGTAAGTTTAGTAATTTCAAATGGTTAGGCCTCTCAGTTTTTATTTTCAAAAATTATTGGTTGAAGTTTTACTAGTCAAATTCTCTCTCTTTTTGTCACCAAAGTACAATTAAGAGATCTACAAGCCTACAACTGCCTTCTAAGAGCATACTGAGAGATGAAGAGAGTTCTCAAAATTATTTTAATATAATTTTGTTATATATTTAAAATTTTATTTTGTTTTAAAATGATCAAGCAATAAAGATGGGACATATGTTAGAAATTTTTACTCATTCGTATCTAGAATTTCTTATTTGAAAACCGTATATAAATTTATCTAACTTTTTAATACTTTTTACTTTTTTTATTATTGATATATGTTGAGAACCCCACATCAATCTCACCTACAGAGGTGGTCTAACATTTTGGACCCCAAAATTTCGAAACCTGAACTAACATAATCCCAATTGCCAAAACATAAGTACATCCCTTAAATACTAGATAATAATTAAAATGCTTCTCAAGTTGAAGAAGCCAAGTTGTATTTATTTAATTTTTGGTAAAATAAGCCAAGTTGTAGTTCTTACGTTCATGTATCATGAAAATCATGATTAATTAGTTATTAGGCAGTGTCGGCTAAAAATTTTCATGGATCCCGGGGGCAAAAAAAGAGTTTGGAACCAAAAAAAAAATTTTGTTTATTTTTAATTATTTTTTGTAGTTTTAGAATATAAAAATGAACATGGAAATTTTTTTGATCTTTATTTACCTAATTTTTTTTTAATTTATTACATAATTTTGTTTTTTTTTTCAAAATCGGACTGCGTAATTATTATTAGAGTTTGGAGGACAAGGAATTAGAGCTCCGGGCGTCGGCCAATCTGCCCCTCCCCAATCCTAGAGTAATTACATTTATGTCGAAAACGAAACTTCATGGAGAAAGAAGGAAAAATAAACGTCATGAGAATTATGTACCATAAGAGAAGCCGGTACTGATGATGCTTTGTCGAATCCTAGGAGCCACATACATAAATTTACTAATTAACTTCGTGGACTCCTTTTTTTTTCCAAGAGAGTTAGTGTGACTCCTTTGCTTCACACAAATTATTCTACTAAATAGTACCGGCTCGTATATATATTGCGTTTTAAAGCAAAAAAAAATATTTAATCTATGAATAATAATATATAAAACTTCAGCAAATAGGGACATCGAACTCAACACTTCTTCAATTTTTTTGAAATATTTAACCACTGTAGTAAAACTCATATAACAAATTTGATGACTCTAATAATATATATATTTTTAATGCATAAAACATATACCCCAAAATAAAAACCACTTTTTTTTATATCTCACCTTAATTTTGAGATAACTGCGGGAGTTCCGTCTTGTAAAAGGTCCGGCCCTGGATTTGAGATTATGGAGGAAATGGCCCAGGACCAGCAGAGATTATGGGCACACGTAGTAAAGTAAATATATGAGCTCATAGATTCTAGAAATAAGGGTTGACATTTTACTATGGAATCATCATATGTGTTCTCATGCTTTTTCGGCATAAAGCCATAAATATTGTTGTATTCATCGTGAGTTTTAGATCAATAAACAACCAGTTATTCCTTTCGAATTGGATAATTTCCATACCATAAAGATTAGAGTTCCAGTCTCTTTAATTATAATTCTCCAAATTAAACCTAAATTATCTCTTATATACGCGCGGTCCTCGTTATAATATATATATATATATATATATATATTTGTTAAAAGCTAATGGTGGTTAAAACTGTTAACACTTTATATCCTGATAAGTAAGTGATAAGGAATTTGAGTTACATGGTGTCAGTTTTTGCTAGCAGCCTCCACTTTTTTGCTAACAGTTATAATATATATCAGTTTTTACTTTTTGTATATATCGATATTTCAAATACCAACCGTTTTGTGGAGCCACATTGAAGAGATGGAGATATGAGTCGTTCTCTAAAGACTCTTGATATCCAAATACACTGTACACATTACATGCATTTATCAACACACCTCTCAATCGTTCTAACATGGGCGTTTCTATAAATGTTTATCATTTCTTTCGTACTATTTTATCAAGTAATTTCTACATGCTATATATACATATATCAATAAAGCTATATATATTTTTGTATTGTATTTGAATCTGTAATAAGAGTAGAACTAGCGATGTTGGATGATACTCAATTTCAAACCATAATTCAAAAAGAAAATACTATGTGCTTATGGCCCGTCGGAAATAATACTAAATACAATACGTACATAATTCAGACTTAGAAAGATTTACGATAAAACCTAAAATTTATCGGTTACTAAAAACAAACGATGAATTTGGTTTGAACAAAAGTAATGTGTTAATGTCCCAAATTTAGATCTTAAACAAGAAAAAAGAGTCCCGAATTTAAATGCGATGGGTTAGAAAAGTAAAATTTGCAATTATTTAAAGTTAATAGTTACCACAAATCAAATATATCACGTTTTTTTTTGTTTTTGCTTATTATACCTTACATACGTTTATGTCGTAAACCAAACTTCTGAATGATCAACGACTTTTACAAGTAGGAGCTACTCACTTTAAAGCTCCTTACTTCGTACGTGGCCCATTCACACACATGGTATTACTATTCCAGTTACAGTTACAACACCATGTTACAATTTATTTATAAATACCAACGTATCGAACGATACATTCCCATCCCATCCCATCATAAAAAATGTCATTACTAACAACTTCCTAATTCCATTGTATAATCTTCGCCATCGACCCGATCTCCAAGATCTTAAAACCCTCAAAGACGACGTCGTACGATGAACCACTCAATTAGCGGTAGAAAGATTGCGTTGCCACGTGTTCTGGCGGAAACTCAGTATATCACTCCCGTTGGATCACCTACGCTCGACGAGTTGCTGAAAGACTGCGACAGTTTCCGGAAGGGAGATTTCGGCGACGCCGCAAAAAGTGAAGATCCTGCTCATCACCACATAATTGATTTTGAAACCATAGACGTTAAACCTGTCCCGTTTGTCCTAGCCTTTAACAATCTTGCATACGACGTCACACTTCGCCGGCGGTTTGATTTCTCGCGGCGAAAAAGCTCATGTTCGGTGAAGACTCTACTTGATGACGTTTCCGGCGAGGCTCGTGACGGCGATATCCTCGCCGTTCTCGGTGCAAGTGGAGCAGGGAAATCAACGTTGATCGATGCATTAGCAGGGAGAGTTGCGGAGGGAAGCTTGAGAGGCACGGTAACTCTTAACGGTGAGAAAGTTTTGCAATCTCGATTGTTGAAGATCATATCTGCTTATGTGATGCAAGATGATCTTCTCTTTCCGATGCTCACCGTTAAAGAAACCCTAGCTTTCGCTTCCGAGTTCCGTCTTCCAAGAACTTTGTCTAAATCGAAGAAGATGGAGCGTGTTGAAGCCTTAATTGACCAATTAGGGCTCAGAAATGCGGCGAACACTGTCATCGGAGACGAAGGACACCGTGGAGTCTCTGGCGGAGAGAGACGGCGCGTTTCAATCGGAATCGATATCATCCATGACCCTATCGTTCTCTTCCTCGACGAACCAACATCGGGATTGGATTCAACCAACGCGTTTATGGTGGTGCAGGTTTTGAAACGAATAGCTCAAAGTGGAAGTGTCGTAATTATGTCGATCCATCAACCTAGTGCTCGTATCTTGGATTTGATTGATCGGCTTATCATCTTATCTCGCGGTAAAAGTGTGTTCAATGGATCTCCGGCTAGTCTTCCCGGATTCTTCTCCGATTTCGGTCGTCCTATTCCTGATAACGAGAACATGACAGAGTTTGCGCTTGACTTAGTTCGAGAACTCGAAGGATCCACCCAAGGAACCAAAGGTTTAGTAGACTTCAACGAAAAATGGCAACAAAAAAAACTCAGTTTCAACCAAACTGCTCAACAAACCAATCCGTTAGAGCCACAGCGTGCCTTGTCCTTAAAAGAAGCCATCAATGCAAGTGTTTCTAGAGGCAAACTAGTCTCAGGTTCATCTAAAGCCAATCCCATTTCCATGGAAACAGTATCTTCATACGCTAACCCATCACTGTTTGAAACATTCATCTTAGCCAAACGGTACATGAAAAACTGGTTCCGGATGCCCGAGCTCGTAGGCACACGGATCGCTACCGTGATGGTTACCGGTTTTCTCTTAGCTACCGTTTATTGGAAGCTAGACAACACTCCGAGAGGTGCTCAAGAGAGACTGACCTTATTCGCATTCGTCGTGCCCACAATGTTCTACTGTTGTTTAGACAATGTCCCTGTTTTTATCCAAGAACGTTACATTTTCTTGAGAGAGACAACACACAACGCATACAGAACATCTTCCTATGTCATATCTCACTCCCTCGTGTCGCTTCCTCAGTTAATTGCTCCTTCCTTAGTATTTTCCTCCATCACATTCTGGACCGTTGGATTCAGCGGCGGGTTAGAAGGTTTCTTCTTCTACTGCCTCATAATCTACGCTTCGTTTTGGTCTGGATCCTCAGTCGTTACTTTCATATCTGGTGTTGTTCCAAATATCATGTTAAGTTACATGGTCGCCATTTCCTATCTCGCATACTGTTTGCTGTTAAGTGGATTCTATGTCAACCGAGATCGTATACCGGTCTATTGGACATGGTTTCATTACATTTCACTGATCAAGTATCCTTACGAAGCTGTCTTGATCAACGAGTTTGATGACCCGTCTCGTTGTTTTGTTAAGGGAGTCCAAGTATTCGATAATACTCTTCTGGGAGGAGTGTCCGATTCAGGGAAGGTTAAGCTCCTTGAAACTCTGGGTAGAGCTCTGAGCACGAAGATAACGGAGTCCACATGCTTGAGGACTGGGTCTGAATTACTTGAACAACAAGGTATTACTCAGTTGAGCAAGTGGGATTGCTTGTGGATTACATTTGCTTCAGGCCTCCTATTTAGGATATTGTTTTACTTCGCCTTGCTGCTCGGGAGCAGGAATAAGAGGACGTGAAGGTTACATATGAAAAAATGAATATGTGGGTGTGCAGTAGCTACATATATAAGTGAAGCATGAAGTATTTGATGTTGTAATTCAGTGATCAAGTTGTATCATATATTATATACTCATTTCATATTTGTTTCTATAAACGAATACAGAGATGTGTATTCAAACTTTGATGTTTGCAAAATTAATAACGTGTTTCTTTAAAATTATGAACAATGTATATACATGTGAACCCGACTCGTCATCAAGGCATCAAACCACTGTTTCCAAACCCCGAAATATTTAAGAAATGTAATATCGTGGAGTACTATTATTTTCTTTGTGTGGAGAAAAAATATTGCATTATTGACTATCGATCCAGTGAAAACAAATTAAGGCATGTCAGAAATCAGAACACAATTAGATTCGAACCACTTTGATACTCAATTACTCATTATAAAATTCAGTGGCTCAGAATTATTTTTGAGTTTTGACGTGCATGTACATTATTAAAATCTAATAACGGACTTGTTGAATTAGAAAACATACATTTACAATCCAAACAAATTTTTTTGAAAAGGAGAAAAAAAGCAATGCAAAATAGAAATTTTTTTAATGTAAAATACAATTCTTTGTTGGACTTATATTCAATTTTGAGGATTATTATAGAAGAAATTTGGTGGTGAACACCCAATCAAGATGGAAAAAATAAAACGTAATCAAGTTGAATATATATATATATATATCAATACGTAATGAACTTATAAATTTTTGGTGGAAAGTAAATTACGATCAAAAGTCCGGTTATCTGATGGTGTAAATAATCAACACGAATCTGGGTATTGCAATATGCATGTCGCATCACAGATGTCAGAAAAAAATAACGTGTGATTAATGTATTTACCAAATTAGAAAGTAAATACATTAATTGAAATTTGTTAGGTGTTGTCATCTTTCAATTACTGACAATATAGTAAATGACAAAAGTTCCAACATTTCAGCACACATTTAATTTTCCAACAACTTGAACATGGTTAGTCGATACCTTTAAAGCGTTTAAATGCGTACTCACTTTCAAGTTGGGGGAGATTCAACTCTACTGTACTGCAGATGCATTAGTTATGTCTGCCTTATTTCCAGGTCTATGCTTTCTCTGTTTAGTAATATAATTCCTGCTTGGCTTCAATATCTGTTGTAATGGCTTAACACCATTATGCTTTGAATTAATAATTTGAATTTGTTTATTGAGGTTAAAAGTGGTCTTAAACAGCATTTTAAGATCAATGTAAGTTGTTTGACAAAAAAAGGTTAAGAATAGGCTTAAACCTAGTAAATCTTACTTTACTTGTTACTATTTTTTTCTCAAACAAATAAAACTAAAATATTGGGAAAACCCTACACATAAATGAAACCATCGACAGTAAGGGAGTCTTTGTGAATAATAATTGCGTGTCCTGGTGAATAATAATTGCGTGATCTTGATTTCACATCTATTGACGACCTTCCATTACCAAAGTGCATTATCTACTGACGCACTCCCATCACCAAGAGATTCAATGGAGATTTGAGGATTTTTTTTTGTTCAAAATTGAGTCGAAGATAAGAAAAATAAAGATTTAAGGTATGGGAATGAGTTTGGAGATTTTCTTCTTTAAACTATGGTAAGAAAAAAAACATATGAACTTTGCAAACATCACTGTTCGGTTTACTTTTATTTTGAATGGACAAAAATGATTTAGCCAATGCAAACTTGGTTATTTCTTCGGCGAGTTAACCTATTCTTTTTGTCATCTATTAAATCATTATTATTAAAGATATTTAATATAATTATATTGTGATGCTACTCCAAATACCTGGCGAGTTTCACTATTTTGCTTGAACAAATAGTGAATATTTGGAGTCCCTCAAGTCTAAGTGTCATTATTGGCAACGAAGTATCTTTTGATAGTAAATATTTTTGTTTTTCCAGGGACAAGCCACATGGATTTCAGGTTCAGTTAGATTTAGTTTATGTACTTTAACCCACTGTTTAGGACTGGAACCCAAATCTAGAGAACAATCATGATGGGTTATAATGGCCCATGAAATAGCCCAGTTCCTCTCAAGAAAATAAAATCAAGATTCTTGTCGTATACTTGGAAACGTTTTCATACTTTTCTTATAAACCCGATTGGAAACGGTTTCAGACTAAACAAACCAAAGCAAAGCAACTAAAATAACTTAAAACACATGAAAATGATCTACTTTTAGTAAATGAACACAAAACTAAACCCAATCGAACCAAAAAACCTAAACTGAAACGAAATTGGATAAGAATACCCTAAAAGAGCAAACATTGTTGTAATACAAGTTAGCAACTGAATCTTCCAAATCAAATTATAGAAAAAAAGGAACAAAAGCAAGTAAGTTAACGTTCTAACACATCCAACACTCGTAATCGTAACAATTGCTACCTCCACTCTAAAAACAAAACCTCCCATTGTGACTCTCTTATAAATCAATTACCTAATTTACCTTTTCTCTACGTTACTATCATCCATGTCTTCATCCGCCTCTTCGTCACCTTTTCCCGCCGTGACAAAACTACATGTCGACTCCGTCACTTTTCCACCGTCCGTCAACTCTCGGTGGTGCAGGTTAGAACTAGTGTCCTATGCTTTTTCTTCTTCTTTTTACTATGTTATGTTTACTTGTTACTTAGGTGTGCGAGGGCTAGACATTCAAGGAAAGTTTGTAGTTTTCACCGTCATTGGTGTTTACTTAGAGGCTAACGCCGTCAAGTCACTCTCCGTTAAGTGGAAGGGGAAAAGGAAAACTAAAGAGGAACTAACGGAGTCATCCGTCCCTTTCTTCCGTGAAATCGTCACAGGTACTGCTTATAAATGATTTACGTGTTTTAAATTAAAAGGAACTTTTGTTAGACCAACGGTTTAAATTTCAGTTGATATGGTTTGTTAATAGGTGGATTTGAGAAATTTACAAAAGAGACGATGAAACTTCCGTTAACGGGACATCAATAGGGATTTATACAACTTCTTGTTAAATGTTAAGTTTTAAATTTTTGTTTAGAAGCTGAGGTAGGAATTTGGCGTTTGAAACATGGCATTTAGGATCTATGAATATGTTCTGAATTATAAATAAATGTTTGCAGATTGCGTTTTCGGAAGACGATAACATCCATGAAACCGGAGAAGCTTTGATCGAGAATAAGTTTTTGGCAGAAGCAGTTCTTGAATCAATCATTGGAAAGAAAGGTGTGTCTCCTGGAACTAGGCTGAGTATGGCCGAGAGATTAATTAGCTCAGTTGATGAAGGAGAACAATGTCGAAGAGGAAGCCTGCGATCCCTCCCTTGCGGATAATAAATTGGCCAAAGAGAATTGACTATGAGAGATATTTCTTGTGTGTGTTTTGTGGCCTTTACCATTGGTTTAGGACTTTTTGATTACATTACTGCCTTTGTTAATTCTGTTGGTGAAGAGACGACATTCAGAAGAGTGAAACAAGTCATTAATTAACATACACAGTTTCAATAAAACTTACACAGTTTTGATTTTAAGATTTCGTTCCGGTTACACAGGTTTAGATCCGATCTTGAACGTTGACACAAATCAAGATACGGATCTAAACCTCAAATCTTGAACTTAACTTTCAGATTTAGAGATCCGGTCTTGATTTCTCTATGGATCCACAAGTCTTGGTTCCCCTTTAGTAATGTAAAGAAAGTCACTAGTGTTGGCGGATTTTATACGACTCCTTTGACCGTGCTGGACTGAGGCGACATGCATATTATTAGCCCACCGTAATATCCATAAAAGTGTCTAGCCACAAGCGAGGACTTTCGCTATTTTTTTTTTCTTTGATAAACAAAGTTTCGCAAATTTTACGCAATGAAGAATACCAAAAAAAATAGTTCCATAATACGATTCCACAGTTTTTTAGGATTACATTAATCTTTCGCAAATTTAGCGTCAAATATTAATTCTACAGTTCGAACGTCAAAATATAGTTATACCCCAAAGCAACACTTTGCGATAACCACATTTTTCCTGTTTTTTTTTTTCGAGGACACTCTTAACCATAATCTTAAAAGAAAATGTTAAAAAGGATCACGAGTTTATCATATAATGAGGTGTCGCTTTTAGCAAAAATTGGTTGATATGACGTAACATGATATGGTAGGTTAGATTTAAATGCCAAAGCAAAAATACATTTACTAATGATATACAGAAGCACGTGGTTGTGATTTACTTAATTAACATCATCTATTTTACTTATTTTGGTGTTAACATGTATATTAATGAAAAACGTTCTCATCCAATAGTTTTATTTCAATCTTACATACCACCTTAGGACATTACAAATCAGCCTTTTAGTTTATAGTGTTGATTACAAGTTTCTACAAATCAACTAAAAATATTGGCGAATACATCAAAATAGTAGAGATAATAATAAATAGTTGATCAAGTATATACATTTCAATGTAAAACAATATGATGAAATAAAATATTAAAATTAAAATTACAAAATGGAGATTGGAGAGAGTAACGTTTTTACCATATTTTTATCAAATTTACACTTTTTATAACATCGAAAACCGGAAGCAAAGTCCTAAGTGGTCTTAGACCATTTCCAATGCTTATAATTTGAAGTTGTGTAATCATATTTTTTAATATATATTAAAGATAAAGAGAAATCAAAAGTGTTTTTAAAGAAACACTAACATTTTACCTTAAGACATGTGTAAATATATGATTTGCTAATTTTAAAATAAAAATTAAATTAAAATTAGAATTAATTAAAGACACTCTGGTTTTGCATCTAAATTAGAATTAATTACTGTGTTGCATCTCCGTTGATCCGGAGTTAAAGGGTTTAAAGTATAAACTGTATCTAACATGCTCCTACTTCGTAAATTAAATCACCGATCTTTCTTCTTGCATCCGTCTCCTTGTTGCTATAGAAACTTCTTTGTGTGAAACAAAAATTAGTCAACTTCCTTTTCTCTTGATTCTTTCTATTTCTATTTCTATCTATATTTATATTTCTATTGTTGTGTACTCTTTTATTCATCGATATTTTCTTTTCTCATTGATGTCCTTGATTTTTGATTCCTAAAAGAGACAAGTGTTTCTCATTTCTTCTTTATTTTATTTACTTTTAATTTTAAAATCAAAACTAAAATAATAAATGAGTTTTCTTTATCTTTATTAATAGGGAAAAAGAGAGGGTTATGCTCAATTGCTCATATACAAAAAAAAAAAAAAAAAAATGTCTGAACTATAGATTTTTTAGCTCCCTGTGAGAAGATAACTGATAATTTCACAAGTAAGTTCACTAACTATTTAAAAAGTTCAGTATATAGCAGTTCTATATATTTTTTATATGATATATTCATGATCGTTAATACAAAAAGAAATCACTATTGCATTAATGTCTCACCATTATAAATTTTTGTTTTACATATACATATGTGGCTTTCGTGAGTTTTGTATATACTGAATCCCAGGTTTCGTAAGCTTATTATATGTTTTCAGTTTTTTTGTTTTCTATAAAATATTTGTGGTTTTCTCAGGATTTCCACATGTACGGTGATATTTCACGGTTATCTTTATCTTCTATGAGACGCCATTAACTGCCGTTCACCCAAAAAGAGAGTACGCCGCTAACTTCGCCGTCAGACCAATTTATTTTTAAAGATGCCACGTGTTTCCTCAGAAATTCAAAACATCTCTGTCGACGGCGGGAACGAATTATCGACGCTCGGCGAGCTGCTAGAAGATTTCGGCAACAGTGACCGGAAAAAAGATCCGGGCAAAAATGCTCCGATTCATCAGATATTAGATCTCGCTTCCGCGGAAACACGACCTGTGCCGTTTTACTTAGCCTTCAACAATCTCACTTACAATGTCGTACTTCACCGGCGGTTTGATTTCTCGTCGCTGCTCTCTAGGCGAAAGCCCGCTCAGGTGAAGATTCTCCTCGATGATGTTTCCGGTGAGGCTAGTGAAGGAGAAATCCTCGCCGTTCTCGGTGCAAGCGGAGCCGGTAAATCCACGTTGATCGACGCATTGGCTGGTCGAGTGGCGGAGAAAAGCCTTAGAGGCACCGTAACTCTAAATGGAGAGAAAATTTTGCAATCTCGAATTTTAAAAGTGATATCAACTTATGTAATGCAAGACGATCTCCTCTTCCCGATGCTCACCGTCAAAGAAACCTTAACATTCGCTTCTGAGCTTCGTCTCCCGAGAATTTTACCTAGATCGAAGAAGATGGAGCGTGTTGAAGCCCTTATCGACCAATTGGGACTCGGAAACGCGGCGGATACTATAATCGGAGACGAAGGACACCGTGGAGTCTCCGGCGGAGAAAGACGTCGCGTTTCAATCGGATTCGACATCATCCATGACCCTATCGTTCTCTTCCTCGACGAACCAACGTCCGGATTGGATTCAACCAGCGCGTTTATGGTGGTTGAGGTTTTGAAACGAATTGCTCATAGTGGCAGTATCGTAATTATGTCGATTCATCAACCTAGTGCTCGTATCTTGGATTTGCTTGATCGGCTTATCATCTTATCTCGTGGCAAGAGTGTGTATAACGGATCTCCGGAGAATCTTTCTTCTTACTTCTCCGATTTTGGTCATCCCAAACCGGAGAAAGAGAACATCGCAGAGTTCTCACTTGATTTAATTCGACAGCTCGAAGGATCCTCTCATGGAACCAGAGAGTTAGTAGAATTCAACGAAAAGTGGCAACGGAAACAACATACTCGAGCCACGTCACAAACTGTTTTATCTCTAAAAGAAGCAATCAATGCAAGTGTTTCTAGAGGCAAACTAGTCTCAGGCTCATCTGGAGCCAATCTTATTTCAATGAAAAAAGTATCTTCATACGCAAATCCGCCATTGGTGGAAACAGTTATCTTAGCCAAACGGTACGTCAAGAACTGGATCCGGATGCCCAAGCTCATAGGAGTACGGATAGCCATTGTCATGGTCACTGGTCTTCTCTTGGCTACTGTGTATTGGAGGCTTGACCACACTCCAAAAGGTGCACAAGAGAGAGTGAGTTTTTTTTCATTTGGCATGTCCACAATGTTCTATTGTTGTGCAGACAGCATCCCTGTTTTTATCCAAGAACGTTACATCTTCTTGAGAGAGACAACGCACAACGCATATAGAACATCTTCATACGTCATATCTCATTCCCTCATGGCCCTGCCTCAGATACTCGCTCTTTCCATTGCTTTTGCTGCAATCACATTTTGGACCGTTGGTTTGAGTGGTGGGTTAGAGAGTTTTTTCTATTACTGCCTCATAATCTATGCATCGTTTTGGTCTGGATCCTCTATTGTTACTTTCATATCCGGTATTATTCCCAATGTCATGTTGAGTTATATTGTCACTATTGCCTATCTTTCCTACTGTCTACTGCTGGGTGGATTCTACATCAACCGGGATCGGATACCGTTCTACTGGATATGGTTTCATTACATTTCACTGCTCAAGTATCCTTACGAAGCTGTCCTAATCAACGAGTTTGATGACCCGTCTCGTTGTTTTATTAAGGGAGTCCAAGTATTTGATGGTACGCTTTTGGCGGGAGTGCCCGATGTGATGAAGGTTAAGCTCCTCGATACGCTGAGTAACTCTTTAGGAACGAAGATAACGGAGTCTACATGTTTGAGAACAGGTCCTGACTTACTTTTGGAACAAGGTATAACTCAATTGAGCAAGTGGGATTGCTTGTGGATTACGTTGGCTTGGGGTTTCTTCTTTAGGATATTGTTTTACTTCTCCTTGCTGTTTGGAAGCAAAAATAAGAGGACGTGAAGGACAAACACAAAACATATTTCTTTTGAAGGTAATATATATATATATATATATATATATATTCAACGAATGCATCTACCCTTATCATAGATTTTTAAGTGAAGCTTGAAACTTCCGATTTAGTTTCTCGTTGCTGTCGTTTTGAATCGAGTTGTAACATTTATAATTTTTAAAATTTGTATTTTTTATTTGGAAATATTGTAAAATAAACGTTTTTTTTTCTTTAGTATCATAATTGCTTTGAATACACGATTAAATAGTAAAGATTTCAACACACACACACATGGACTACTGAAGTTACTCAATGTCTACATTAAATACTCGATACTTTTTTTTTGTTTTGTTTTTTTTTTGTTCACCAAATACTCGTGACATAAAAGTAGAAAACTACAACCAAAAAAGTGAAAACGTATTGATGATTTAAGTTAGGCTTCGTATGTTGAACATATATAGGCATTCAATCTCAAAGTTAGAGGATATTATTTATAAAAATAAATCTAATGGTTGGATTTGTAAACAAAATTAAATGTATAAACAAATGTATGTTAAACTTAAATGCAATTTTGAGGGTTTTATTTTGTTAGATGCTGGTGTGAATACACGACAAGAGGCAAGCGTGGACACATAATTTATTCAATTATGATGTGGACAAATAACATACATAAATATCATAAGATTCATGACATAAAACTTTTTGGCAGAGATCAAACGACCAAAACGATTGATTTTGGAGGGTGTGTAAATATCAACACAGCTACGGAATTAAGTGGATATGCGCATTCCCACGTTTAAGTGAAATTAATTATAATTTAGTGGTCCCGTCTCCGAAACTTCATAATAATATTAAAAATGGACAGTTAAAAATCTAGTGAATTATAGTGTCTTAAATGTATTCAATAAATTTCAACAAGTTAATAAAATTTGTTGGTGGATGGAGAATAGACATTCGAAAATTGACCATTCGATGGCAAACTTTAGAACACAGCTCACTCTGTTGTACTATGATGAATTATATGTGTCGTAAGAAAAGAAAAAAACAAGAGGGTCAGAAGATTAAATTGTGTGTACGTTTCTTCATGCATCGTTAACAAAAGTGGCCAAGCATGTGACGGAAGTGGACAAAAGCCATAAGAAAACAGCAACTGTGTGTCTACACAATACATACAAGAAAATGCAAAATACATTTTTCAAGGGGACTCTTTACAATACGTCACGAAACCTCTAATATATATTTCTACGATTACGTATATATATAAAGTATCAAATTTCACAAAGAATCTACAAATAAGCTCCATAAACTTCTAATTCAGGATTTCTTTCACAATTTTCTTTTATCAAAACCCCAAATCATCATTGTCTCTCAAACGTATCAGATTAGGATCATACTACAACATACGATATTCGATTATTCTGTTTTTTTTTAATCCAGGTAACCAATTTCAGTCGTCCGTTTAGTATATATGCCCCACCGACAAGGATCTTCTAAAAAATACGTCATTAGGTAAACTTCTCTAATTAATGCGTTGATTTATGAAAGATACATTCAAATTGCAACTCTTAATTAATAAACCATCAAAATGTAAAACTTCGATTTTCTCAACAAATGGAAGATATACTACTAAGTATTGACTAGATACTTAGTTTTGTACAGTTAGATTCAGTTACAATTTTACATTGACATTTTAATCAATGAGAAAATCTATTCTATATTTTAATCAAGATTTTTCTAATCGTTCCCATGCTCTAGCTGAGTAGAGACAAGAACACAGCTCTTTGTACTAATCTTGCAGCGAGATGCTGCAAAGGGACGCCGTGATCGATATTGATTCATATAAGAGACGGCACATTCCATTCGTCCTCGCCTTTAACGACCTCACCTATGATGTCACACTTCAACGGCGTTTTGGTCTTCGTTTCGGACGTAGCCCTGCTCAGGTAAAAACACTGCTCAATGGTATTACCGGAGAGGCTAACGAAGGAGAGATCCTAGCCATTCTTGGCGCAAGTGGAGCCGGAAAGTCAACGCTGATCGATGCATTAGCAGGGCGGATCGCAGTAGGTAGCTTGAAAGGCACGATAACTCTAAACGGAGAAGCTTTGCAATCTCGTGTGTTGAGAGTTATCTCGGCTTACGTAATGCAAGAAGATCTCCTTTTCCCTATGCTCACCGTGGAAGAAACCTTAATGTTTGCTGCCGAATTCAGACTCCCACGAAGCTTAAGCAGAACAAAGAAGAGAGACAGAGTTGAAACCCTAATCGATCAATTAGGTCTCAGAACCGTTAAAAACACTGTAGTCGGAGACGAAGGTCATCGTGGCGTCTCCGGCGGAGAAAAGAGGCGTGTTTCTATTGGTACCGAAATCATTCACGACCCTATCGTCTTGTTCCTTGACGAACCAACGTCAGGATTAGACTCAACTAGTGCCTTCATGGTGGTGCAAGTCTTGAAAAAGATTGCACGTAGGGGCAGCATCGTAATTATGTCAGTCCATCAGCCTAGTTGTCGGATTATGGAGTATCTCGACCGAACCATCGTCTTATCTTCTGGCCAGAGTGTGTTTAGTGATTCTCCAGCAAATCTGCCTCTGTTCTTTTCAGAATTTGGTTTTCCCATACCGGTTAAAGAGAACAATGCGGAATTCACACTTGACCTAATCAAAGAGCTTGAAGAATCCTCTGAAGGGACCAGAAGGTTAGTTGAATTCAACCAAAATTGGCAACAGAAGAAGCTTAGAGTTACTCAAGAACCTTACCATAACTCATCATCCTTAAGAGAAGCCATTAATGCAAGCAATTCAAGAGGCAAACTTGTCTCTACTTCTTATAACTCAATTCCTTCATACGTAAATCCATGGTGGATTGAGACCGTAATCTTAGCTAAACGATACATGATAAACTGGACCCGAACACCCGAGCTAATAGGAACACGGGTTTTTATAGTCATGATGACCGGTTTTATCTTGGCTACGGTTTACTGGAAAGTGGATAACTCTCCGAAAGGCGTCCACGAACGTTTAAGCTTCTTTTCATTCGCAATGGCAACAATGTTTTACAGTTGCGCTGATGGATTGCCCGCTTTTATCCAAGAAAGATACATTTTCTTGAGAGAAACTGCGCATAACGCTTACCGAAGATCCTCTTACGTTATATCTAACTCTCTCGTGGCTCTGCCTCATCTCTTCGTGCTTTCCATCGGCTTTGCAGCCACCACATTCTGGTTCGTTGGTCTAAACGGCGGTCTCGCGGGTTTCATCTATTATCTTCTGATCATCTTCGCATCGTTCTGGTCGGGAAGCTCTTTCGTTACATTTGTCTCTTGTGTGATTCCAAACGTGATGATGAGTTACATGGTCACCTTTGGCTATCTCTCTTACTGTCTTCTCTTCAGCGGATTCTATATCAACCGCGATCGGATCCACCTTTATTGGATTTGGATTCATTACATGTCTCTGTTAAAGTATCCCTACGAAGCTGTTCTACACAACGAGTTCGATGATCCTTCCCGTTGTTTCGTGAGAGGAAACCAAGTTTTTGATAATACACTCATGGAAGGAGTGACTGAAACGGCAAAGGCTAAGCTTCTGGAGACAATGAGCAGTTATTTAGGGATGGAGGTAACGGAATCAACGTGTATGAGGACGGGCTCTGAGTTGCTTAAACAGCAAGGAATTGAGCAACTAGATAAATGGGGTTGCTTGTGGGTTACGATAGCTTGGGGATTCTTCTTTAGGATCTTATTTTACTTTTCATTGTTGCTTGGAAGCAAGAATAAGAGGGCGTAAACATCGTATCAATATAAATTTAGCAGCAGAAATGTTATCTTGTGCTAGCAGGCCGTTTTCTTGCGTTTTGAGATATTGATGATATACGTTCTGCAATAGTTTTGTTGTCTTGAGTATCATATACTTTATAATTTATAATGTTACATGTGAGACAAACATAAATTCGAACATGTTTAAAACATTGCCTTTGTGTGTGTTAGTAACATTTTTCTACTAAAGATGAGATTTAAACAGATTTTGCAAAATAAAACCAATTTGGTACGAGTTTTGGTCAATGGTCGTAACCAAGTTATATATATTTTTTAATAAAATTCAAATAGCTTACCGTTTCTATGTCATATTCATCTGTTCAAAAGAAAAAGTAAACAATAAACCAATTGATCAAAACAGAATTCAAAGTAGCCAACTTTCTTGTATGCTTTAGTAGATGGTAGTATAAATCTTGACCCTTTGCTTATGGGGGCAATGAAGGCTATATATAATATAGTAGGTAGAAGTTAGTCACCTAGACCTAATAGTCAACAAAAACTAACGAAATATAAAGAATTCAAAATCTGGGATTGGAAATACAAGAACTTAAGCCCGTTATCAATGCTTTCATGTTACCACTACATCACTAGAGGTTAGATAAAAAACAAATTAAGAGGAAGCTGCCTAATCTTTTGATTTTTTACTTCTACGACATCGATCACCTTTTATTAATTTACTTTCATCAAAGACTATTTGACAATGTGATGCACATGAAATATGAGTTTGCAATTTCAAAAGATGTTTGAAGAAAACAGTAAAAGGTTTTTTTTAGAAATAAAATTTAAACGTAAATGTAAAAATAAGCATAGCTGCATAAGCATAAATTGTATATATTTTTAAAAAAATCAGTTAAGCTCTAAATATGAAATAATGTTTACTGAGAAATTCTCTAAGATAATATTTTTTTCTGGGGTAAGGTATAAATATTTGTATTTGTATCTACAATTATTTTATGGTCTTCCAGAAAATTCACATGCAACTCTTATCTACTAGTTTGCTTGCTTTGGAGAAAACATTACTTGTTTGAAATTTCATTAAATACATAATAGTATGCCTTTCTAATGAAAAAACTTAGAAAAGTGGATCCAAATATTACATGCGAGTTTGAGCAGTGCAATATAAGCACTAGTAAATTATTGAACAAATCGTACAGAAACTACAACTCTAAACGACACAACATGTATTTCAAACGAGGAAGATAACAAAGCTTACGCTTTAAAAATTAATTGAAAGACAACATATTTAGTTTGGTAAAACAGGTTCCACCGTTACCAACAAGTCAAGAAAAAAAAAATAAGTTTGAAATTTTATAGTCCTTACAAAAAGTTAAATAATAATAACTTGCGATGCAAATAATCACTGTAAACACTTGTTTCGCTACCAGCATTAGAAGAGTTAACAAAAATAAAACATTTGAAGAGTTGATTAAAGAAAACACAACTAATAAGCATTAACTGACCAAATGATGGGAAACGCAAGGAAATTCTCATCGCAATCCAACGCATGGGTTAGATCAACACCTTTCACCTAATTCTCAATTCAATAACACCTAATCGCCACGTGTCCACCATTTCACGCTTCAACCTATTTGGTACATCACATTGAGAATTCTAGGTTTATAGGTAATCCCATAACTTCTCCCATAATAACCAAACTGAATTAAATACGAGAAATCCAAAACGCATTTCCCATCCAAACGCTAAGAATATTATTGTCAACAACACAAACCTAACATATTTCTCATGATGCAACTCATTCAATACACAGAGCCTTCGTGTTTACACACATACACACGTTATTTCACATATATAAGGTTTATACAGAATACTAGCAAAACAGAGAACATAGAACAAAAAGACCAAAACTTTGATCATGCAAAGAGTGTTTTAGTTTCAACGAGACGTTAGATATAAATTGTACAAGGCAAATCATTTCTCACTTTTATAATCTCTTTCTCTTCTTCTTTCTTAATGTCTCGCATTGTAGCAGAAGATGTTCATGCAACGCCATATCATTCTATGGAGATTATTAGCTCATCTTCGACATTAGGTCAACTTCTAAAGAACGTTAGCGACGTTCGAAAGGAACAAATCGGCGACGAGACTCCTGTTCATGAAGTCATTGACCGGGACAGTTCACTTGACGGAGACGATGATCTCATGCGTCTTGTTCCATTCGTTCTATCTTTCAACAACCTCACTTATAACGTCTCTGTTAGCCGGAAGTTTGAATTTCACGACCTGATTCCACGGAGGAGATCGTCTTTCTCCAAGACCAAGACTCTTCTAGACGATATCTCCGGCGAGACTTGTGACGGAGAGATTCTAGCAGTTCTTGGAGCTAGTGGATCAGGTAAATCAACTCTGATCGATGCTTTAGCGAATCGGATTGCTAAAGGAAGCTTGAAGGGCACGGTAACACTTAACGGAGAAGCTCTTCAATCTCGTATGCTCAAGGTTATATCAGCTTACGTAATGCAAGATGATCTTCTCTTCCCGATGCTTACTGTTGAAGAAACCCTAATGTTCGCTGCTGAGTTTCGATTACCAAGAAGCTTACCTAAATCCAAGAAGAAGCTCCGAGTTCAAGCCTTGATTGACCAGTTAGGTATTAGAAACGCAGCTAAAACTATAATCGGAGATGAAGGACACCGTGGAATCTCCGGTGGAGAAAGACGGCGAGTTTCAATCGGAATTGATATCATTCATGATCCTATCGTTCTCTTCCTCGACGAACCAACTTCTGGTTTAGATTCCACAAGTGCATTCATGGTAGTTAAAGTGTTGAAGAGAATTGCAGAGAGTGGCAGTATCGTAATTATGTCGATTCATCAGCCAAGTCACAGAGTTCTTGGTTTGCTTGATCGTATTATCCTCTTGTCACGTGGTCACACCGTGTTTAGCGGATCTCCGGCGAGTTTGCCGAGTTTTTTTTCCGGGTTCGGAAATCCGATACCGGAAAACGAGAATCAGACGGAGTTCGCACTCGATCTCATCAGAGAACTGGAAGTATCCGCTGGAGGAACAAGAGGATTAGTTGAATTCAATAAGAAATGGCAAGAGATGAAAAAGCAGAGCAATCCTCAAATCCTAACTCCGCCGGCTTCTCCATACCCAAATTTAACACTGAAAGAAGCGATTTCCGCAAGCATAAGCAGAGGGAAACTAGTCTCCGGTGGCGGTTCTGGATCCTCCGTTATAAACCACGGTGGCGGAACCACCACAACTTTAGCCGTCCCTGCCTTCGCGAATCCGTTCTGGATCGAGATCAAAACTCTCTCAAAACGCTCACTACTCAACTCCAGAAGACAACCGGAGCTATTCGGAATTCGATTAGCTACCGTTGTAGTCACCGGATTCATCTTAGCCACCGTATTCTGGCGATTAGACAATTCACCAAAAGGCGTACAAGAGCGGCTAGGATTCTTCGCATTCGCGATGTCCACAATGTTCTACACTTGCGCCGAAGCTCTTCCTGTATTTCTCCAGGAACGTTACATCTTCATGAGGGAAACAGCTTACAACGCTTACCGGAGATCCTCCTACGTTCTCTCGCACGCCATCGTCTCCTTCCCTTCGCTCATCTTCCTCTCTGTAGCTTTCGCTGTGACGACGTTTTGGGCTGTTGGTCTTGAAGGAGGCCCAATGGGCTTTTTATTCTATTGCCTAATAATCTTAGCCTCTTTCTGGTCTGGAAGCTCCTTCGTAACCTTCTTATCCGGCGTCGTTCCACATGTGATGTTAGGTTACACGATCGTTGTTGCCATTTTAGCTTACTTCTTGCTTTTCAGTGGTTTCTTCATCAACAGAGATCGAATCCCTCAGTATTGGATTTGGTTTCATTACCTTTCTCTCGTTAAGTATCCGTACGAGGCCGTTCTTCAGAATGAGTTCTCGGATCCTACTAAGTGTTTTGTGAGAGGGGTTCAGATTTTTGATAACACGCCTTTGGGAGAATTGACGTATGGGATGAAGCTAAGGCTTTTAGATTCTGTGAGCCGATCGATAGGGATGAGGATATCGAGCTCTACGTGTTTAACAACGGGTGCTGATATTCTGAAGCTGCAAGGAGTGACGCAGCTTAGCAAATGGAATTGCTTGCTTGTCACGGTAGGTTTCGGGTTCTTTTTTAGGATTTTGTTTTACTTGTGTTTGTTGCTTGGGAGCAAGAATAAGAGGAGTTGAAACTGAAACTGCTGATGATACTTAACACCAAAAAAACATATTTTGTATTTTTTGTTTTGTTTTCGTTACCGTGATTCATTGATTGATCTTGTCTTTTAATTGTATTCTTTTAAGCTGTTGTATTACTTTGCCATCAATAATAAAATAATCTAGGATTTGGAAATACCTATGAATTGTTTTGCCGAGAAGACTCAGCAATATTTCAAACAAACGCATTGAGATCGCTGACGCTTATGATACTGATAGCTTACAACTCAACAAGCGTATACGCAAAATCCGAACACAACATTTACATACTTATAATTTCATTTTTTTGGTTATATTTCTCTCCAAGGTCTAAACCTTTTATCATCTTTGCCTAACACTGCTATTATCGTAGCATACTTTGCCAGTTTTGTATTTGGTTTCTTTTTCTATTCATTTCAGTACAGTATTGAGAAATCGAAAATTATAAAATCAGAACCGAAACCAAACAAAAAAAAACCGGATTAGGTATAATCCATGTTTTAGGTTATTTTAATATTTTAAAAATATATTTATCTATTATATTAAAATTTCAAATAATATTGTTTTTAAAATTATAGTAAATACATAACAATGTAATATTAATAATTTATTTTATGACTTTTATTTATAATTTTAACATAATATCTTATAAAACATCACAAACTCTCAATATAAATGTTTGGAATAGCAAATCAATTTTTTAAGTATTTGAAATCTAAAAATAATTGGATTATAGATGATTAGACAGAAAATAATCGGATTAGGCGGGAATTAATCGGATTAGGCGGAGAGTAATTAGTTGACTGACTTCTTCGAAAAATTAATCATTAATCGAGACGTCGAATCTGAATCTAACGAATAGGCAGGATGCAATCGGAGGTATGCGAAAATTTTTAGAACATTGGGTATAATAGATTCAGAACCGGTTGCAGATTAAAAAAAAAAACACAGAACCGGTCTGTCTAGTAAACGACCGCTCTGGCTGCCGTCGAGACTTGAGATAATACTAGCGATGGTGGTTCGCGCGTCAGCCAGTAACCCAAGAACGACGGGGTAATTAAGGGTTCAGCTCGAGATGCTATTGAGCATTCCGACGGTGAAGCTTTTCGGGTTTTAGCAACGACGCAATTTTCACTCTTTAATTAAGAGTTTCAGCTTCACTGGGAAATCACATTCGGAGCCCCAAGCTCAATGTGCTAAAATAAAACCAGTTACTCTCTTTTATCAGCTTTCGAGACTAATGCCGAAAGCATTAACAGTATAATGATTCCCAGAGCTGAATGATTTGTCAAAAGAAGCTGCACAAAATGATGGTTGACTAGCGCGACTTCCCTTTAAAGACAGAAGAAGAGAGTCGGAGGATCATAAGATCTTCTTGTCAAATATCAACAGATTAATTGAGGATCACAGTGCTTGCATCAAGGTACCGTAGAAGGCTTGGTTCAGACAATTTCCACATAATGACTGATAACATAGGTTTTGGTAAGGTTTATTGGGTGCTTTTTTTTTTTGCAGGAAAGGGAAGCATCTAAGTACCATTTTGTATCACAAAGATTTGCTGTTAGAAGGCAGATGGCAAAACATCTTCTCACCGGTGAGCTCCGTGTTCTGAGATCTGCAGCTGAATGGCGCAATCATTATTGCACAACCTTGTTTTCATCACCTTAAGTGAGACTCAACTGAGTATGGAGCCGAATTTACAATCTCTACCATAGCAATTATATCAAGATAATCAGGATGGAATTTAGATAGGTAGAACCAAACAGAATCTGATTAGATAGAATTGGTTGTGTATTTAGTTATAGTAGAATCGGATATGGGGGACTAAAATTCTTTACCGTTAACTCAAATTTTCATCTTTACTTGCACTTCTTATTTTTATTTTTTTATGAACCCAACTATAACCGGTTTGATATATCAGAAACTAATAGTGGATAAGAAGAAAGATGGATAAACATCAAAAACAAAGAAGCCAAGCATACTATCAAGATTGTTTCCACTAAATCCAAGCTGACTAGAAAATTGTCATAAAACTGAAATGAGGAAATATCTTGATATACAAAGGAAAGAGTTGTATCTTTCTACAGACTTGAAGCAAAGGTTCTAAATGTAAGTGCGTATTTACAGAGACTAGCAATGGAGAATAGTTGGAAATTTCAGTTTATTTTGGTCTGAATATTGGCCACTGACCTCACCTCGGTTGTCATCCGTTGATAAGGCGACCTTATGAGCATCTGGGTTCATGATATATATGCCTTAACTAACTCCGTGTAGTTGCAGACAAACCCTGTCCTTGGACATGTTATTTTCCCTCCGTTTTTTTCCGCCATTTCCTTGAGAGCCTGCAAATACATTACCCATCAAATCAAAGCAAAGAAGACCCAACTTTTTAAAAAATAAGGTTTAGGATAGGCTGATGTCACTGATGTAGCTTAAAACAAAAGATTCTGAAAAGCGAAACAGAATAGAATCCGTAGATAAGGGGAAGTTGAACAAGAACAGAATCAAACCGTGGTGCTGTAGACGTAGCCATTGGGCAACACCTGTGGTGGGTTCTCTGTGTCCATTAGCCCCTTAGAAATATAGCAAACAAGCTTTGAATGGTGCTGCTTGGAGAACGGTAAAGGCGAAGCTAGCTTCCGGAAGCTCTCATGTGAGAGCGGATCCTCCTTGGTACAACCTTCTTCAAAACCATATCTGAGTCATGTCAAGGTACAAACGAAAACCACAATAAGAATCACATTTACAAATGCAGAAAATAGATAACTAAAACAAAAAAATATGATAAGAGTTTGATGGATACGGAGTTTTCAGAGCAGACAAGCCTGCTTGTAAGTAAATGTTCAACAACGGCTCCATTGTCATGCCATATAACTTGCAGAATTCTTGTTTAAACTGATTAACTAAAACATCCCACTGCCGTAGTTCAAACAAAACCTAAAAAAGAAAAATAAATATTTTATTTGATTAGCCTAAGCAATGCATTTAGCCAATAATTCGGATTACACAAGAGTTAGAAGTAACACTATTTATTTAGCCATAAACAGAGACTGAGAAAATATTCAAGGATAACTGAGGCAACCTAGTGAAAAAATGATACTGAGATCTTTAAACGAAATCATCATTCAGTAATTCCATACAGAAAAGATACAAGTTGAAACGCCAATTCATAATCGAAGAGCCAAAGATTGGCTTTTGAAACAGGGGTATAATACAGTAATGTATCCGAAAGAAGGAAACTTTCACCTTATATTTTGGGCATTCTGTAGTACTTTTGAAAGCCAAAGTGGCCAGAACATGTTGCAATTCGTTCATATGGGTTGCTCCCCATGGTGCCAGATATTTTCGAGCATAATGGATTGCTTTTTTGTAGTTGTCAGGTGTATCAGCTCTTACCAACTCGATGAATTCTTGCAGCCTTAGTTGGAACTCAAAAATGCTCTGCCATGACAAGAATCCAATATAGCCAGCAGTGAGAACCGTGAGAGTTTATAAACAAATGAAAGTTAATCTCAACCATGACAGGTTATAGAGAATAAGCACCACAGACCTTTGATTTTTTCAACCGCGTCTTATTATCAGCACACCATGTCAATGCAGAAGCCACCTCCCTATTTTTAAGGGCGTCAATCACAGTCTTAGCTTCTCGAAATATGTCAATGTCGACAAGGTCCTGAAAAGATGAGACGTTTACTATTGGCATTCCGTGGAGATGCAATGCAAACGGACAGTTCGTTTTCACTGCTTGTATAAAAGGAACCGACAGAAATGTGTTCTAACAAGGATAGAGAATGATCATCCTCAAAGGAATTACAAGTGGTTAGAAATCTCCAAATAATCTTGTATAATCAGAATCAAGAGAGAGAGAGACCGAAATATTGCTGCTTTCTGAAAGCTTTGAAGCAGTCTCGAAATATGACATCCGCAGCATGTAATCCACAAGAATCCTTTTCAGTTTAGTATTGTTCCATTCAGTCATATTTTCCACATCTGCTGAATCCAGATGATCAATGCGAGCACGACATCTCTGGGCTTGCAAATTCTCCAAATTGCTCCCTTCTTCTAACTGTATTAAAAGTCAAATAAGTATATGTCAATCTCAGTCCACTACATAGCATAGCCCAAGGTCTAGTGGAATCATAATTGCCAAAAACAAAACTTTACTGAAATATTCAAGATGAATATCCAAGATCAAGGTTTAGTCCAGACATGTGGAATCATTTAGCAAATTGGAGACGATGAAATCAACCTTTCTTTTCAGGCCTTGCAATCGAGATACAAGGCTGGTAAGACGGGAAACGGCGACGTCTTTAGAGCAATCGGGATTAGCCAAATCTCCGATGACGGAGACAACGGAAGAGACCTCCTTCTCGAAAGAACGGTGATTGGCACGGATCGTCTTCTTGTAATGCTCGAAAGGTACACGGAGAAGCTGGTGCTCAAGTTTGAGCGATTCCGTCAATTGATTCAATCTCGAAGAAGGGATTGCCGGAGATGGAGTGATCGTAGCAGCGGGTTCCGTCATCACTGCGTCAGCGTTTCCGTTGGTTACAGGATCGATTTCCATGGCGAGAAAATGGTAGAAAGAAGTTAGCAGAAACTTGGGAAAGAGAGTTTAGATTTTGGGTTATTTTATTTAATGATATTTACAGAAGAAATAATGCTTGGTGAAACGGCGTCGTTGCTTTGTGGCACACTGTACTTCAAAACGCAGCGTTTTGAAGTAAGAGCCAAGAGGTATCAAACCGTCCGGTCTGATCCAAACTTAACCGAGAGAGTGTTTTGATCCAATCTTGTTAAGAAAACGGCAGCGTTTGATAAATGAGACAGTTTTGTGACGTGTCAATTTTCATCGGTTAATGACAATCCGTTTTCTCGAGGATAGTTTTGTCAATTCTTTCAAAAGAATAGTTGATAACTTGATATAAATGTGTTAGAAAACAAGGTGCTAATAATAGCATCTGATTTTCTTACTCGATCTAAGTTTTTATTTTGTCAATTTCTATTGTTATTCACCTAATTTTCTCTTCTTTTTTTTTTCTTTTTTTTTTGTAGTCACACCTAATTTTCTCTTCTTTTTTTATCAATATAATTGATAGATACTACGGTAATAAATAGTTTCACGACCTTAAAAGTTATCAACCAGTGCAACGACTCCATATGAGTATAAACATCACTTATTAGGGTTGGGCGTTTGGGTATCTGATCGGGTTCGGGTCGGGTATTTCAGGTGTTTGGATATTCAGATGTAGAGATATAGGAGCCGATCGGGTATTTTAGAATTTCGGGTCAGGTTCGGATATTTTCGGGTATACCCAAACTCAAATAATTTTTGAACTAAACTTAAAAAACTAATATATATTCACTATTTTTTTAAAATCAACCCAAATTCATTAAATAGAATATCAAAATAAATCCAGAAAATTCAAACCACCAAACAAAAACACAAAATTTATTTCTTCATTTGTTGTTGAATTTATGAAATATTTAACATTAAATAACAAAAAATTTCAAATAAGTTATTATGTCCAGGCCTATCACTTATTGTTATCACTCCAAATTATATTATCATTAGTTCATATCAATTTAAAAATCTTTATAGACGTATTTTCAGTTAACTTTTCATAGAATTATCTAAAACAAATAAGTTGACCAAAGATCTGAAAAAGAAAATCCTTTTCTTAATCCAAAAATAAAATAAAATAAAAACTCTTCAATCTAGTTGTTTTTTTTGTTGTGTCATTAACGTACATATTTATATACTGATACTGTATGATTGTATATGGTATGGTAGTATGGTACTGATTAGAGATTACTATATATAAAATGAAATAAGATAATAAGATGAAATAATTAGAGCCCCGCCGCTCCTATCCGCGCAAGGAAAGATTCAAAAAGTTGCAAAAATACCCTCTAGTAATACTCTATTTACAAATTTGGCACACACAAAAAGGTTTTGGAGCCCTTTAATTGTTCTTTCGATTCTTCTCACACTTCTTCTACTCTCCGTTTAAGATTCAAATTGACGTTAGCTAACGCTGTTAATAAATCTGCGTTTCAGTTTCTTCTCCGTTCGAATTTTGGAATTATCCTCAGTTACGATTTGGAAAATCGCTGCTTTATGGTAAGTCCTTAAATCCTGAAGATATGCTCTTTTGAAAATTTGAAAAATAAGAATAAACTTCATTTGATTCCTAGTTTTCTTTAAAGTAATTTCTATGAAAAATGCATTTTTTTTTCTTTCTTTCGATATTTCCGACTGTTAAAAGAAGAGTAGAAGGTAGAAGAGAGTGGAATTAGATTTTCTTGCGATTGGTTAGAGTGGAATAGATCGTTCAAGGGTTTCCTCATCAATTTCTCCGCAACTACGATTCAGGTTCGATTCGTTTCTTGGTTGTTAACATTTCGATTCTGTTTATAAGATTCGAGTCGTCTCTAGGGTTTATGGTAGATTTGAAGATGTTAAGGATTTACTTTGATCAACTTTTATGAATCTCTGAGTATATCACATAATTTGTCGAACAAATTGTTTGTAAGATTCGTCTGGAACACTTTTGGTGATTTACATGTTACTCCTGCCGCAAGAGGAAGACTTTGCTGAATATTGTCAACTTTTTACAATCTATTAATTTGGTTTTACATGTTTTGATTTCAGCTGCAGTTGTGGTAGCATCTTTTGATTGGAGAAGCAATGAAGAAGCTCTTCTTTTTTAGATCATCTGGTAATGGAACTGATAAACAGGTCCCCTGTGAAAAAGCAGCAGACTGTAAGATGAAAAGCCAAGCTAGTAGTCAGATTGAAAAAGAATTCGATAGTTCCAAGTCACATGGTGAAGTTTCTGGTGGTCCAGCTCTTAGACGAAGCCTTTCATTGTCCTCCGCAGGTTTCCTTTTTGATAAGTTTGGAGAAGCTTCCACAAATGAAGTAACTAGTGCTACTAAAAGCAAGGATAGGCGGCGGAATCATTCATCTCGGTATGCTTCTGCACTTCTTTTCTTATAAGATTGTTAGTTAATAATTGTCAGTTGTTTTGGTGGTTTTTAATAATATTTTGGCTATCTTGATTCAATATTTTAATTAAACCACTGACGAGCAATCTAATGAATACTGTATTTCAGATGCTTTACTCCAGAAAGACAAGTTAGAGAAAGGATATGTGAAGTTGAAAAGTTTCAACATGATTCTTCTGGAAGTTCGTCATCTTGTTCTAGTATTGTCTCTAGTAAAGTTCTGGATCGTTATATTGATGGAGAAGAGCATTTAGAACAGTGCAAGCAAAGGAGTAACTCTTCACGTAGTGATATCTCTGGGAGTATAAACCGAAGGAGGCTTCCGCCACGAGTTCAGTGGACAGTCCCTACATCACCATCAGACACTTTCAACGACAAACAAAAGTCCCACTCATTTAGAGAAGCCAAGACCACCTGTCTTCGTTTCTCGTCGGCTGATTGTGTGGAAAATGGCTCAAGATCGCCTCATTCGCTTGCAAGAAATGTCATTGAAAGACTCTCTCAGACTCATGGCAAATCAAAGGGGTCAAACTACGAACCCATCACAATTCAAGATGTCTATGGGGGATCCCTTAATAGAAATTTTGACTCAAGCTCAGATGTTGCCGCCAATGTTTCACTGGCTGAACATTATGAACCTGTGAACGAATTTTATAGGCATGACTATGGAGAGCACCAAAAAAATGGTATATGTGGTAAGAACTTGTACAGGTGTGTAGAAGACGATATTGACTCCGAGCTAGAAATGAAAATCCAAGAAGCTGAGAAGAGAGTGAAATTGTTTTCTGAAGAATTGGAACAACAGAGGTGCCTTTCAGGCTGTGACTTTGATGTTTCATCTTTGGTTGGGGCTATTAGAAAACTGGAAGATGAGAGGCTAAACTTGGCATTTGAGAATGTAAGTCTTTTACGGTCCCAAAGGGTTGAGAGGGTTTCTGGCAGGGAAGAAATCAGACAGGTAAAGTCAAATTGGGACATGCATATACAGAGACTAGAAAAGGAAGGAAGCGAGTTACAGGTCGGACTAGAGAAAGAGCTTGATAGAAGGTCAGGTGAGTGGACGTCAAAGCTCGAAAAATTCCAGCTCGAAGAGAAGAAGCTCAGAGAACGAGTCAGAGAGCTTGCTGAGCATAATGTCGCTCTTCAGAGAGAGCTATCAGCTTTCCACGAAAATGAGACAGAAAACAAAGACATGATAATACATTTGGAGAAAAGAGTTGCTGAGCTAACCACGACATCAGACGAATTGAATGAAGAGAACTCTTATGTTAAACAAACTCTCTCCCAGGTGCAAGAGAGTTATGCAAGTGCTACAGAAGATCTTGATTTCTTAAGAAGAAGCCTTGAAGAGAAGGATCAAGAATGCAGGGAGTTGCACAAATCTGTTACAAAGTTTCTGAGAACTTGCAAAGAACAAGGGAAGACAATCGAGGGACTTCGAGATGGTGTTTCCGAGGAGGGTAAGAAGCAACCGTCAGAGAAATTGGACCAGTTTGTCAAGAAATTGCAGGTCGAGCAATTAAGGTTGACAGGTATCGAGCTCTCACTTAGAAGGGAAGTAGAATCAACGAAGCTCGAAACCGACTCTCTTCGCCATGAGAATATCTGTCTGCTGAATCGATTGAAAGGAAATGGTCAAGAAATAGACATGACAACTCTTAAGCTAGAGAATGAGTTGAATATGTGTGTAAGCTATTTGCAAGAGCAAGGACTGTCAATGTTAAATGAGAGCAACCAGCTGTGTTACAAGTTACTGAAGGTCATCAAAGGGAAATTAACTCAGTTTCCTGAAACTTATCCGGATCCGAATTCAGGGAAGGACAGATTGACTGAGCAATTTATGATTGATTCTGAAATGAAATTTCATGGAATAAGGCGTGGAACTGAAAACCTGAAGAGGAGTTTGCAAACTGTGGGCAGTGTGGTAGCTTCGAACTCAGAATCGTCTTGCTCAAGAACTGGTAGGGCTAGGGAACAAAGAAACCAATCAGTTGAAGTGAGTTTTCAAGAATATTTCTGTTTATTAGTATTCCAAATACGTTCTTATTTTTGTCATGCTCTGGTTTACATTATATGTGGCTAACATTTAGCCCAATCTCATGTAGGAAACTCTGCGAGCCGAACTGAGAGCTGAGACCCTTATCACAAGTTTATTACGGGAGAAACTGTCTTCCAAGGAACAAGAAATTGAACAGCTGCAAGCAGAAGTAGCAGCAGCAGTACGAGGTAATGAGATCCTAAGAAGTGAGGTCCAATGCAGTTTAGACAACCTCTCAGTGAAGACCCACGAACTGAAAGACCTCAAGAACCAGGTATTACAAAACAAGAATAACCCAATTCTCATGTCTTTTTTCTGTGGCTCTTGGTAAAGAAGCTACTCCTAATCATGTATGTAACTTAACACTGATGGTTTTGACATCAGATGTTGAAGAAGGAGGAGAACATAAACCGGCTTGAAATCAATCTCCAGGAAGCGGCGAACATGAAAGCATTATTATCAACAGTGTCTTGTCAAAGAGACGAGATATGGAGAGAATTGAGTCAACACAGTGAGAAGAACATGCTTTTGAACTCAGAGAACGAGACGTTGAAAGGGATGATAGAAAAATTGGAGGAGAAAGTATTAGAGAAAGAAGGAGAGATCACAATACTACAAGACACAATTGGAAGCAAACGTCTCAACCTCCTCTCAAGTCCAGATTTCTTGGTCTAAGAGTTTATTGGTCATACTTTTTAAAAGTTTTCCAGAATTTGGTTTCTTTTACATTTTTCATTGTTTCTTCAATGATGGATCCGTCACTCTTTGGGGCTTATAGATATGATTTTGGTTTTTTTTGTTCTTTTGGATTGCTTATCTAAAAGCTGATTTCTCTAGTTTTAGATTTGTAAAAAGGCTTATAAACTTATGGGTGAAATCTATGAAAAAGAAAGTTTGTCATATCTTTTTTTGTCCCTGAAAAGATATATATTGATCAAGATCCAGTTTTACAAGAATACAAAATACTAACACCAACAATACACAAACAGCCACTTTATAATAAGAAAAAACGGCCAAATACAAAAATACATCCCAAATTTTCTAAAGCGAAATATATATTTTCTCGTCATCGAACAAATTGGACAGCCAAAAAGGCTTCCCACTTGCTACGTAAGACTGATAATTCTGTCTATAAGTAGTACTCTGAATAATGAGAAAAACACTTATATTAGAAGACATTGACTCCACCATTGTGGACCAAAAACCAATTCTATCAAGTGACAACTTCAAAACCCACACTTGGGATTTAAAAGATGGCCAAGCCTGTAGTCTGTTCAAAGCTCCCAACAAACACTTATCTTCAGCTGCAAAAACCATACAATTAAACTGATGATGAACCATACACTCAAAAGCCCATTGTAGAGCTCTGAATTTTGCATCATTAACGTCTACCACATCAGCAAAAGATCTTCTACTATGCAACAAAACATGTCCTCTATGATCTCGCAAGACCCATGCACAACCTGCAATCCGCTTTTGTTTCTTCCAACAGATACCAATGTTGCATTTTTTCCATCCCTCTTTTGGTTTTTTTCCAACCAGGAGAGTCCGATACCACTTCTCTACATACTTGAACCTCTCTTTCTCTCCCCAACTGTTGGGCCATAAACCAAAATTTGTCATATCTATCCAATAAAGTAATGATAAGATATTTGTTTAAAACCATTATGATCAATATCTTGTATATTGGTATGCTTTTTAACTTGCAATAATATTAGCTGTAAATCAATATTACACTGTATTTCCATTCTAACTGATTTTTTTAAAAAATGAATAAAATGAGAATTGTCAGTAGAGAGCATTTTTAGGGATATAAATTATTCAGATAAAAGGATTTTGATTTTAAAAATATGTTAAATACATGATTTTAAATATTTTGAAACTAGAAATATGAGTACCTTTTCACCATAATCATTCAATTTTTTTTTGTTTTTGCCGGCAGTTATTCATTTTTCTTTTGTCAAAAAGTTTGATACATTTAGTCTTAATATCTTTTTTTTTAATGTAGCACAATAAGTTAGATAGCGGTAGCATTACCAGACAGATAATTTTTTTGGTCGACATACATTACCAGACTTTAGATTTTAAAGAGAATATTTCGTAAGAATAAAAGTGTTATTAAATGTTGTTAAAAAATGAAACCGTTAAAAAGTCAGAAAGAAATGGTGAGAGAGAGAGAGAGGTAAGAGAAATAAATAAAAGAAAAACACGATGGCCGCAACTATCGCTTCTTTCTCTCTAAAAAAAACAAATCCAACGTCTCCGTCTCTTCTTCAAACGCGTCTTCTTCTCTTCGCTTTTTTTAGTTTTTTCTTTTGTATTAGGAATCTTTGCTAATCTCTCTTCATTTGATCTCAGTCAAATTATGGATTTTTATTCTACCCCAAGTTTTTGACATTTAAGGAACCCTATTTTGTTTCATTTATCCTTTGATTTTATCAGGTATTCAAAGTTTTATTCTTTTTCGATTTTACCAAATTTTGGATATGACTGATTGGTTAAATTTGAAACCTTTGAGATTCCCATCTGGATTGATTTAATTTTTGTGTTGGAAAGCTTGGGACTTTACTAATGTATTTTTTTTTTTTTTGGATTGCAGATTAATGTTGTTGACATTTGTGAATTTGTGTTTGAATTCTGAATCCTTGGTTTGTGGTATTGGAATTGACAATAAGAAGACTGAGTCTCATAATATAGTTATAAGTACTGATTTGATGAACGATTTGATAGCTGGTTCTTTTGGTTGAGACATGTGAATTATGATGGTATCTACAACATTTAGGAGAATTGTATCGCCTTGTTGGAGACCTTTTGGTATTGGAGAAGGTTCGATTTCAGATGGTGATGATGCTAATGGACGCCTTGATGGTCTTTTATGGTACAAAGATTCAGGGAATCACATCACTGGAGAGTTTTCAATGGCTGTGGTTCAAGCCAATAGAACTCTTGAAGATCATAGCCAATTAGAATCTGGTCCTATTAGTTTGCATGATTCAGGACCTGAGGCAACTTTTGTTGGTGTTTATGATGGTCATGGAGGTGCTGAGGCTTCTCGGTTTGTAAACGAAAGACTATTTTGTAACATCAAGAGGTATACATCAGAACAGCGAGGGATGTCACCTGATGTAATCACTAGAGGGTTTGTTGCAACAGAGGAGGAATTTCTCGGTTTAGTGCAGGAGCAATGGAAGAACAGACCACAGATTGCTTCTGTAGGAGCTTGTTGCTTGGTTGGTATTGTTTGTAATGGATTGTTATATGTTGCAAACGCAGGAGATTCTCGTGTTGTGTTAGGAAAACTCGTGAATCCGTATAAAGAGATGAAAGCTGTTCAGCTATCTTCAGAGCATAATGTTAGTATCGAATCCGTAAGAGAGGAGTTACGTTTGTTGCATCCTAATGATCCAAATATTGTGATGTTGAAACACAAAGTTTGGCGTGTAAAAGGGATTATACAGGTTTCAAGATCCATTGGTGACGCATACCTTAAGAGAGCTGAGTTTAATGAAGAACCACTATTGCCTAAGTTTAGAGTTGCAGAACGTTTTGAGAAACCGATAATGAGAGCAGAACCGACGATAACAGTTCATAAGATTCATCCAGATGATCAGTTTCTTATATTTGCCTCAGATGGTTTATGGGAACATCTAAGCAATCAAGAAGCAGTTGATATTGTCAACTCTTGTCCACGCAATGTAAGACTTTCACATCACTTATAGAAATAGTCTAAAACTTTAATCAAACTAATTAAAAAATAGCGTACATATATTTAGTTTATAAATTTGCAATCTATTTTTAATAAGCAAGGCTATTCTTAACATGTAGGAGTATTTAAGTAATAATATTATTTGAGAGAAGTTTTCAAGGACCACAAATAATTATGAAAGATAGAAAAATCTACTTAAACCGAGTTTATATGGTTTGATTTTGGTTGCAATATGTTACTAATTTGGGTTAAATATGGTGTTGAATTGTGGTGAGGTTCTCAGGGAGTGGCTCGGAAGTTAGTGAAAGCTGCATTACAAGAAGCAGCAAAGAAGAGAGAGATGAGATATTCAGATTTGGAAAAGATAGAACGTGGCATCAGACGACATTTTCACGACGATATTACTGTTATTGTTGTCTTCCTCCAAGCTGCTAACTTCGGTAATCGAACTCCGGTCTCTGTCAAAGGAGGTGGTCTCCTCTCAGTCTCAGCTAATAATGCCTTGTCATAAAACTAGTTTTATTTTGTTTTATTTTATTTTACTCCCTTCGATTTTGTTTGCTTATATTTCTTTACAAATATTTTATATGTTTTTTTCGTGGTGTTTTACAAAAATTCAGATTGTTTAATCTCATTATTTTTCTTAACTAAAAAAATGTATATTATTTTTTCCTTTTTTCTAAAATTTAAAATAAATGTGGTTAAAATAAAAAATTGTGGCAGTGAAATGAAATAAAAATTCAGTGGAAATCATTTTATGGGAAATTTCTTGTCCTCGGAGCTGAGAGTTATGAATGTGGTGAGAGTGAAAGTTTCTAGCGTGTGCTCATGTCCATGACTTACGTTACTTTCGAGGGATTACTCTCTTCCTTCGTCATCTCTACTTCTCTATCGGAAAATTCTCCGATTAGGCTCCTTCGTGAAGGTCCGGTGTAAATCCTATGGGAAACGAAGAAACGAACCAGTATTGGCTGTAATAGAGTCAAAGTAATCAAAATAGTCTGTGTTTTCTTCTCTGAGGTATTACAAAATCTCGTTTAAGGGATCAAGTTCTTGTATTGCAGTCGAGTACCAGAGCTTGATTCTTCTTCAGAATCAATTCAAGTGTTTGATGGATCCACAAGGTTTGGGATTAAAGATGTTTTTTTTTATGACTTAAAGAGAGTTAGATGAACAATTTTAAGGTTGTACATTTCTTACACTTGTCCATTTGCTCAGCGTGCGTGGATTACTCGTAATTACAAGGTTACGTTTTTGTATCATTCGTATAGTTCATTTTTATGTTATATACGAAACCAACTTGGATTTAGATCAATTTCTTATATTGTTTGTTTGTGTAGGGTCTGCAAAACCAGATACAACTTGTACCGATTGATCTTAAAAACAGGCCTGCTTGGTATAAGGAGAAAGTTTACACTGTTAACAAGGTTAACTATTTTACATTTAAATCATTTTTGACAAAAGGATTTAGTCAAACTCCATAAGGAGGAGCTGTTTGTGTTTATGTTCTCTGTTGTATCCAGGTGCCTCCATTAGAGCATAATAACCGAGTTATAGGAGAGAGCCTTGATCTCATTAAGTACATTGACACCAATTTCCAAGGGCCTTCACTTACACCTAATGTAAGTATTGATGACTTCTCTCAATTTGGTGAGCTTGAATTTAACTCGTGAGGTGAACCTATACTTAGAAGAGATATATCCATGGATTAACAACAGGGTTTAGAGAAGCAAGCATCAGCTGATAAGTTACTCTCTTACATCAACTCATTGTCCAAGGCTGTGAGATCCACATTAAATGGCGACGACAATTACGCAGCAGGTGATTACAAGATCAAGATATATCTTTCCTTCTGTGTTTGCGCAAACATTTCCATGTGTTGTTAATGTTGGCTTGCGTTTCTTCAGATGCTGCATTTGATTACATCGAGCAGGCTCTTTCCAAATTCAATGAAGGGCCTTTCTTCTTTGCCCAGTTTAGTTTGGTATTTCTCGATTATCGTTTCATCTGTTTCTTAAACCCATATCAGCTCTTGATTCTGATTTCTGAGACATTGGTGAATGTATTTTCTACATACAGGTTGATGTTGCATATGTTCCATTCATAGAGAGATTTCAGCTTATCTTAAGGGATGTGATAACCATTACATAGACTTTTGTATCTATCTTTTCATTTGAAGACGCACATGCTAATTTCTGGTTCTTCGCTTTTTTGTGCAGGAGATGAACAATATCGAAGCTTTCACCGAAGCCCAAGAAGATCCACACGAGCTAGTTGAAAGATACAAGAAACGAGTCCAAGCATAAGCAAGCCTCTAAGCAGGTGAGTCTTTTGATGTTCTCCCTTGACAAGGTTTCATAAGAGTCAAGTGAGTTGAGATATTATTGTAAACAAGATTTTATATGGTTACTGTAAGGATTTAAAGAGCATCTACATGACAGGTAACAAACTGTTTTCAATTATCTCAATAGTTCATAAGGCTAAGTCTCCAAATAGAACGAAGTTGGACTGGCTTCTTATCCATCGTTGCCCATAAGATCGTGCTTGCTGCTTCATTAAAACTCAGTGCGCCGAGATACAATGTGATTCAGATATATAATACAAAAACCAAACCAAGCCTAGTACGATCCCAGAGCCCAAAGTTGAAAACAGAACTAAAGCATCATATAAGAGTCTTACAGTGCTTGTCCAGCTAATTTCATTTGTATCCAGGGAAATTTAGTCAGCTTTCTTCAAGAAGAAGAAGAGGTAAATTTCTCTGGGCAAATCTTCCATTCTATGTGTATATACTGAATGTGAAAACCCGAAAAAAAAAGCGAGTTTAGTTGCTACTTCTTTAGCAGTACTCTCCATATCTTCCTCATATAAACAACTAAAGACCATATAGAGAGCCCTGCCGATACATAGAGCAACCCAATACCCGATGGTAATAGTCTCTCAAAACTGCTATCCCGGCTTGCTAGAAGTATGGTTAGCGCTATCATCTGTGTTGCAGTTTTCCACTTTCCCAAGCTATTTACAGCAACAGCCTAGGAAGATCAAATGCCATTTCCATAATTTTAGTAGAGAACACTTGCAAAAAGAAAAGATCAAATAGAATGCATATAATTGTAATAACTTTACCTTTGAAAGCTTCCCGTTTTGAGATGCAGCCCATTCTCTTACTGCAGACATAGTAATCTACAATGAAAAGTATTACCGAATTAGTTTAGAACAGACTGGCTGATAAGTGCAACTTAATGATATCTAAGAATACAGTAAACTTTCTATATCTTACCTCTCTACCAATGATGGCGATTGAAGGTACTGTCACTAACCATGGAACTGGTCCTAAGACAATGGCGTCCATTGGTTTGGTGCACAACAAAATCAACGTAGCTGCTACCATAAGCTGCATACACATGACATAAATTTAAAAAATATATAAAAAAAACTTTCTTCTTTTACTACAATAACAAAGCTTGAGAGGTAGGAAATATAAACAGAAGAAGATGGTCTCTCTCACCTTATCTGCCACTGGATCTAAAAAAGCACCAAATGCAGAACCTAATCTCATCTGAAAGGTACATTACACCACTGAGCTTACAATTTACAAGAGTAGTAAGAAGAAGAAAGTAGAAAAATGGAAGTACCTTCCTTGCAATATATCCATCAAGCCAATCTGTAATAGCTGCTGCAATGAAAATACTTGTTGTAGCAGTCTTCCCCCACCAACAATCAACGTAAAAGGCTACATTCAAAAACAAAGAGATGAACATAATGCAATATGATACAATAAAATGATCCTATTGAGAACAAATACTAAAGCTTTAAGATTTTTTAGAAGTGAAGTAATCATGGCAAATAAGCTCCACATACATGAGAACGAGAGAAGCTGTGTCCAATGACGAATTCAAAAGAGCAAAATTCTAATCTTATCACAATTGCCTTCAGGTTTAGATCTATTGATTAAATCCTACCGCACATTGAATAAGAATTCAGAATTCAGAGTCGATAAAACCATTATCAGAAATCAAACGTACTCGCGACGAGAATTGGAACGGCAGCTACACGACCAAGGGTTAATACGGTGGGCAATGTAATCACTTTAGATGATAGCTGTGAAGGTGGCGGCAATGGCGACGAATGACGATTACGGAGGAAAGAATCTTTGCCACCACCGAAATTGCTCTGATCCACAGTCACGGTGTCTTCTTCACCCATATCCGCCAAAAGACCTGATCTGTAAATTCGACGATTCGTCTTTCTCCGACGAATAAGGAAGAGAAGCAGTACGAAGGACGGTGGCGACACCTCCCCTGAGTCCGGAACCCTAAGCCTTTATGGGAAAACACAACGGCCAATAATAATGCAGCTTGAAGATATAGGCTAACGTGCGCCAACTACGAAAATAGCGAGCCGGGACGTAACGTGCGCCGAAATTGACATCGACCGACGATTATCAGTGAAGCAAATGGCATCTTTTATTTTAGCTGATATTAAATATTTTTGGTGCTGAATGTCAAATAATATAATTGCTTCTTCCCAAAGTCAAAATTTGTTGTAATTGCAATATACGCGATAATGTGTTCATATGGAAATGATTCATGTTGTTTTCAGTCTAGCTTTGGTACAAAATCTGTAGAAAGGGATTTCTTACTACTTCAAATATATATATATATATATATCTATTGTTACCAATGAAAATAACAATAGTGGAAGTCTTTAATTGGTGATATTCGATCATTAACCTAGAAGAATTTTCGCTAGATATTTAAGGTCATGCTTGTCGGAAAACTAAACCGATTCTTATCACCTTGTATTAACCTTTTCCTTTTTCATCACAATAGTTATTAAAGTTAAATACGAAACTCCAATTGATATTAAAAACACAATTACTTAAAAATGAAATAAGATTAGGATATATTATACAATTTTTTGTATTTGATTTCATGTGAAGCGTTTTTTGCATTATTATATAGACAAATCTAGGAAAAGTTTTTTTCTTTTCGGGTTAGATTTAGTTCCCTATAAAAGTCCTTTACCAACTCCTAAAGCAATTGTCTTTTACTGACAAGTCGACAACCATTACAATCCCCCAATTATTATTATTATTATTATATTATTATTATTATTATTTTTTTTTTTTGCATATTTTTCTTTTAGATTTGATAAAAGACCACTTCGCATATGAATATTGTCAAATCTAATTTTCTTTTTAACAACTATGTTTTTAGTTTTTGAAGTTTTAGAATGTAGATGAGACTGTTAGAAGTTGAAATCTAGAAGACCAAGGTCTCACTACCAAATGATCATGGTACGATATAAAAAAACAAAAAATAGATATGTTATTTTTATTCTTGAAAAACAACAAAAATATTTATTGGCAGAAAGAGGTCGATAAAGTAATAAGGACTTTCAACTTCTCTAAATATATGCATTTGTTCGAAGTAGTCGTACTAATGGTGTAGACTAAAATATAAATGTTGACGTATGTAAGTTATATGCTATGTAATTTTCAAAAAAAAAAAGTTATATGTTATGGTACATGTCGTAGATGTCCATAATCCATATCTAACCACTTTGTTTGTCACTATTTCAAAGTAGGTGATATATACTCCACAACCATATCAGAAAATTGTTTTATCTCTCAATCGTATCATAAGTTATATATTATACATTTGATAAATTAACTACTGAGCCCATAAAAATTATTTAAGAAATGAAAATGCATAATTTTGATAGGAGGTTGGAAGACAACTATGAATTGAAAATTCAGCATTACATCCAAAATAAGGTAGTAGTTAAAAAGAACGAGTGAAAAAAGTAAAAGAGAGACTTTTTGGATTGAGTGTTAAGGAATAGAACGCAGTCAAAATAAAGAATGAGATGTACATAATAGTAAAAGTGTAATAAACATAAACTGGTCAACCTTCATAAACTGGTCAACCTTTCTATGTGACTCTTTCTCTTTCTATCTCTACTGCAACTTCCTTCTCCTTCAGCTTCAGTCGCGTAACGATGATGATCAACTAGCCTGGATCTTCTTCTTTCCGTTACTCACCTTGTTTCAACTCTTCACCTCCTAGATCTCTTCTTCCCGCTTTCTAATGAGGATCTCTGCCGTCTCCGCTTCTAAGCCTCTTAATCCTCTAGTCGCCTTCGAGCACAAGAGGTTTCGCCTTTTTTTTCCTTTCTTTCGTCATTTCCTGCTTCTCTTCTTGGTTTGTTTGATGTAAGTTTCAGTGAGCTTGTACTCTATTTCTGTAGTTTTAGCTCGCTGAGCGAAATGTTGTGTTTCCGATTGCGAGAGTTATATTTTTCTTAATCTGGCTTATTGTTTGTGTAATTTGCATTTTTCCTTACAATCCTTCTGGATTTTGATGCTCATTGATCTTGATTTGAATATCCAGTGGTGACTATTGTTCTCAATGTGGCATTATCGTCAGTGAAGGTGGTCTTTGATACCCAATTTGAGTTTCAAATTCAGGAACTGAGTTTCTTGTGTTGTTAAATTGCGTGTAAACATACTTATGTGGGATGCGATTTTGTATCATCGGGTATAGAAAATCTAGGAAAATGGAGATTTCGCCTGAGCTATATAGATTACATCATTAGTATCTTGGAAATTCATATGGCCATTTTTTGTCAACAGGGATGCTTATGGATTTCCTGTAAGACCTCAACATGTGCAGAGATACAGAGAATATGCTGATATTTACAAGGTTCCATATACATACCTCCTTCTTCTTCTTTTTTTTTTAACTTAGGATTTTCATCCACATGATTTATTGGAACATCAGCTTCATTTTCCTTTAATTTGGTTATGACCTTGCTATTATGATGAGAACACCGATTCCATTTATAATCGCTGTTATAGGGAATACATGTGTTAAAGATATCAAACTAGACTAACCTAGAACTACATGTCTTAAATTGCCTGTAGAACTACATAAGTCCCTGAAACTTGTAATGTAACTCTTTTCTACAATCAGGAAGAAGAAGAAGAAAGGTCAGAAAGGTGGAACAATTTCTTGGAAGATCATGCTGAATTGACCGAGTCATCTGAAAATGGATCATCTAAAAATAATCTTCCACCGTCGAATGTAATTGAGACGGACAAAGGAGAGGAATTAAACAAGGGTGCTGGAGAAGATCTGCATACTGAAAAATTAGGTTCTGATATAACTCCTAATAATGCAAGTGAAGAAGAAGAACACCACGACGCTGAGAAGAATATCCACAGAGTGCAATTATGGACTGAGGTCAGACCATCTTTACGACCAATTGAAGACTTGATGAGTATCCGTGTCAAGAAAAAGGGGGACTTATCAAAAAGCGAGCAAGAGGCTCCGAAGGTGAAATCTTCACCCTCATTTGATGATGCCAAATCTTCCAAGGGAGCATCTGAGAATGATTCTGAAGACGAGTTCTATGATGTGGAGAGATCAGATGTTCAGGATAGTTCTTCTTCAGATGGTACAAGTGTCTCTGGCATTCCTGTTGCTGCGGATGCAACTTTCCCAGTGTCTACATCTCCCTGGAGGGAAGAACTTGAAGTGCTTATTCGTGGTGGTGTACCTATGGCCCTGCGGGGGGAGGTAATAAATCTTGTCATGTCTACATTGCTAACTTCTCTTCCTATTATATATCATGCTCTAGCTCTCCATCTGTAGTTTGTTAGGCTTAGGTCTTTTTCAGTTAAATCATCACATACATCAACAAAATTTCAGCTATGGCAAACATTTGTGGGTGTGAGGAAACGACGCAGCAAGGATTATTACCAAAACCTTCTTGCTACAGATAGTTCCGGTAACAGCATCCAGCAGGAGAATATACAGCATGTTGATGATAAAGGATCAAATACAGACTCCCTTGCTGTTGTGGAGAAATGGAAAGGACAGATAGAAAAGGTAGTACTCAAAAGTTTACTTAGCATTGACCCTCTCTATCTAGTAGGGCAGTGTTGGCTTATGCAGATTTCTTACGCCGTTCCTCATTTTATATACAGGACTTGCCTCGAACCTTTCCAGGTCATCCTGCCCTAGATGACGATGGTAGAAATGCTCTGCGGCGTTTGCTTACTGCTTATGCTAGGCATAATCCTTCTGTTGGATACTGCCAGGTATTGGTTCTTAACGAATATCATTATTCTTGTTTTTAATACGTAGAAAATTAAGCTTAATGTATAGTTAATATCTTGTGTCAATATACCATCTGCAGGCTATGAATTTCTTTGCTGCACTTTTATTGCTTTTGATGCCCGAAGAGAATGCCTTTTGGTATGTTCACAAACTTGATGAGTCTATATCATCCCCAACTCCTAGTATTGTATTGTTTTTCTGTTAAAAGCGAGTTTTTGGCTTTGTGTTTGGTTTGTGTATCTATCACTTTCACTTCTTCTGGTTGAACATTAATTGTTCGTAGGCCATACTTTGTACCCTTTCTTTACTAAACCGATGTTGTTAAAGTAATATATTCTTTCCATTCCTACTCATGTTTTCTGTGAAGAAACGAACTCCTTGCCCGGTGTTTAGTTTTTATATTCGTCACTTTCATTTTCTTCTGGTCGGATTAACTGTTGTTAGGCTTCCCTATAACTTCTATGTTTTTCTTTTCTTTTCCTTTCTAAACCAACGCCCCTGCTTACTAATACTCATGGTTTTTCAGGGCACTGACAGGAATCATTGATGACTACTTCAATGGTTATTATTCGGAAGAAATGATTGAGTCGCAGGTGATAATATCAGATTGATGCATCATGACACTGTGTACCTTTACATTACCAAAGTTCTTTTAGTTGATGTCACCGAATCTTGTATCTGTATTTCAGGTTGATCAACTAGTTCTGGAGGAGTTGGTTCGAGAAAGATTTCCTAAATTGGGTGAGTTCTTCCTTCGCATGTTTCTTGTTTCATCTTACAGAACATTCACAATTTCATACTAATGCTCTGCAACCTTTGTATGTATACAGTTCATCATCTGGATTATCTCGGAGTGCAAGTGGCTTGGGTTACAGGGCCATGGTTTCTATCCATCTTCATGAATATGCTTCCATGGGAAAGTGGTCAGGTTTTAAACATTGGAATTAGAGCTGTTTTGAAATTTGAGACGAGGACCCATTGTATTTCTAAATGTTCGTCTTCTTGATTACAGTTCTTAGACTCTGGGATGTGCTTCTCTTTGAAGGAAATCGTGTTATGCTTTTCAGAACAGCACTCGCACTGATGGAACTATATGGTACTTGACTGAAGACTAGTAGTCTTATGATTCAAATGATATGTTTTTGGACCGTCTGAATGACGCAAGCCCACAGTATCATCGAGACTGCCTAACCTATGCTTTAATTCACCTCAGGTCCTGCATTAGTTACAACGAAGGATGCTGGAGATGCTGTTACTTTGCTACAATCACTGACTGGATCGACATTTGATAGTAGCCAGCTCGTTTTAACCGCTTGCATGGGTTATCAAAATGTACATGAAATGAGATTGCAGGAATTGCGAAGCAAGCATAGGCCAGCTGTAATAGCTGCACTTGAGGAAAGATCAAAGGGGCTTCAAGCTTGGAGGGATTCTAAGGGCCTTGCCTCCAAATTATACAGTTTTAAGCAAGACCCAAAATCTGTTTTGGTGGATAGCAAAGCGTCACTGACAAATGGGAGCTTGTCTCGATCCGAGTCAGGTTCAAGTAATGCCGATGAAGTGTTATTTAGCCTGACTGGGGATGCGGAGATAGATTCTGTTCAAGATCTTCAAGCGCAGGTAATTTCTTGTCCTTATTATTGGCTTAAAGATGCTCTCCTTAGTAGTACACTTAAGTGCAAGAAAGTTATATCTGGTGAAAAGGTAGAAAAAAATACTTGATACTTACAGTCATGAATCCCCTTCTGAAATTTGACTGATAACTTTTCAGGTGCTGTGGTTAAAGGCTGAACTCTGCAAGTTGCTTGAGGATAAAAGATCAGCTCTACTTAGGTTAGTTTCTTTTGTCAACAAGTAACTGGGCACTAAACAGTCAAACTTTTGTAGTTCTACATATTACTCCTAAATGTAATGCCTCCCAAACTTCCTATTTTATGGTAGAGCTGAAGAGTTGGAGATGGCTCTCATGGAGATAGTCAAGGAAGATAACCGGCGTCAATTGAGTGCCCAGGTATTACATAAAGCTGCCATTTAACAGTTAATTTTCGAAATTAAGCATATAAGCTCGCATTATGTTACTTGTCTCCATGTTCTGAATACGAACATTACTTCTCCCTCACTTGTGAATACCATTATTGCTTTCCTACCTCTCTTCCTCTCCTGCTGGTTGCTCGTCTCTCATCTCTGTGCTGATCCAATTCAAAGTCTCATTGGTGCTCAGTTAGTTTTGAGATAGTCTTGAGATGTCAAATGCTGGTTGTCATGAATGTGAACTTCAGGTTGAGCAGTTGGAGCAAGAGATGGCCGAAGTTCAGAGACTCCTCTCTGATAAGCAGGAACAAGAAGGTGCAATGCTACAGGTTTGCATTTGCATGATCCTTCTGTTTTATTTGTTTGTGGCTGATACAAAATCTGAGAATAATTGATACTTATGAAGGTCTTGATGCGGGTGGAGCAAGAACAGAAGGTAACAGAGGATGCACGAAGATTTGCTGAGCAGGATGCAGCAGCGCAGAGATATGCTGCTCAAGTCTTGCAGGTAAATAATTTTGCACCGACTCCTACTAACACAAATGTGTCTAGGCTATTCAGTTTTGAAGAGCTGTAACTGTCTCTGGTTATAGCCGTTACTCTTCATGGATTGGAGTTGCACATTTATTTTGGAAAAGAAAAAAAATTCTGTGTATCCTGTATTAACCCTTGTCTGTATGTTTTCAGTCTGCATGTCCCAAATGTTACTTTATTTCTTCTTCATTTTTTTTATTGCTAACTGGTATAGGAAAAATATGAGGAAGCTGTTGCTGCACTTGCTGAAATGGAGAAGAGAGCAGTGATGGCAGAGTCCATGCTCGAGGCAACTTTGCAGTATCAATCTGGCCAACTTAAAGCACAACCATCACCACGGTGTGTTGTCTTTTACCTGAGACAAATACATTTTGTGTACATATCTATAAACAGTCGATGTATTATGACGTACGACCCTTTTGGGTGTATTCTGACTTGGGTGTCTATTTATATTTTACCGTTATAGGCAAGTGAACCAAGATTCGTCTGTCAAAAACATCAATGATCATTTACCAGAACCTCCTCAAAGCAGGATCAGTTTGCTAGCACGGCCATTTGGACTAGGGTGGCGTGACAAGAACAAGGTTAGTCTTCTTCTAAATATATCTAAAGATAGCTTCCAGACGAAACACCTTCGAAACCAAGTAGATTCTCCTGTTAAATCATCATCAGATACGATCTGGAATCTAGTAGTGCCGTTTAATAAATTCACCAACCTACGATTTGCAGAAGACGACACCGGAAAAAGCTCCGGAGCATGTTAATGATGAGAAGCTTTCATCAATGGAGGGAAAAGAGGCTAATTCTGAACCAACAGACGCTAAGGTAATTTCCTAGGTATCATCAACCTTGAAGCTCCCTTTTCCACTTCCATCTTGAAATCTTAGTAGTTAAAATCATCGTCCTACGTGTAGCTGCAATAGCCTTCTCAACCACCCTTTTTTTGTTTAAAAATCTCGGATTGAAGTTTTGGATATAAGATTTTAAATATATTCATGTTGTGGTTGGGTATGTTTCGTATCAGTATATTCATTTTGAGGTTGGAAATAGACAAGACACGAATCGTGTATATTTCATTAGTATGTAAACAAGTAATATCATGTTCTCCTCAATACACCCAGGTTTATAATATATGAATTTTATGAAGAATTTTTCCTACAACAGTATGCAACTGTTGGATTAACTCATATACCAAATACATGCTTATAGATTATAAAACTAGAACGACAATGTTTGAAAACAGTCTGCGTTTTTCAGAAATGTCTGTAATTTCGTAAAATGTATACCATTACAGCTTCAATAGAGAATCGAAGAATCATTTTCACTACCAACTCCGAGACCAAGTTTATCTTCGGCTTCCTAATTTATTTGAAAACGTAAGCCTACTTAGCTCTAGATTTTCTCAAAATTCCAGAAACTCAAGACTCAAGACTCAAAAAAAATAAGCTTTAATGATAGCTTACGCCTTCACCGTTAATAACCTCTCCTATGCGATAAGCAACATTCTCAGCTTCTCCAAGTATTCGCAAAGCAGCTTCTGGAGTAACCACCATAACCATCCCTATTCCCAAATTAAATGTCCTTCTCATCTCACTGTCTTCAATCCTCCCAGACTATATAATAACCAAAACAATCAAACACTCAAGTATATACATCGTTTTGGTGTATCATGGATCATAGATGATTCTCTCACTCACTCATCGATAAATTACCTGTTGGATCCATTTGAACAATGGTGGAACTTCCCAAGCGTCAGTGTGGATGACAGCACCCAAACCATCCGGGAAGACTCGGGGAATATTGTCTGTGAAACCTCCACCTGTTATATGAGCTAGCCCTTTGACTCCTCCTTTACTGATAAAATCAAGTACCTATATATGGATAGAGCAGAGAAAGAAAGAGAGAGTCGTCAACAAATGGGATGCAAAATTTTATTGAGAAAAAAACAAACCAACCTGTTTCACATAAATGACAGTGGGTGCCATTAAAGCTTCACCAAGAGTAGTTGATCCACCTGGAAAGGCATCATTCAGCGAAAGACCGCTTTGAGCCACTACACTGCAACATAAAGTCGTTAAATATTGGCTTAGTTTCATGAAATCATGAGAAGCTTAAAACCTTGACTATTGGCTAACTTTTTTTACCTTCTTACTAAAGAGAAACCATTGGCATGAACTCCACTAGAAGGGAGGCCGATAAGAACATCTCCAGCCACTATGTTTTTTCCGTCTATAACAGAATCTTTCTTCACTTCTCCTACTGCAAACCCAACGAGCTCGTATTCACCATTTGACCCTCCATAAAAGCCAGGCATCTCTGCAGTCTAAAAACCAACCAAAAATCGAAACTAAAGTTATGGAAAGATAGCAAAAACTATACATTGTCAAAAGCCAGAATTGGGACTAACTGTATAACATATACCTCTCCTCCTATGAGATCACAGTCCGATTGCCGACAACCTTCAAGAATCCCTTTGATAACCTATTAAACAAAACAACGTCATAATGTTAATTCTACATAATATCAAGTCCTAAAGAAAGATCAAAGTCCAAAGGGGAAAGGATAAAGATATGAAGCAATGAGTACCTTTTCTGCAAGGTCAACATCAAGACGACCTGTGCCGAAATAATCTAGGAAACCCTTAGGCTTTGCACCACAAGTTACAATATCATTCACACTCATAGCAACCTATAACAATAACAAAACCATGACTTACTTAGCTTGTGTTTGTGGTGCAGCATATTATAAATAAACACACAAAAGAAAGCTTTTATGTTACCAAGTCGATTCCAATGGTGTCATGAATACCACTTTCAAATGCTACTTTAAGCTTAGTCCCTACACCATCCGTACCAACCACGGCAAAAGAATCACCTGCTCAAATAAAGCCACACGTTCGATCATTACAACACCAAAAAGTTTCAACATATGACGTCAAATAATATTGAGGGTTTAAATATATATATATATATATACCAAATGGAATACGACCACTGAATCCGCCTATTCCAGGAGCCATCTTTGCGATTCTCCTAACGAGCTCAGTTCCAGCGTCGATATCAACACCTGAATCTTTGTAACTGAGACCATTGGTTTCATCATCTTCCTTCGACATGGATAAAACACGAGATAAAATTGCCCTTGTTCTCGTGATCTGAGGAAAGCTTATCGACAGAAGTTTCGGTTGTGATGCGGAGAAGAAACTGTATCGATTGACAATGTCAACAGAAGGCAAGTAAGAAGAAGACTGCAAAATCCGAGCTTCCATTGCTTGATGAATAGACTAGTTCGGACTTTGGTCTCGAGATATATATATATATAGTGTGAGAAACAGAAACTGAAACGTGTTATTATAACCCTAACGGGCCTAACCCTAATTCCCCGCCACCTTTTTTTTTTAATAAAATTGTAAGAGATAACCATTAAAAAAAGATTGGGATATATCATTAGTGAATTTTCTTTTCCGAGAAGTACGATCCTTATTAATATTAATTTATTTTTCTTTATTTTATTGAAAAATCTCACTCCTAAAATTTATTTAAAAACTTCTGTTTCACAACAATTTTTAAATAGAAAAAGGTGTATATTATATATATAGTTGTCTTTTGTAAAGAACATAATATGCAATGACAATTCGCAAGTTGAGGAATGATCAAAGAGGGCTTCAATCTTGGATGGATTCTAATTAAGGTTTGCCTCCAAATTGCTAGTCTCGAAACCTGCTGTGGTGGAGATGGTCAAGCAAAAACAATGGGCGTCCATTTTTCCAATGAAGCATTTGTTTTTTCATTATGTATATATGTTACTGGTTACTTGAGAATAAAATCTTTCATCTCTGTGCTCATACAGTTCCAAGGCTCGATGTGCTTTTGCAGTATCAATCTGGCCAATTCAGAGCACAGCCTTCACCTCGTTGTGTTCAACTTAACCTTGGATAAATACATAACCATAAAGATTCAAGCCCTTATGGTGTATGACCAATGACCCGGGTGTGTCTTACAAGAAATGAATGGTGTTTATATTTAATCAATGTGTAAACTTGTAATGTCGACGTTTATCCTGAAACTCACACCAACTACACATTTTTATTTTACAAAATTCGGAAGATAATACATGCGCATTTTCAAAAATGCCTCATCTCCTGGTTCCTGAGCTCAACAAAACCGTAGACAATTCCTTCTCAAAAAAAATGGATTATTTCTTCAAAAACTCAACAAAACACAGCATATGGTCTTTTAAAAGTCCACACAACATATTCTAGTGATAGCTTACGCCTTCACCGTTTATAACCTCTCCTACGCGATAAGCAACATAGTCTCCATTCTCAGCTTCTCCTAGTATTCTCAAGGCCGCCTCTGGACTAACCACCAGAACCATCCCTATTCCCAAGTTAAATGTCCTTCTCATCTCACTGTCTTCTATTCTCCCAGACTATATAATCACCAAACACACAATCAAACATTGTAAAGTATCAGCTACATCGTTCTCTCACTCATTCACTACCTGTTGGATCCATTTGAACAAAGGTGGAAGTTCCCAAGCATCAGTGTGAATAACAGCACCCAAACCATCCGGGAAAACTCGGGGAATATTGTCAGTGAAACCTCCGCCTGTTATATGAGCTATCCCCTTCACTCCTCCTCTACTGATTATGTCTAGTACCTGACAACAGCAGAGACAGAGAAATTCATGGAATTGTTACAGATGATGATGCAGTTTTTGTTGACAAAAATACCAAACCTGTTTCACATAAATGACAGTGGGTGCCATCAATGCTTCACCAAGGGTACTTGATCCACCTGGAAGCGCGTCATTCAGTGAAAGATTGCTTCGAGCCAATACCCTACAACAGTTGGAATGTAATTGGAATATGGTTAAGTACCATGGAATCAGAAGTTTAAAACCATGAATATCACAAACTGTTTACCTTCTAACTAAAGAGAAACCATTGGAATGAACACCGCTAGAAGGAAGGCCAATAAGGACATCTCCAGCTACTATGTTTTTTCCGTCTATAACAGAATCTTTCTTTACGATGCCCACTGCAAACCCACTGAGATCATACTCACCTTCTGCATAAAATCCAGGCATCTCTGCAGTCTAAAACAACCAAAAACAAAATTAAGAAAAGATTGCATAAACTATACATTGTCAAAAGCTGGAATTGGGTCTAACTGTAAAATACATACCTCTCCTCCTAAGAGAGCACAGTCCGATTGAAGACAACCATCAACAATCCCTTTAATGACCTGGAAACAAATCACAATGTTCAACATCAATATCAAGTCCTAAAGCAAGCTCAGAGCCAAAGAGGAAAAAGATGAAATAATAATACCTTTTCGGCAAGGTCTACATCGAGACGACTAGTAGCAAAGTAATCTAGGAAAAACAGAGGCTTTGCACCAGAAGTAATAATATCATTCACACTCATAGCAACCTGAAACAAAAAAAAAAACCAAAACCATGAGTTGTGTTTTGGGGACAACATAAACTCAAAAGACAATATCTTTACCAAATCGATTCCAATGGTTTCGTGAATTCCAGTCTCAAATGCTAACTTCAGTTTAGTCCCTACACCATCGGTACCAGCTACGAGATACGAATCACCTGCTCATACACATTCATTCATTAGAAGACGAAAACTTTCAACAAATCAGGTGAATTTTTTTGCAGTTTGTTCTTATATTACCTAGTGGAAAGAGACCACCAAATCCGCCGATTCCAGGAGCCATCTTAGCGATTCGTTTAACGAGCTCAGTTCCAGCATCAATATCAACACCTGAATCTTTGTAAGTGAGACTATTGGTGTCATCATCTTTCTTCGACATTGATAAAACACGAGATGCCCTTGTCCTTGTTCTTGTCGTCTGAGTAAAGCTGACTGAGAGAGGTTTCGGCGATGACGCAGAGAAGAAACGGTATCGATTGACAGTGTCAAGAGCTGAAAAGCAGCAAGAAGAAGACTGCAAAATCCGAGCTTTCATAGCTTGATGAGCAGGAACACTACAAAACGAGTATAGTAATTAGCAAAGGCTAAAACTTTTCAAGCAAAGAAGATAAAAGAGTGAAACCATTTGCAAGTATGTTAGCAGGTGGCTAGAGAGACTGAACATTGAGACGAAAGCTTATTTAGGACTTACCGGAGAAACACTGAGAATTGAAGCGACGCCGGGAAAGGGACTGAGTAGTTTGAGTCCGAGTGAGAGAGAGTGGGACAACAAATCTAAATGCTTTAAAACCCTAACACCCTTTACTCTTGTCTTTTTATTTTTTGTAACAAAAATAAATCATCTACCAGAAAAAAAAAAAGAAAAAAAAAAGGTAAGGAAGAATAGTGAAGCGGCCATAAAACAAATTATTAAATAAAATGAGGTAATAATTGAGTTAAGACCCAAAAAAGGTACTTCAAAAATAATAAGAAGTTATGACACTAATAATTGAGTAATTCTTGTATAAGTGTTCCATTTGTTTAGTTGACTTTTCGATTTATGAAAAATGGTATCCAGACCAAAACTAAATTTACAATGGATGGATGATTTAGTACAATCTCGATTACCATTTACAGCTTCACTGTAGTTGGTTCTACCGTTCACAAATTAATGGCATTTGTTGTAATTATATCCTCAAGTCTTACTTCCAATCGCTTGCTCAAACAATTTCTTTTGCGAGATCATAAAACACGACAAACAAAAAAAAGCTAAAGAAACCCATTTGCAACATTTAAAACCATAGATAGAAACACACACACATACAACCTGAATTTTATCGAAAGCCTTAATCAATCTTTACCCTCTTCTTCTTCACTTGTTCCATCCCTCACATTCCTAAACAACATAAAAAAAAACAATGGATCAGATTATATTTAACTTCTTTTTCAGTTCAATCCAACTTTTGAGGTACAGGATATATTACAAGATCCTTGAAGCTTACCTCCAAGATGATGTTAGGTTCCGAGTTTTCCTGTCAAGCTGAAGATTTTCCAGTGCAGCTGAAGCTCTCGTTACCTCTTCCGGCACATCTTCATTGTCATATCTCCAGTTGTATTCATCTTTTCTATACCCAGAGGTAGCGGCTCCTGATGCTTGAGATGCAGAAACTGGCGGCCTGCCCATTAATTAAGCATGTCAGACTCGTCAGCAACATGAAAGAGTAAAGATCTTTGATTTGGCTTAACATGGAGTTGGGGTTACCTTCGTTGAGGAGGTAAGCTATCAGAAGCAGATGATCTGCGAGGAGGATTTCTAGAGTCAAGGCTTGATGAGGACTCTGTTTCTGACTCTCTCCTTGAACTATTCCCCATAACCTGCGTCATGTTCTGAAGGAAAATTCATTAAATAAAATGTTGATCACTAAACATGAGGACGACACAGCAAGACAAATGATGATGGTTTTACTATGAAAGGATTCAAACATGATACTTGGGTGTGAAGAGAACTTAAGGCTTGGAATTTGCTAAACTTGCTTCTTAAATCTCTGAAGAATTTGAATCTCGACTAAGACATTTTATTTACTTGGAAAAAGTACGAGGTAGTGAGTACATAGTACCAAGATTTTATGTAAGTTAGAGTTTGTAAGGCTTGAATGTACCCAACAAGTATTGGTCATCTTCAATTATAGAATAGGAACTACAGCCCAGAAATCACGTTCTAAACTGGACTATTGTAACTTGTTTGAAGTATGGTTGTAAAACTTGTAAACAGAGAGAAGAAGTTATATACAGATAGACATCTACAGAAGGTAAAAAAGAAAGAAATACCTCAAACTTCAAGAATCCTTCAAGAACATCCAGAAGGAGTGGTCCACTATCTCCATTTCTGTTGAGCTCATAACCGTTGCTGCTACTAAAGTCGCGTAACTCAGACTTCCAAGAATCTTTTGGCTTTTGCATATGTTTTCAAGCAGAATCAAAATCAGCAGGCAAGTGAGAAATCTCCGTTTTCAAATATTCTTAATGAAACAAAAGAATTAAAGAAAAAGGAATGTAACTGATTACCAAATTAGACTCGGGTTGATAAACTTTGAGCGTGTGATTTAGTTGCGCCCAGTCCAAGTATTCACAAATCAATGCAGATAGCAACCTCCCTGCAATTCAACATTTTTAAAGTGATCAAAATTTCTTACTCATCAACTGCATAAAACCTCACCAACAGTTTTTTGCATAAACATAAAAACAAGCAAAGTTCAGTTCTTGTTGGGATTTCGACACACAAATAAAAGGGAACATAAATTTTGAACTAGCCAATAGTTATTTGTGTATCGAGAGAGCATCACAGCAGGCTTATGAATCAAACAAAGTTCTCCAAACCAAGACATGCCACTTAGAACCAAAGCATTCGAAGAGAAAAGAGCTGAAGGAAAAAAGTGGAGAGAGAAATATGCAAGACTTGTAAAATACCTGAAGGAGAAGCATGAAGGCGCCTTGCACGATCATTACAGCTTCCCAACAAAGCTGGAGGTAACCCTTCGTTGTTCTCTATCACTCTATCCTCTTCTTCGATTGCCTCAAACACACTTGCACGGAGCTCAGCCTGCAGAAGCAACTAAACTATCAGCAGCAGAAATATATATTTTTTATTTTAAAACAACTCTTCAATCTCCAAACCAAAAGTTAACGAATCCAATTCAACCTGACAATAAAGATAACATTTTTTTTTAACAGACTCAATTTCCAAGTAGGACGAAAATTGGGAATTCGGATTGAAACTATCACAATACAAAATTATGTAAATACATTCAATCCACAAACCAAGGATCTGGAAAAAAGAACCCTAGAAAGGTGAATATACAATCCACAAAATTATTTCAAGCGAATTTCTTCTCCGTATCTCATGTCTCCACAAATCTCTGCGAAATTTGAAGCCACCGAATAGTGTATGGCACAGAAATAGACGAATCGAAAGAGAAAAAATATACCCGGATCTTAGCGAGAACACCTTTCTTCTCTAGGGTTCGAGTGACTAAGGTCTTGAGATCCATCATCTCTCTTGTATAATCGTCCATTGTTCTCACCGTCAATTGAAGACAGATCAAAACCTTCTGTGGAATTCGGTTTTTTGTCACCGGAGACTTCGACAATGCCGTTTGAAGCAAGTGCTGCGTCGGACACAGTTGCGAAGGTACTTTAGTATTAACGAAGAAAAGAGAAGACGTTGAAAATTCGAAATTATATCCAAATAATAATATTTCAAAATTATTCAATGTTGTATAATGTATTATATATACTTTATAAAGTGGAAAAAACAAAATGGCTTAAATTAAAGAACGGTAAAGTTGATCTAGTGAATTTGAATCAAAACAAAGAGAGTTAGAAAAATTATTGGATAAACAAAAGAAAACATGTTTTGTATTTTATCATTGGTAGATTTGTATTTATTAGTTTTTTTAGTGTAAAAAGTTTAAAACTAAATCAACAATGAAAATTTTAAGATAAAACATATTATAAATATAAACCGAAACAGAGGGAGTTTATCATCTAACAATTGATCACATACACAAACCATTACAGATTCATAAGCTGAATTTTATCCAAATCCTAAATCAATCTCTTCCTTCTTCTTCTTCTTCTTCATTTGTTCCATCCCTCACATTCCTACAACACAACAACCAAACTGATGGATCAGATTTACCACAACTTGCTTCTTCTTCTTTTTTTCTAATACTATGTTTTCATTTCAGTTTGGGATTCAATCCATGATAAGAGAGCCTTGAAAGCTTACCTCCAAGATTTTTCCTATCGAGCTGAAGATTTTCCAGTGCTGTCGAAGCTCTCATTACCTCTTCATGTGCATCTTGATTACCATGTCTCCTATTGAATTCATCTCTTCTGTACCCAGAAGTAGACAACCCGGCTCTTCTATCTGAATTAAATTTTATTTGGTATCAAAAGATCATGAAACATAGTACATACTTTTCAACCAATACTTCAATAAAAAAAATAAAAAAAAATAAGAGGAAACGATGACTCACCCGATGCTTGGGATGAAGAAACTGGCCTTCACATACAATTTAGCATCAAATAATCAAGCATGTCTGGCACAAAGAAAGTAAAATGAAAGTTTATTTGGGGTAACACTGAGTTGGAGTTTAAGTTACCTTCGTAGAGGAGGTAAGCTATCAGAAGCAGATGATCTGAGAGGAGGATTTCTGAAGTCAAGACTTGATGAGGACTCGGTTTCTGAATCTCTCCTTGAATTACCATCCTGAGAAGAACACAGCAAGACAAATGATTAAGGTCTTACTGTTAAAGGATGGAAACTTGATCCGTTGATGTGAATACAACTTCAGGTTTGATCTTTACTCAACTTGTTTCATAGATCACTCAAGAATTCTAATCTCGAACTAAGAAACCTAAAAGAAGATACTTAGAGGTTGGTATTTGTAAAGCTCGAGTCTCACCAACAGAATTAAAACTGAAAACAAAAAAAACCCTTCTGCTTTGTTGTAGACATCTTCCCAGGGGAAAAAAAGAAAAGAAATACCTGAAACTTCAAGAATCCTTCAAGAACATGCAGAAGGAGAGGTGCGCTATCTCCATTTCTGTTGAGCTCCAAACCGTGGCTGCTACTAAAGTCGATTAATTCAGATTTCCAAGAGTCTTTTGGCTTTGCAAATGTTTTCGGAAACAACGCAGATCACCAGATTAGCAAAGTAAGTTAACCTACTTAATGAAACAAAAACAATTCAACAAGAAGAAATTACTTGATTACCAAATTGCATTCGGGTTGATACACTTTGAGAGTGTGATTAAGTTGCGCCCAGTCCAAATATTCACAAATTAACGCACATAGCAACCTACCTGCATTTTACTCAACAGTTCACAGAGAGGCCAAACATAGACAGGCTATTCAAATAAAACCATGGAGAAAGCACAAAGAAGTAGTGAAAGACCTGAAGGAAGAGCATGAAGCCGCCTTGCACCATCATTGCAGCTTCCCAACAAAGCTGGAGGCAACCCTTCGTTGTTCTCTATCACTCTATCCTCTTCTTCAATTGCCTCAAATACACTCGCACGGAGCTCAGCCTGCAGAAGCAACTTAACTATATCAGCTCGTCACCAAATTCAAGACCAAATGTAAAGCAATTCAATTCAGATTACAATTTGCATATACATTAGATAAAAGACTGAACTAGTACATATATTCAATCGACTAACACAAGTATCTGAATCTATAAACCCTAAAAAAAAACAATTTTTGAGTTTTTATCTTAACCGAAAGATTGAAACTTGCAAATTTCTTCTTCAATTCCATTATCTAAACAAATCCATGCGAATTATGAAGTGACCCGAAAAAGAAAAAAACGAAAAATATACCCGGATCTTAGCGAGAACACCTTTCTTCTCTAGGGTTCGAGTGACTAAGGTCTTGAGATCCATCATCTCTCTTGTATAATCGTCCATTGTTCCAACCACCAAATCTATAATCAGAGTAAGGAATTAGTGTGAAAATTAGATTTTGCGAAATGGGCTTCTGGTTGAGGATTATTTGACGATGGCCGTCCGGAGTAAGGTGTTGCGCCGCAGCCGGAGAAATAGATAAAGACGTTCCAAAAAAAAAAAAAAAAAAGATTAATATTTATATTCCCCAATAGTTTCCATTCTCGTCCGAAATTTTAAATTATGAGAAAAAATGTTTGATATTGTTTTTTGAAACGAAAATTTCTCTCAGATTTAAGCCAACTTTTTTATGAAAAAAATCATCAACAATACCACAAAATTTGTTTTATATTCCAAAATTACTATCAGCATCATTAATGTAATTACATGACTTCGTAAGTTTAGACTTCCACATCCTTTTTAGAGAGTATCCTCTCCTATTTCACAGTTATAGTACTTCAAATATTTAAGCTTATAAATAACGTGGACGAGAACAATCTAAAGATAACAATCACAAAAAACAAGTTTACAATGTGGAACAGAACAAGACTTTCTAAAATGGTTCAAGACCAAGCAGATTGTTCTTTGTAACAATGTCAGAATTATATTAAGTTTCTTTTGAGGTTCTAATGAATATCATGATAATTTTTCTTTTTCGCCACTATCTTGATAAACAAATATATAGTGGAAAATCTTGTGTGATCTCCAAAGTGGTTGATATTGTAGTTTCGATTATCTTCATGCATCGTAAAAAGATAACACACATCATAGATGTTCATACATCTCAAAGGGACTATGATTTAAGCTAGAGCACGTCGGTGTATGAATGTTGTAATACTTAGGTTTAAAATCGTTCAAATCACACGCAAGATACCGTAAATTTATCTACACTAAGACGATCAAGAGTACATGATTGATACTACTGGGCCCAATTAAGTCGATTACGTTACCATAGTTTTCAAATTTCACCTAGCGAGACAATATTTCTCTGATATAATATGGTTGTCAAGTCAACTTGAGTTAAATAATTTGGATTTGGGCTACAGTCTGCTTGTGTGATGCAAATCGTATTCTACTGTTGTTGATCTCTTTTAAAGAGGGAAGCGAGTACAACATAGTCATCAACATAGTGATCTTGAATTTTTCTAGCTATACCCAAGCAACTTTTCTATATTCGAGCATATCTTCTTACAAGTTGCCTGACAGGACGGCATATGACTTTGAAGCAAAATGATCAACCAAATTAAAACGAAAATAGTAATGGAGCATCTTTACTTAAAAAAAAATATAGTAATGGAGCATAAAGCGTAAAAGCCCAAGAAAAGTGGAACAGAATCCCTCTCTAACCTTACACTAAAAGTAGTCAAAATATGTGTTTTACAAAATCTGAAAACTCTATTTCTTCAAAATCAAGCATCTGAACTTTGAAGTATCAACATGAAACAGAACTGAACATAAAAATTGCACAGAGCACATGTTTATTTCGTGAGGGCACTTTCGTCAATTCAAGTGGAAGGAAATGGGACTCAGCTTTGGTTTTGTAAACAAGGAGGGGAAGCAACCACGTCGCCAAAAACTGTTCCGACTAGCCTTCTTCTTATATATCCTCATATTGTTGACGTCGTCAACAAATTCATATGCGTCAAACATTAAACTGAAAACGTTATCAAATTTTCAATGTTTTATATATATTAAAAAAATTATTTGTCAAAGAATATGGTTGAATCTTCAATTATTTAACCTTATAACGTGCTTCATGCGTTTCGACTAATTTCTCTATCGACCTTTTACATATCTACTTCTTATACCAACCGACCACATGTTTATTATTTCCCAGCCATCGTTTCTCACTCACATACCTTGTTTAATTTCAAATTCACCCTTGTAACTTCTTAACTTCACAAAATAGATATTGTAATTTAAGTATACCTATATGGTTTTGCAATGGTTAAATATAGTGCGTGCTGGAAACAAAAAGTGGGTTTATTAAAGGCTGCATAAAGCTTTTTGGAAACTTTAGAAGTCTTTATAATCATGTTTAAGGAAATCATATTTTAATTGTGATTGGTGGCTATACAACACTAGAAAGTAGAAACAGAAGGTTTACAAAGAAATAACTAACCCCACTTTTCGCAAAAAAAAAAAAAAAAAAAAGAAGAAGAAAGAATAAAAAAAATTACTATTCGATCTGTTATAAATTCTTGTCTCACTAGTATAAATGTTAACGTAGTTAGTTGATACAAACCATTAAACAAATTGGAGCCGTATATAACATTTCAGTTTTTTGCTCGAGTATAAACTTTAAACTATGGTGAGTTCAAAATCGATTATCATGGTGAATTAGAAATGATTAAGGTGATTAAGTTATTGTGCACTGCAAGTAATAAGAATGTTAAAAGAGAATGTTTCTTTTACCTGTAGAAGAAAATAAATAGTATGGTGGAAAGGAAAAAAAAACCCAATATTTAATCTTACCAAATGAGGAAAGGACATATTCCTTAAAACAAACTTTTTTCTTGCATATGTGGATAAATTGAACGGCTGAGAATTGTAAACAAACTCATCATGAAATCTATCTTAATTATTGAACAAAAGAAATAGGATTTGGAGCGATCGATGAGTGGGTGTGAATATGTGACGATTGATTTGACGTAACCCCACTGTCCCTCTGTCTCCATTAAGGTTTCTCTCTCTTACTCCTCAATACATAAAGAAATAGTAGTTGGCATATTGGACCCATCCTTGGTTTGGGCCCCAACGTGTAAACATCACACCCTCTCTCTTATTCTTTGTTCATTGACTACACACATTTATCATTTTTTGTATAGTTTATGTTGTGGTCTAGATTTTCTTTCTGTTCCTCCAATTATTTGGAATTGAAGGTTCATCTCACTACGAAAAAAAAAGAAAAAGAAAAATCTTGAGGTAGGAAAGCACAACGACGGTTCAAAAGAAAAGCACAACGATGGTTCGGTGACCGGAGAAGATGTCCATATATAAGCAATTGGAGAAGAATAAGAAGATGATTTACATCTTATAGATTAACCACAACAGAAGTTAACTTTCACAGTAAAAGTATTTCAGACCAACTGATTTCTGTAACATATTATTTAATTATATTGCAAGTGTTCATATTGGAGAAGACAAGGCACAAAAAATAGTTCCAATTTCTTGAAATGAAAGCTAAAATCTATAATTTATATTTTATACGCAATAAGAAATCAGTCGGTCTCTCTTATTTTTGTTGCTATGTTTTTTCCGTAGATCATAGTCATTCATTTTAATGGGAAAGGGGTGTCCTTGACGAAAAAGGAAGATAAGATAGAGAAACAAATTGTCGTGATTCTTTAAATGGTTGTACATAGAGAAACAAAATCACATGTGTGTCTTTATTTCACACGTTGTAGATATCTCCGACGAGAACCAAGAGCCCAAAGTACCAAAAAAAATCCCTGACCGTTAGATTTTGTCATATCTTCACACATTGAAATCACACGAGGGACCTATCAATAATTGCTCTCGCTAGATGCCAAATGAAATGAATTGGAAAGAAAATATGACCTTATTACCTAAGATCCAACGGTGGTAGTTAGATTAAACAGAGTGAACGGAGCAGACGATGTGGACGAATGGATCATTTTTATTGTTGAATTGTCTACTTGCTTAAAAGGTAAACACAAATACTGAATCCACACGTATAGTAATTTTATTACCATGGATTCACTAATTTTATTACTACCAACTCCAACATGTTGAAAAATGACAAATTCAAATCTATTGTAGTTTTCTTTTTTTCAATTTTAAAACATATTAATTTGGTTTGTCTATTCGTTTATTTACGTTTTGCGAACATCAAAATATATATGCATGTGAATCCGTCATGTAGAATGAAAAATAAACAATGATAAAGGAATAAGGTCTGTTTTCTAATTAAGTTGTTTCCTAATTTCAAAACAACACTACCCCAAAACACAAAGTGGAACAATTACGACAATTCATTATTATTCCTCTAAACTTTATCGTCAAATTGTGTACACCAAGATACTTTTTTCCTTTTTTGAGCAAAACCAACATACTATGTATAACAAACATATTCAACATATTTTCATTCATCAATAATTACTCACAACTATTTAATTTTGTTGCTAAATCAATGATAAGTGAAAAATTGTAAAAATCGGCAATTTACGAATGTTTCTGGTAGGAAACCGAAATTTTCAGATATTGACTTTATATTACTTTTTAGTTGACTTTACTAATATAGTTTCTTTTACATTTTGTTTGTCGGCACTAGCCACTAGGCCAATCGTATTTAATAACGTACACTTGGCAATTAAGAAGAAATTAAAATCTTAATAGACAATTCTACATTCGAATAGAAACTATAAATTATAATGCTCGAAATAATTAGAAAACATGAAAACTACTCTTCAACCAATCTCAATATAATACATCTTTAAGGTTTGACTTTTGGCTTTATTGATACTAAAACATCATTAAAAAAAAACTTTTCTTACATATCTGTTATTTAAAAAAAAATTGTTGATGACTCGATCAAAAGTTGTAAAATTAGAAAATCAAGCAGCTATATATTATGATTCGATCTTGTATTATATACCGTAATAATAGACCGCGTATATATATATATATATATATATATTCATACGGTCGTTACCTAGTAGAAGAAGGATAGAACTTACTATATTAACCAAAAAAAAAAAATTTACATCGTACTAACGCCTTGAGTTTACAACATCAAAAGTCTAAAAACTCATCGTACGGCTCCCATATTTAATTTAGAAAAATAAAAACTATCTTATGGTACATTTATTTATATATATTCGGTACATCGGCAAGGCAAGTACATTTATATTATTAATAAAATGGTTTGCAAAAGGCAAATAAAGGGCAAGTGTATCCAATGCAACCTTCACAGTGAACACGTCCCACGTTCTTTTTCTTCCCTCTTTTAGAATCCTCTCTCCCCATTTTGCCATTTATCCTCTTTCTTTCTCTTTCTAATCTATCGTCGGAAGACAAACAAAACAAACCCACAGAGAGTTACTATACGACGCCGTTTGTAGCTAAGACTTTATCATGTTGGATCTTAACCTTAAAATCTTCTCTTCCTATAACGAAGATCAAGATCGGAAAGTACCATTAATGATCTCATCCATCGGTGAAGAAGAATCTAACTTCTCATCCTCCTCTTCAGATTCTTCAGCCAGAGATGCTTTCATCACCTTTGGAATTCTCAAACGCGACGATGACATCGTTCCTCCTCCTCCTCCTCCTCAAGAAACCGGAGATCTCTTCCCGGTGGCTGATGCTCGCCGGAATATTGAGCTCTCCGTCAACGACAGTCACTGGTTGAATCTGTCTTCTTTACAGAGGAATAAACAACAAATGGTGAAGAAGAGTAGAAGAGGGCCAAGGTCTCGAAGCTCCCAGTATCGTGGCGTCACTTTTTACCGTCGTACTGGTCGTTGGGAATCTCATATTTGGTATACAAAAATATAAAACTATTTATTTCAAAAAAAAATAATATTATGGAATTATTGATATATATTTCCTAATTTTGGTGTTGTGATTGATGATCTACAGGGATTGTGGAAAGCAAGTTTATTTGGGTAAGTAGATCAGATTTGTAATTATTGGGCCGTTTTAGTTACGTGTATGTGTGTGTCTAAATATAGGCATAAACCATGAATTTCTGACCATCATATTCTAGTGACAATTTAATTGTAGATCTTATCTGACAACGTCTGTGATCAAGTACCGCTGAAAAAGTGTTTTTCTTCTTTTCTTTTTTTTATAATGTCAACTATCTATAAAAATAAGAAATATGCAAAAGACAAAACATAATCGGCTATTACAAGTTTACAACTCATTACCATGTTTGTAACATTCTCTATCTTTCACCTTTGATTAAACACAATTTGTTGATTATTAATCTAACCATTTGTTTGTTACCTAATGTTTATTTTAACAGGCGGGTTTGATACTGCCTACGCAGCAGCAAGGTAAAAGATAACTCGATATACATATGTATTAATTAAGTTTTACAACATTTGTCATTTTAGTATGTTTTATATTTTGCCGACCTATGCATTATAGTTCATTGAAGATAACAGAGAAATAGTAAAAAATCCATTTCATAATATTAGCTAGTAGTTTGAGTTATTAATAAAAGAATATATATACATATATATATATATACCAGGGCGTACGACCGAGCTGCGATCAAATTCCGTGGTCTCAACGCAGATATCAATTTCGTCGTCGATGATTATAGACAGGACATTGATAAGGTATAAACATAATACGTTATGAAGATGAATGATTTCAATGTATATTTGTTTTTTTTCTTGCGAAATAATTATGGATATGAACTTATCAATTACATATAGATGAAGAATTTAAATAAGGTGGAATTCGTGCAAACGCTTAGGCGAGAGAGTGCTAGTTTCGGAAGAGGGAGTTCGAAATACAGAGGCTTGGCTCTTCAAAAATGCACCCAATTTAAAACTCATGATCAGACTCATCTCTTCCAAAACAGGTATACTATTACTCACTCTAATCTCATATACTAATTGAATCACTGTATTAATAATTCTGAGTGCTTGATATTTCATTACACACGTAATCCTACTTTCGGAAATCGTTAACAAGTTTAAAGTGCAAACAGTTTTCTAACTACATGAATACAAATATATGGTTGAAATCTTCAATCTTCATACTTTCTGATTTGGAAGAATTCTACAACTATAAATCTTCATCATAGAAATTTCTTTATACTTAGTGGATGAAATGACAATATTCATCAGCCACTTATTCTTCTATTCATCTATATTCCATTTATGTTTATTATTCAGCTTATTCTTCTAGTTCTTACCATTTGAAGTCTCACTTTAACTTTTTGTAAGAAATAATGTTATTCTACAAAAGTTCACATTTCCTAAGAAAATTTATAGCAATTCTAGTCATATTTCTTTATAGTAAAAGATAATTTAAAAGAAAGTGTATCGCTATTAACAAAAAAAGGAAAAAAGCAAGAGTATTGTTTATTCGATTCAATTATACAATGACCACGTCAATTTTTTTTGTTTGTTATGGTTTTCTAAATCGTTTTAAATGCAACAACGAAGTAAAAAACTTACCCCACATGCAGCGACTTATCTAAACTAAAAAACAAAACCTCGCGTATCTACAAATTTTCTACTCAGTTTATAACATGCATTCTAATAGAATATGGAGGGATGACAATACAAACTTTTAGTTATTCCTCTCAAACCATGCAAAGAATTTTTTTTTATTCCGATTATTCAACTTTTTATGTGCAAATTTAAAATCATATTTAAAACTTGTTTTTGAGAAAAACGGAGGTAATATCATTTTATTAGACTTTGATACTGCTCGGGGACGATTCAATTTGTTTGTTCCTTTGTGTCAGCTTCACAGACGCCACAATCAACATACGAAAATGAAACAAGAGTTAGTATTTTGTTGAGAATAATTTTAAATAGTTGATCGTGTGTGAAATATTCACAGGGGATGGGATGCAGCATCAATCAAATACAATGAGTTGGGAATGGGAGAAGGAGCCATGAAGTTTGCTACCCATATTAAAGGTAATTGATAAATGTGGGTCACAGTGTAATTATATATATTATGAGTTGGTTGAAAAATTTAAGTGAAAATTATCAATTCATACAAGTATCCAACACCATTGCACCAACCCACAGGTCTCATATTCACTGTTAGTTTGATCAAGCAAAAAAAACCCTAGCTAGCTAATCTTTTCATTAAGCAACTTAGTAAAGAATATCAATATTCAACTTATCGATAAACATTGTTTTCTTTTTTAGGAAGTACTTGCAATGATCTTGAACTAAGTCTTGGAATTTCATCATCATCAGAAAATATAAAATTGACAGCGAGCGATTACTATAAGGGTATCAACCGATCCACAATGGGTTCGTTCGGTAAGCAATCATCGATTTATATACCGGTGACGACCATGAAACCTTTGAAGACAGTTGCAGCATCATCAGGATTCCCTTTTATAAGCATGGCCACTTCATCTTCATCCATGTCCACTTGTTTTGATCCATAGGATCGATATACACTCTTTTTATCTTTTTTTTTTCTTTCTGATTTTTGTATATCGACCATAAATTTGATTCTTTCCTTAATAAGTGAGAATAAATATTGGAAGTGTTTGTTCTAACTTCAACTTGAATTATATACCAAACTTAGTTATCACGAGATGATGTGTTAATGTTAATTAGTAATATATGGTGATCCTTAATATTGACTAAAATGTGGATATAAAAGTATGGCACTACTTAAACAACTATAACTGGCTTAATAGTATTCATTGTAGCTAGTGTTTTTTTTTTTTTTTTATGTTACATATATTATACTGGTTCCCCCTATGTTGTTAGAATATTTATGAAGGTTTCTTACGAAGCTCCTAAGAAAAGTTTTCAGGAGGTGAAGAATTTCGGATGCCAAAAGGAAAATTTGTGTGTAGAGATCTTATAAGAAAGAAATTGTGAGTCTTGCAGCAATCTAAAACTGCAAAAGTTGCACTATATACAAGTCTAGCTAGAACTCAAAAGTTATTCGGTATGAGCCCTCAAAACTCAAGGGTCTCACGAAAATCGAAGCTGATTCCTAAGTCAACAAAAATGTGGCCAGACTACAAACTTGCTGCACGTAAAGGTTGAGATCTTCCGACCTTCCCACTCACTAGAATATCAAATGTAGCAGCATCGTGTAGAATGCCCTTATCAAGCATCTCATCGTGAAGTCTAAAACCTCGTCGAGATTTCCTTGTCTATAATGTCCTGCAACCACAGCGTTGTAGATAAGAACATTTGGACTCACATCATTCTTCTTCATCTCCTCAAACATCTTAACCACATTCATAAACTGTACCTTCTTGCTAAGACCGTCTACGATTACAGTGTACATGATTTTATCAGGGACAATACCAACCTCCTGCATTTATTTGTACATATCAGAGGCGAGGATCAATTTTCCTTCTTTCAACAATCCATCAATCAGTGTTGTATACGTAACCAGATTACATCGTAGACCGTCTTTCAACATTTTCTTGTACAAATCAAGCGCTGCTTCCATGTTTCCTAGATTACGGAATCCAGAGATCAAGTATAGGATACAATTATGACGGGTTAGAACATCTCATTATCTACGAATAATTGAAAATCTAAGAATCAGCTCATATATATTTGGTAAATTTAGTTGTTTTATTGGAGTTTTACTAGTGATGAATTTGTAGACAACATCCAAAGCTTTAAGCTAAGTGGTCATAGAAGAATTGAGATAATCGCAGTTGCATGTGATCAAGTAAAATTGGACAGTTTTATAAATATAACGATACCATAAAATTTTAAAAGAATACATAATATTATTTGGTAGTATAATTTAAAAATAAAATTAGTAAATTAAAAATGGAAATATTTTGGTGGTATGAGGTCACACCTGCCCCTCGTACGGTGTGCATTTAATAAGATAGCAGTTGCAAAATTTAACTTTGTTCAACTTTTGAAGACATTTGCCCCATGGAAATTTCTGAGACTGGCAAGCTCTGTCACACAAGTCTTTGTGGTTTGGTTTATCACATATTCCTGGAGCCGCACGTTGACTTGGTTTTCCAAGACAGTCGCAATCCGGATCAAGTGTTCGATGACAATTACGGCGCCTAGCTGCCCTTGTTTTTCCTGTTAGATTGAATAAAGACTTTCTTTAAATAAACAAACATTTCTCCTAAATTGTAAAAGCCAAAAACCAAATGCAAATGTTTTTATCTTGTTTGCGTTAATCGTCTACAATTATTATTTAAATGCTAAAAGTTGTGAGTTTTATTTAGAAAAGTACATACTATATAGTAGATGTAAACACAGATAATCATTTTTTTTGTTCCTAGATTTATAAATTTACAATAAACATTACCTGTTGAAATCAATAAGAGTATCATCAGTAAACCAATGGAGCGAAGTAAAATTTCAGTTTTATGCATTTTTGTTTTTTTTTCTTTTTAATTGATTGAATGTTTATGTTTCCCATCGTCAAATTCTTGTATTTAAAGAGATATTAACTCTAAAAAAAGAAGAAAAATAAAAGGTGATCCGAAGACAATGCCTATGAAACTGTTTGAAGAGGAAAAAATGGAAATTTGATGGACACGTCACACCATATTTCTCTATTGTTTGCATATTAGTTGATATATTTAAACTAACAATCTGCCATAAGAACAAAAAAATAAATAAACTGAACAATCCCTTTTAAATTTTAATCCAACCGTTTCGATTTAATGAATTGTGTGATATCAGGGGAGGTTACAAGCATCACAGACGAGTAGTTATTGTAAAAAGATTAACAGAGATGTCAGATGAAGGGACCAATCAATTTGGGAACTAAAAGCAATTCTAACGCATGTTCTGTTAAGAGTTCTTATCATTTAAATGATTAAAATTAAATTAAAAAGCTTTAGTTAACCTTAGTACCAATTCTAATGAGAAAGATTTAAAAATCTCTAAGAATATGTGATGTGTCGAAAGTTGATTGATGGAATGGTTTTCTATGAAAGAAAAAAAAATCAGACTCTTGCTTCTCTCTTTTCCTCGCAATTTATCTCCTTCTTTTTGCTCTTTGCATGCAAAATCAGAGGCCAAAATATCTCATATGGGAAGCAATAGCAGACAAACCGTAGAAATTCCACTAGTATTAGCTGGGCAATGAGGATTATTCAATACTCACGATACCAAATGTGTTTTTTTTAAATCTCTTGTGATTTTTTTTTTGGTAAAAAGCTTTCAAATTAAAATTCAAAAAAAAACTTACATACCAAACCCATAACGTTTAATAGGTCTGTATTGTTGTCGATGCATTCTATTATTTCTTTCCTGCCAGATGAAATAGATGACTACCTGCCAAACAATTCTAACTAGTATCTTCTTAACTCGTGGGCCTTGCAGTTGATTAATAACACCAAGTGACCCATTCCAATTCAGAATGGGGGAGATTGGTTGTTGCAGAGGAGAAAATTTGGATTAGTGGTGATTTCCCCATCCTATCATACGAGATTTTGTAGAACAACGATCTAGGATAAAGAGTCAGGTGATGAAGCTATGTTTTGGAATTCCATTTTTGTTCCAGACAGATTGATGTCACGGTGTTGGTTCCTCATGAGCCTTAAGAATATGGTATATAGAGCCTGTAGCATAACACTTCCATATAATACCTTCAACTTCCTATTCATAATAATCTTCGGCATCTTGCAGATTCAACGATATTAGGTGAGTTTGGGGGTTAACTTGCTGATCAGACCTAGCCGGTGGAAGAGACCAGTGACCACGGCGATAAAGAGAGTGAAGATTTGCATTTAGAGGTATATCCAATCTTCTCAATTGTGCCCCATTTAGGTAACGCATCAAGCTGCCAAAAGGGCTCCAATTGTCTATTAGAGTACTTTTCCATTTTGCACTCTCAATTTAATCCAAGAATAAGTCAACTCTCTGACCTTCAATAATTTGTTGGTTAACCAAGAATTCTTTTGTCTCTTGTGAATTTCTTAGAACTTAATCACCCATAATCAAAAATAATTTATGCCCCCACTAACCGATTTTACTTCTCAAAAACAATTATTTGCCATTTAGAAATATCTGACTTCATTTTCTTCTTTGCGCATGCAAACTCCTATTTTCTTATTAATTACAATTAGTTTAATTTCATCAAAATAATTTGTTCATTTTCCTATTATTGATTGATTTTCTAGATATAAAGTAGATAGTAATCCGCTATGTACATTACAAGAAAAAAAATATTTCTTAATTTCTTTGTTTATAATGTTATCAATTATTATTACTGTTCTAAATTAGATTTATTTTCTGGTTTTTAATATCTAATTTGTTATTATTATATATTATTTAGGTTGTGTTAATCAAAACTAAAAATATATGATTATAAATTTATTTAATAAGTTAGTTTATAATCTATTTTGTTATAAAAATCATGTGTTGTTATGTATATATTTTCATATAACTATTTGATTTACTCCAATATACCAATTAATATTAACAATCAAATATTTGATACGTCATGATTCTTCTTGACCCATCCTGACCCATTGTAAAGTAAAATATTAGAATATTTGCATGATTTAAAGTTGGATGAAAATTTTTTTTTATTTTTTTTCCATAATTAGTAAAAGAGAGAAATTATTTTTTGTGGAAATTAATAATTGTTTATAATATTATTCACAAATTTTATTTTGTTATATTATTTTTTTGATTGTTATTGTATCCTTAGTGACTTATTTTAAAACATTAAATACTATATTCTTTAAATAATTTAATTAAACAAATTCATATTTATTTAGGAGATACTAAATAAAATAAAAAATATTTTGAAAAATATCTTAATTTAAAATAGTAAAAATTAAAATTTGAAATACCAGAGAATTGATTAACTAAATAGGAAATTATGTGAGCAGCAGAAAACTTAGCAAACTTAACTGAACAGAAAACAATTTTAAGCTTCTCGTTACCCGCATCATGGGTACAATTAAATTGAATCTAGAAAATCTAAATAAAGTATAAAAACATGAAATATTGATGTAATAAAAAAAATATTATGATACATGGTTTGATCTGGTAACTAGCTGCTGGTTTAATGTATGTCAACTAATGTAATTTGCTTAATATATATAAGTTTACCTATACATTTATTTTAGTTGAACTTTGTACCAAACATTTTTTTTGTTAAAATTTCTGGTCTTTGTACCAAATACTTTGAGTGTTAATAAGAAAGTTGGTTAGATATTTTTGATTCTCTTCTCATATAGTTTCTCCGGCCTAAGCATACGACCTTTTATAAATATATACTGTAAAAGATTACATTTTTTTTGTTTGCTTCTTTTTTTTCCTTTCAATAGTTTTATGGCGGATAACATCGGATCAAAAATCTAGTAACTTAATGAATTATGTGATATCAGAAGAAGTCACTATCTTCACGGATGAGTAGTTACGGTAAAAAGATTATCATAGATGTCAAATGAAGGGACCAATCAATTTACGAACTAAGTGAATTTGATCGCGAAGCTTCAACACGTGAACCTCGTTCAACTTATAGGATACACTTATGACGGGTTAGAACATCTCATTATCTACGAATAATTGGAAAATCTAAGAATCAGCTCATATATATTTGGTAAATTTAGTTGTTTTATTGGAGTTTTACTAGTGATGAATTTGTAGACAACATCCAAAGCTTTAAGCTAAGTGGTCATAGAAGAATTGAGATAATCGCAGTTGCATGTGATCAAGTAAAATTGGACAGTTTTATAAATATAACGATACCATAAAATTTTAAAAGAATACATAATATTATTTGGTAGTATAATTTAAAAATAAAATTAGTAAATTAAAAATGGAAATATTTTGGTGGTATGAGGTCACACCTGCCCCTCGTACGGTGTGCATTTAATAAGATAGCAGTTGCAAAATTTAACTTTGTTCAACTTTTGAAGACATTTGCCCCATGGAAATTTCTGAGACTGGCAAGCTCTGTCACACAAGTCTTTGTGGTTTGGTTTATCACATATTCCTGGAGCCGCACGTTGACTTGGTTTTCCAAGACAGTCGCAATCCGGATCAAGTGTTCGATGACAATTACGGCGCCTAGCTGCCCTTGTTTTTCCTGTTAGATTGAATAAAGACTTTCTTTATATAAACAAACATTTCTCCTAAATTGTAAAAGCCAAAAACCAAATGCAAATGTTTTTATCTTGTTTGCGTTAATCGTCTACAATTATTATTTAAATGCTAAAAGTTGTGAGTTTTATTTAGAAAAGTACATACTATATAGTAGATGTAAACACAGATAATCATTTTTTTTGTTCCTAGATTTATAAATTTACAATAAACATTACCTGTTGAAATCAATAAGAGTATCATCAGTAAACCAATGGAGCGAAGTAAAATTTCAGTTTTATGCATTTTTGTTTTTTTTTTCTTTTTAATTGATTGAATGTTTATGTTTCCCATCGTCAAATTCTTGTATTTAAAGAGATATTAACTCTAAAAAAAGAAGAAAAATAAAAGGTGATCCGAAGACAATGCCTATGAAACTGTTTGAAGAGGAAAAAATGGAAATTTGATGGACACGTCACACCATATTTCTCTATTGTTTGCATATTAGTTGATATATTTAAACTAACAATCTGCCATAAGAACAAAAAAATAAATAAACTGAACAATCCCTTTTAAATTTTAATCCAACCGTTTCGATTTAATGAATTGTGTGATATCAGGGGAGGTTACAAGCATCACAGACGAGTAGTTATTGTAAAAAGATTAACAGAGATGTCAGATGAAGGGACCAATCAATTTGGGAACTAAAAGCAATTCTAACGCATGTTCTGTTAAGAGTTCTTATCATTTAAATGATTAAAATTAAATTAAAAAGCTTTAGTTAACCTTAGTACCAATTCTAATGAGAAAGATTTAAAAATCTCTAAGAATATGTGATGTGTCGAAAGTTGATTGATGGAATGGTTTTCTATGAAAGAAAAAAAAATCAGACTCTTGCTTCTCTCTTTTCCTCGCAATTTATCTCCTTCTTTTTGCTCTTTGCATGCAAAATCAGAGGCCAAAATATCTCATATGGGAAGCAATAGCAGACAAACCGTAGAAATTCCACTAGTATTAGCTGGGCAATGAGGATTATTCAATACTCACGATACCAAATGTGTTTTTTTTTAAATCTCTTGTGATTTTTTTTTTTGGTAAAAAGCTTTCAAATTAAAATTCAAAAAAAAACTTACATACCGAACCCATAACGTTTAATAGGTCTGTATTGTTGTCGATGCATTCTATTATTTCTTTCCTGCCAGATGAAATAGATGACTACCTGCCAAACAATTCTAACTAGTATCTTCTTAGCTCGTGGGCCTTGCAGTTGATTAATAACACCAAGTGACCCATTCCAATTCAGAATGGGGGAGATTGGTTGTTGCAGAGGAGAAAATTTGGATTAGTGGTGATTCCCCATCCTATCATACGAGATTTTGTAGAACAACGATCTAGGATAAAGAGTCAGGTGATGAAGCTATGTTTTGGAATTCCATTTTTGTTCCAGACAGATTGATGTCACGGTGTTGGTTCCTCATGAGCCTTAAGAATATGGTATATAGAGCCTGTAGCATAACACTTCCATATAATACCTTCAACTTCCTATTCATAATAATCTTCGGCATCTTGCAGATTCAACGATATTAGGTGAGTTTGGGGGTTAACTTGCTGATCAGACCTAGCCGGTGGAAGAGACCAGTGACCACGGCGATAAAGAGAGTGAAGATTTGCATTTAGAGGTATATCCAATCTTCTCAATTGTGCCCCATTTAGGTAACGCATCAAGCTGCCAAAAGGGCTCCAATTGTCTATTAGAGTACTTTTCCATTTTGCACTCTCAATTTAATCCAAGAATAAGTCAACTCTCTGACCTTCAATAATTTGTTGGTTAACCAAGAATTCTTTTGTCTCTTGTGAATTTCTTAGAACTTAATCACCCATAATCAAAAATAATTTATGCCCCCACTAACCGATTTTACTTCTCAAAAACAATTATTTGCCATTTAGAAATATCTGACTTCATTTTCTTCTTTGCGCATGCAAACTCCTATTTTCTTATTAATTACAATTAGTTTAATTTCATCAAAATAATTTGTTCATTTTCCTATTATTGATTGATTTTCTAGATATAAAGTAGATAGTAATCCGCTATGTACATTACAAGAAAAAAAAATATTTCTTAATTTCTTTGTTTATAATGTTATCAATTATTATTACTGTTCTAAATTAGATTTATTTTCTGGTTTTTAATATCTAATTTGTTATTATTATATATTATTTAGGTTGTGTTAATCAAAACTAAAAATATATGATTATAAATTTATTTAATAAGTTAGTTTATAATCTATTTTTTTATAAAAATCATGTGTTGTTATGTATATATTTTCATATAACTATTTGATTTACTCCAATATACCAATTAATATTAACAATCAAATATTTGATACGTCATGATTCTTCTTGACCCATCCTGACCCATTGTAAAGTAAAATATTAGAATATTTGCATGATTTAAAGTTGGATGAAAAATTGTTTTTATTTTTTTTCCATAATTAGTAAAAGAGAGAAATTATTTTTTGTGGAAATTAATAATTGTTTATAATATTATTCACAAATTTTATTTTGTTATATTATTTTTTTGATTGTTATTGTATCCTTAGTGACTTATTTTAAAACATTAAATACTATATTCTTTAAATAATTTAATTAAACAAATTCATATTTATTTAGGAGATACTAAATAAAATAAAAAAATATTTTGAAAAATATCTTAATTTAAAATAGTAAAAATTAAAATTTGAAATACCAGAGAATTGATTAACTAAATAGGAAATTATGTGAGCAGCAGAAAACTTAGCAAACTTAACTGAACAGAAAACTATTTTAAGCTTCTCGTTACCCGCATCATGGGTACAATTAAATTGAATCTAGAAAATCTAAATAAAGTATAAAAACATGAAATATTGATGTAATAAAAAAAATATTATGATACATGGTTTGATCTGGTAACTAGCTGCTGGTTTAATGTATGTCAACTAATGTAATTTGCTTAATATATATAAGTTTACCTATACATTTATTTTAGTTGAACTTTGTACCAAACATTTTTTTTGTTAAAATTTCTGGTCTTTGTACCAAATACTTTGAGTGTTAATAAGAAAGTTGGTTAGATATTTTTGATTCTCTTCTCATATAGTTTCTCCGGCCTAAGCATACGACCTTTTATAAATATATATTGTAAAAGATTACATTTTTTTTGTTTGCTTCTTTTTTTTCCTTTCAATAGTTTTATGGCGGATAACATCGGATCAAAAATCTAGTAACTTAATGAATTATGTGATATCAGAAGAAGTCACTATCTTCACGGATGAGTAGTTACGGTAAAAAGATTATCATAGATGTCAAATGAAGGGACCAATCAATTTACGAACTAAGTGAATTTGATCGCGAAGCTTCAACACGTGAACCTCGTTCAACTTATAGGATACACTTATGACGGGTTAGAACATCTCATTATCTACGAATAATTGGAAAATCTAAGAATCAGCTCATATATATTTGGTAAATTTAGTTGTTTTATTGGAGTTTTACTAGTGATGAATTTGTAGACAACATCCAAAGCTTTAAGCTAAGTGGTCATAGAAGAATTGAGATAATCGCAGTTGCATGTGATCAAGTAAAATTGGACAGTTTTATAAATATAACGATACCATAAAATTTTAAAAGAATACATAATATTATTTGGTAGTATAATTTAAAAATAAAATTAGTAAATTAAAAATGGAAATATTTTGGTGGTATGAGGTCACACCTGCCCCTCGTACGGTGTGCATTTAATAAGATAGCAGTTGCAAAATTTAACTTTGTTCAACTTTTGAAGACATTTGCCCCATGGAAATTTCTGAGACTGGCAAGCTCTGTCACACAAGTCTTTGTGGTTTGGTTTATCACATATTCCTGGAGCCGCACGTTGACTTGGTTTTCCAAGAGAGTCGCAATCCGGATCAAGTGTTCGATGACAATTACGGCGCCTAGCTGCCCTTGTTTTTCCTGTTAGATTGAATAAAGACTTTCTTTATATAAACAAACATTTCTCCTAAATTGTAAAAGCCAAAAACCAAATGCAAATGTTTTTATCTTGTTTGCGTTAATCGTCTACAATTATTATTTAAATGCTAAAAGTTGTGAGTTTTATTTAGAAAAGTACATACTATATAGTAGATGTAAACACAGATAATCATTTTTTTTGTTCCTAGATTTATAAATTTACAATAAACATTACCTGTTGAAATCAATAAGAGTATCATCAGTAAACCAATGGAGCGAAATAAAATTTCAGTTTTATGCATTTTTGTTTTTTTTTTCTTTTTAATTGATTGAATGTTTATGTTTCCCATCGTCAAATTCTTGTATTTAAAGAGATATTAACTCTAAAAAAAGAAGAAAAATAAAAGGTGATCCGAAGACAATGCCTATGAAACTGTTTGAAGAGGAAAAAATGAAAATTTGATGGACACGTCACACCATATTTCTCTATTGTTTGCATATTAGTTGATATATTTAAACTAACAATCTGCCATAAGAACAAAAAAATAAATAAACTGAACAATCCCTTTTAAATTTTAATCCAACCGTTTCGATTTAATGAATTGTGTGATATCAGGGGAGGTTACAAGCATCACAGACGAGTAGTTATTGTAAAAAGATTAACAGAGATGTCAGATGAAGGGACCAATCAATTTGGGAACTAAAAGCAATTCTAACGCATGTTCTGTTAAGAGTTCTTATCATTTAAATGATTAAAATTAAATTAAAAAGCTTTAGTTAACCTTAGTACCAATTCTAATGAGAAAGATTTAAAAATCTCTAAGAATATGTGATGTGTCGAAAGTTGATTGATGGAATGGTTTTCTATGAAAGAAAAAAAAATCAGACTCTTGCTTCTCTCTTTTCCTCGCAATTTATCTCCTTCTTTTTGCTCTTTGCATGCAAAATCAGAGGCCAAAATATCTCATATGGGAAGCAATAGCAGACAAACCGTAGAAATTCCACTAGTATTAGCTGGGCAATGAGGATTATTCAATACTCACGATACCAAATGTGTTTTTTTTTTAAATCTCTTGTGATTTTTTTTTTGGTAAAAAGCTTTCAAATTAAAATTCAAAAAAAAACTTACATACCGAACCCATAACGTTTAATAGGTCTGTATTGTTGTCGATGCATTCTATTATTTCTTTCCTGCCAGATGAAATAGATGACTACCTGCCAAACAATTCTAACTAGTATCTTCTTAGCTCGTGGGCCTTGCAGTTGATTAATAACACCAAGTGACCCATTCCAATTCAGAATGGGGGAGATTGGTTGTTGCAGAGGAGAAAATTTGGATTAGTGGTGATTCCCCATCCTATCATACGAGATTTTGTAGAACAACGATCTAGGATAAAGAGTCAGGTGATGAAGCTATGTTTTGGAATTCCATTTTTGTTCCAGACAGATTGATGTCACGGTGTTGGTTCCTCATGAGCCTTAAGAATATGGTATATAGAGCCTGTAGCATAACACTTCCATATAATACCTTCAACTTCCTATTCATAATAATCTTCGGCATCTTGCAGATTCAACGATATTAGGTGAGTTTGGGGGTTAACTTGCTGATCAGACCTAGCCGGTGGAAGAGACCAGTGACCACGGCGATAAAGAGAGTGAAGATTTGCATTTAGAGGTATATCCAATCTTCTCAATTGTGCCCCATTTAGGTAACGCATCAAGCTGCCAAAAGGGCTCCAATTGTCTATTAGAGTACTTTTCCATTTTGCACTCTCAATTTAATCCAAGAATAAGTCAACTCTCTGACCTTCAATAATTTGTTGGTTAACCAAGAATTCTTTTGTCTCTTGTGAATTTCTTAGAACTTAATCACCCATAATCAAAAATAATTTATGCCCCCACTAACCGATTTTACTTCTCAAAAACAATTATTTGCCATTTAGAAATATCTGACTTCATTTTCTTCTTTGCGCATGCAAACTCCTATTTTCTTATTAATTACAATTAGTTTAATTTCATCAAAATAATTTGTTCATTTTCCTATTATTGATTGATTTTCTAGATATAAAGTAGATAGTAATCCGCTATGTACATTACAAGAAAAAAAAATATTTCTTAATTTCTTTGTTTATAATGTTATCAATTATTATTACTGTTCTAAATTAGATTTATTTTCTGGTTTTTAATATCTAATTTGTTATTATTATATATTATTTAGGTTGTGTTAATCAAAACTAAAAATATATGATTATAAATTTATTTAATAAGTTAGTTTATAATCTATTTTTTTATAAAAATCATGTGTTGTTATGTATATATTTTCATATAACTATTTGATTTACTCCAATATACCAATTAATATTAACAATCAAATATTTGATACGTCATGATTCTTCTTGACCCATCCTGACCCATTGTAAAGTAAAATATTAGAATATTTGCATGATTTAAAGTTGGATGAAAAATTGTTTTTATTTTTTTTCCATAATTAGTAAAAGAGAGAAATTATTTTTTGTGGAAATTAATAATTGTTTATAATATTATTCACAAATTTTATTTTGTTATATTATTTTTTTGATTGTTATTGTATCCTTAGTGACTTATTTTAAAACATTAAATACTATATTCTTTAAATAATTTAATTAAACAAATTCATATTTATTTAGGAGATACTAAATAAAATAAAAAAATATTTTGAAAAATATCTTAATTTAAAATAGTAAAAATTAAAATTTGAAATACCAGAGAATTGATTAACTAAATAGGAAATTATGTGAGCAGCAGAAAACTTAGCAAACTTAACTGAACAGAAAACTATTTTAAGCTTCTCGTTACCCGCATCATGGGTACAATTAAATTGAATCTAGAAAATCTAAATAAAGTATAAAAACATGAAATATTGATGTAATAAAAAAAATATTATGATACATGGTTTGATCTGGTAACTAGCTGCTGGTTTAATGTATGTCAACTAATGTAATTTGCTTAATATATATAAGTTTACCTATACATTTATTTTAGTTGAACTTTGTACCAAACATTTTTTTTGTTAAAATTTCTGGTCTTTGTACCAAATACTTTGAGTGTTAATAAGAAAGTTGGTTAGATATTTTTGATTCTCTTCTCATATAGTTTCTCCGGCCTAAGCATACGACCTTTTATAAATATATATTGTAAAAGATTACATTTTTTTTGTTTGCTTCTTTTTTTTCCTTTCAATAGTTTTATGGCGGATAACATCGGATCAAAAATCTAGTAACTTAATGAATTATGTGATATCAGAAGAAGTCACTATCTTCACGGATGAGTAGTTACGGTAAAAAGATTATCATAGATGTCAAATGAAGGGACCAATCAATTTACGAACTAAGTGAATTTGATCGCGAAGCTTCAACACGTGAACCTCGTTCAACTTATAGGATACACTTATGACGGGTTAGAACATCTCATTATCTACGAATAATTGGAAAATCTAAGAATCAGCTCATATATATTTGGTAAATTTAGTTGTTTTATTGGAGTTTTACTAGTGATGAATTTGTAGACAACATCCAAAGCTTTAAGCTAAGTGGTCATAGAAGAATTGAGATAATCGCAGTTGCATGTGATCAAGTAAAATTGGACAGTTTTATAAATATAACGATACCATAAAATTTTAAAAGAATACATAATATTATTTGGTAGTATAATTTAAAAATAAAATTAGTAAATTAAAAATGGAAATATTTTGGTGGTATGAGGTCACACCTGCCCCTCGTACGGTGTGCATTTAATAAGATAGCAGTTGCAAAATTTAACTTTGTTCAACTTTTGAAGACATTTGCCCCATGGAAATTTCTGAGACTGGCAAGCTCTGTCACACAAGTCTTTGTGGTTTGGTTTATCACATATTCCTGGAGCCGCACGTTGACTTGGTTTTCCAAGACAGTCGCAATCCGGATCAAGTGTTCGATGACAATTACGGCGCCTAGCTGCCCTTGTTTTTCCTGTTAGATTGAATAAAGACTTTCTTTAAATAAACAAACATTTCTCCTAAATTGTAAAAGCCAAAAACCAAATGCAAATGTTTTTATCTTGTTTGCGTTAATCGTCTACAATTATTATTTAAATGCTAAAAGTTGTGAGTTTTATTTAGAAAAGTACATACTATATAGTAGATGTAAACACAGATAATCATTTTTTTTGTTCCTAGATTTATAAATTTACAATAAACATTACCTGTTGAAATCAATAAGAGTATCATCAGTAAACCAATGGAGCGAAGTAAAATTTCAGTTTTATGCATTTTTGTTTTTTTTTCTTTTTAATTGATTGAATGTTTATGTTTCCCATCGTCAAATTCTTGTATTTAAAGAGATATTAACTCTAAAAAAGAAGAAAAATAAAAGGTGATCCGAAGACAATGCCTATGAAACTGTTTGAAGAGGGAAAAATGGAAATTTGATGGACACGTCACACCATATTTCTCTATTGTTTACATATTAGTTGATATATTTAAACTAACAATCTGCCATAAGAACAAAAAAATAAATAAACTGAACAATCCCTTTTAAATTTTAATCCAACCGTTTCGATTTAATGAATTGTGTGATATCAGGGGAGGTTACAAGCATCACAGACGAATAGTTATTGTAAAAGATTAATAGAGATGTCAGATGAAGGGACCAATCAATTTGGGAACTAAAAGCAATTCTAACGCATGTTCTGTTAAGAGTTCTTATCATTTAAATGATTAAAATTAAATTAAAAAGCTTTAGTTAACCTTAGTACCAATTCTAATGAGAAAGATTTAAAAATCTCTAAGAATATGTGATGTGTCGAAAGTTGATTGATGGAATGGTTTTCTATGAAAGAAAAAAAAATCAGACTCTTGCTTCTCTCTTTTCCTCGCAATTTATCTCCTTCTTTTTGCTCTTTGCATGCAAAATCAGAGGCCAAAATATCTCATATGGGAAGCAATAGCAGACAAACCGTAGAAATTCCACTAGTATTAGCTGGGCAATGAGGATTATTCAATACTCACGATACCAAATGTGTTTTTTTTTAAATCTCTTGTGATTTTTTTTTTGGTAAAAAGCTTTCAAATTAAAATTCAAAAAAAAACTTACATACCGAACCCATAACGTTTAATAGGTCTGTATTGTTGTCGATGCATTCTATTATTTCTTTCCTGCCAGATGAAATAGATGACTACCTGCCAAACAATTCTAACTAGTATCTTCTTAGCTCGTGGGCCTTGCAGTTGATTAATAACACCAAGTGACCCATTCCAATTCAGAATGGGGGAGATTGGTTGTTGCAGAGGAGAAAATTTGGATTAGTGGTGATTCCCCATCCTATCATACGAGATTTTGTAGAACAACGATCTAGGATAAAGAGTCAGGTGATGAAGCTATGTTTTGGAATTCCATTTTTGTTCCAGACAGATTGATGTCACGGTGTTGGTTCCTCATGAGCCTTAAGAATATGGTATATAGAGCCTGTAGCATAACACTTCCATATAATACCTTCAACTTCCTATTCATAATAATCTTCGGCATCTTGCAGATTCAACGATATTAGGTGAGTTTGGGGGTTAACTTGCTGATCAGACCTAGCCGGTGGAAGAGACCAGTGACCACGGCGATAAAGAGAGTGAAGATTTGCATTTAGAGGTATATCCAATCTTCTCAATTGTGCCCCATTTAGGTAACGCATCAAGCTGCCAAAAGGGCTCCAATTGTCTATTAGAGTACTTTTCCATTTTGCACTCTCAATTTAATCCAAGAATAAGTCAACTCTCTGACCTTCAATAATTTGTTGGTTAACCAAGAATTCTTTTGTCTCTTGTGAATTTCTTAGAACTTAATCACCCATAATCAAAAATAATTTATGCCCCCACTAACCGATTTTACTTCTCAAAAACAATTATTTGCCATTTAGAAATATCTGACTTCATTTTCTTCTTTGCGCATGCAAACTCCTATTTTCTTATTAATTACAATTAGTTTAATTTCATCAAAATAATTTGTTCATTTTCCTATTATTGATTGATTTTCTAGATATAAAGTAGATAGTAATCCGCTACGTACATTACAAGAAAAAAAATATTTCTTAATTTCTTTGTTTATAATGTTATCAATTATTATTACTGTTCTAAATTAGATTTATTTTCTGGTTTTTAATATCTAATTTGTTATTATTATATATTATTTAGGTTGTGTTAATCAAAACTAAAAATATATGATTATAAATTTATTTAATAAGTTAGTTTATAATCTATTTTGTTATAAAAATCATGTGTTGTTATGTATATATTTTCATATAACTATTTGATTTACTCCAATATACCAATTAATATTAACAATCAAATATTTGATACGTCATGATTCTTCTTGACCCATCCTGACCCATTGTAAAGTAAAATATTAGAATATTTGCATGATTTAAAGTTGGATGAAAAATTGTTTTTATTTTTTTCCATAATTAGTAAAAGAGAGAAATTATTTTTTGTGGAAATTAATAATTGTTTATAATATTATTCACAAATTTTATTTTGTTATATTATTTTTTTGATTGTTATTGTATCCTTAGTGACTTATTTTAAAACATTAAATACTATATTCTTTAAATAATTTAATTAAACAAATTCATATTTATTTAGGAGATACTAAATAAAATAAAAAATATTTTGAAAAATATCTTAATTTAAAATAGTAAAAATTAAAATTTGAAATACCAGAGAATTGATTAATTAAATAGGAAATTATGTGAGCAGCAGAAAACTTAGCAAACTTAACTGAACAGAAAACAATTTTAAGCTTCTCGTTACCCGCATCATGGGTACAATTAAATTGAATCTAGAAAATCTAAATAAAGTATAAAAACATGAATAAAAAAAAATATTATGATACATGGTTTGATCTGGTAACTAGCTGCTGGTTTAATGTATGTCAACTAATGTAATTTGCTTAATATATATAAGTTTACCTATACATTTATTTTAGTTGAACTTTGTACCAAACATTTTTTTTGTTAAAATTTCTGGTCTTTGTACCAAATACTTTGAGTGTTAATAAGAAAGTTGGTTAGATATTTTTGATTCTCTTCTCATATAGTTTCTCGGGCCTAAGCATATGACCTTTTATAAATATATATTGTAAAAGATTACATTTTTTTTGTTTGCTTCTTTTTTTTCCTTTCAATAGTTTTATGGCGGATAACATCGGATCAAAAATCTAGTAACTTAATGAATTATGTGATATCAGAAGAAGTCACTATCTTCACGGATGAGTAGTTACGGTAAAAAGATTATCATAGATGTCAAATGAAGGGACCAATCAATTTACGAACTAAGTGAATTTGATCGCGAAGCTTCAACACGTGAACCTCGTTCAACTTATAGGATACACTTATGACGGGTTAGAACATCTCATTATCTACGAATAATTGGAAAATCTAAGAATCAGCTCATATATATTTGGTAAATTTAGTTGTTTTATTGGAGTTTTACTAGTGATGAATTTGTAGACAACATCCAAAGCTTTAAGCTAAGTGGTCATAGAAGAATTGAGTTAATCGCAGTTGCATGTGATCAAGTAAAATTGGACAGTTTTATAAATATAACGATACCATAAAATTTTAAAAGAATACATAATATTATTTGGTAGTATAATTTAAAAATAAAATTAGTAAATTAAAAATGGAAATATTTTGGTGGTATGAGGTCACACCTGCCCCTCGTACGGTGTGCATTTAATAAGATAGCAGTTGCAAAATTTAACTTTGTTCAACTTTTGAAGACATTTGCCCCATGGAAATTTCTGAGACTGGCAAGCTCTGTCACACAAGTCTTTGTGGTTTGGTTTATCACATATTCCTGGAGCCGCACGTTGACTTGGTTTTCCAAGACAGTCGCAATCCGGATCAAGTGTTCGATGACAATTACGGCGCCTAGCTGCCCTTGTTTTTCCTGTTAGATTGAATAAAGACTTTCTTTATATAAACAAACATTTCTCCTAAATTGTAAAAGCCAAAAACCAAATGCAAATGTTTTTATCTTGTTTGCGTTAATCGTCTACAATTATTATTTAAATGCTAAAAGTTGTGAGTTTTATTTAGAAAAGTACATACTATATAGTAGATGTAAACACAGATAATCATTTTTTTTGTTCCTAGATTTATAAATTTACAATAAACATTACCTGTTGAAATCAATAAGAGTATCATCAGTAAACCAATGGAGCGAAGTAAAATTTCAGTTTTATGCATTTTTGTTTTTTTTTCTTTTTAATTGATTGAATGTTTATGTTTCCCATCGTCAAATTCTTGTATTTAAAGAGATATTAACTCTAAAAAAAGAAGAAAAATAAAAGGTGATCCGAAGACAATGCCTATGAAACTGTTTGAAGAGGAAAAAATGGAAATTTGATGGACACGTCACACCATATTTCTCTATTGTTTGCATATTAGTTGATATATTTAAACTAACAATCTGCCATAAGAACAAAAAAATAAATAAACTGAACAATCCCTTTTAAATTTTAATCCAACCGTTTCGATTTAATGAATTGTGTGATATCAGGGGAGGTTACAAGCATCACAGACGAGTAGTTATTGTAAAAAGATTAACAGAGATGTCAGATGAAGGGACCAATCAATTTGGGAACTAAAAGCAATTCTAACGCATGTTCTGTTAAGAGTTCTTATCATTTAAATGATTAAAATTAAATTAAAAAGCTTTAGTTAACCTTAGTACCAATTCTAATGAGAAAGATTTAAAAATCTCTAAGAATATGTGATGTGTCGAAAGTTGATTGATGGAATGGTTTTCTATGAAAGAAAAAAAATCAGACTCTTGCTTCTCTCTTTTCCTCGCAATTTATCTCCTTCTTTTTGCTCTTTGCATGCAAAATCAGAGGCCAAAATATCTCATATGGGAAGCAATAGCAGACAAACCGTAGAAATTCCACTAGTATTAGCTGGGCAATGAGGATTATTCAATACTCACGATACCAAATGTGTTTTTTTTTTTAAATCTCTTGTGATTTTTTTTTTGGTAAAAAGCTTTCAAATTAAAATTCAAAAAAAAACTTACATACCGAACCCATAACGTTTAATAGGTCTGTATTGTTGTCGATGCATTCTATTATTTCTTTCCTGCCAGATGAAATAGATGACTACCTGCCAAACAATTCTAACTAGTATCTTCTTAGCTCGTGGGCCTTGCAGTTGATTAATAACACCAAGTGACCCATTCCAATTCAGAATGGGGGAGATTGGTTGTTGCAGAGGAGAAAATTTGGATTAGTGGTGATTCCCCATCCTATCATACGAGATTTTGTAGAACAACGATCTAGGATAAAGAGTCAGGTGATGAAGCTATGTTTTGGAATTCCATTTTTGTTCCAGACAGATTGATGTCACGGTGTTGGTTCCTCATGAGCCTTAAGAATATGGTATATAGAGCCTGTAGCATAACACTTCCATATAATACCTTCAACTTCCTATTCATAATAATCTTCGGCATCTTGCAGATTCAACGATATTAGGTGAGTTTGGGGGTTAACTTGCTGATCAGACCTAGCCGGTGGAAGAGACCAGTGACCACGGCGATAAAGAGAGTGAAGATTTGCATTTAGAGGTATATCCAATCTTCTCAATTGTGCCCCATTTAGGTAACGCATCAAGCTGCCAAAAGGGCTCCAATTGTCTATTAGAGTACTTTTCCATTTTGCACTCTCAATTTAATCCAAGAATAAGTCAACTCTCTGACCTTCAATAATTTGTTGGTTAACCAAGAATTCTTTTGTCTCTTGTGAATTTCTTAGAACTTAATCACCCATAATCAAAAATAATTTATGCCCCCACTAACCGATTTTACTTCTCAAAAACAATTATTTGCCATTTAGAAATATCTGACTTCATTTTCTTCTTTGCGCATGCAAACTCCTATTTTCTTATTAATTACAATTAGTTTAATTTCATCAAAATAATTTGTTCATTTTCCTATTATTGATTGATTTTCTAGATATAAAGTAGATAGTAATCCGCTATGTACATTACAAGAAAAAAAAATATTTCTTAATTTCTTTGTTTATAATGTTATCAATTATTATTACTGTTCTAAATTAGATTTATTTTCTGGTTTTTAATATCTAATTTGTTATTATTATATATTATTTAGGTTGTGTTAATCAAAACTAAAAATATATGATTATAAATTTATTTAATAAGTTAGTTTATAATCTATTTTTTTATAAAAATCATGTGTTGTTATGTATATATTTTCATATAACTATTTGATTTACTCCAATATACCAATTAATATTAACAATCAAATATTTGATACGTCATGATTCTTCTTGACCCATCCTGACCCATTGTAAAGTAAAATATTAGAATATTTGCATGATTTAAAGTTGGATGAAAAATTGTTTTTATTTTTTTCCATAATTAGTAAAAGAGAGAAATTATTTTTTGTGGAAATTAATAATTGTTTATAATATTATTCACAAATTTTATTTTGTTATATTATTTTTTTGATTGTTATTGTATCCTTAGTGACTTATTTTAAAACATTAAATACTATATTCTTTAAATAATTTAATTAAACAAATTCATATTTATTTAGGAGATACTAAATAAAATAAAAAAATATTTTGAAAAATATCTTAATTTAAAATAGTAAAAATTAAAATTTGAAATACCAGAGAATTGATTAACTAAATAGGAAATTATGTGAGCAGCAGAAAACTTAGCAAACTTAACTGAACAGAAAACTATTTTAAGCTTCTCGTTACCCGCATCATGGGTACAATTAAATTGAATCTAGAAAATCTAAATAAAGTATAAAAACATGAAATATTGATGTAATAAAAAAAATATTATGATACATGGTTTGATCTGGTAACTAGCTGCTGGTTTAATGTATGTCAACTAATGTAATTTGCTTAATATATATAAGTTTACCTATACATTTATTTTAGTTGAACTTTGTACCAAACATTTTTTTTGTTAAAATTTCTGGTCTTTGTACCAAATACTTTGAGTGTTAATAAGAAAGTTGGTTAGATATTTTTGATTCTCTTCTCATATAGTTTCTCCGGCCTAAGCATACGACCTTTTATAAATATATATTGTAAAAGATTACATTTTTTTTGTTTGCTTCTTTTTTTTCCTTTCAATAGTTTTATGGCGGATAACATCGGATCAAAAATCTAGTAACTTAATGAATTATGTGATATCAGAAGAAGTCACTATCTTCACGGATGAGTAGTTACGGTAAAAAGATTATCATAGATGTCAAATGAAGGGACCAATCAATTTACGAACTAAGTGAATTTGATCGCGAAGCTTCAACACGTGAACCTCGTTCAACTTATAGGATACACTTATGACGGGTTAGAACATCTCATTATCTACGAATAATTGGAAAATCTAAGAATCAGCTCATATATATTTGGTAAATTTAGTTGTTTTATTGGAGTTTTACTAGTGATGAATTTGTAGACAACATCCAAAGCTTTAAGCTAAGTGGTCATAGAAGAATTGAGATAATCGCAGTTGCATGTGATCAAGTAAAATTGGACAGTTTTATAAATATAACGATACCATAAAATTTTAAAAGAATACATAATATTATTTGGTAGTATAATTTAAAAATAAAATTAGTAAATTAAAAATGGAAATATTTTGGTGGTATGAGGTCACACCTGCCCCTCGTACGGTGTGCATTTAATAAGATAGCAGTTGCAAAATTTAACTTTGTTCAACTTTTGAAGACATTTGCCCCATGGAAATTTCTGAGACTGGCAAGCTCTGTCACACAAGTCTTTGTGGTTTGGTTTATCACATATTCCTGGAGCCGCACGTTGACTTGGTTTTCCAAGACAGTCGCAATCCGGATCAAGTGTTCGATGACAATTACGGCGCCTAGCTGCCCTTGTTTTTCCTGTTAGATTGAATAAAGACTTTCTTTAAATAAACAAACATTTCTCCTAAATTGTAAAAGCCAAAAACCAAATGCAAATGTTTTTATCTTGTTTGCGTTAATCGTCTACAATTATTATTTAAATGCTAAAAGTTGTGAGTTTTATTTAGAAAAGTACATACTATATAGTAGATGTAAACACAGATAATCATTTTTTTTGTTCCTAGATTTATAAATTTACAATAAACATTACCTGTTGAAATCAATAAGAGTATCATCAGTAAACCAATGGAGCGAAGTAAAATTTCAGTTTTATGCATTTTTGTTTTTTTTTCTTTTTAATTGATTGAATGTTTATGTTTCCCATCGTCAAATTCTTGTATTTAAAGAGATATTAACTCTAAAAAAAGAAGAAAAATAAAAGGTGATCCGAAGACAATGCCTATGAAACTGTTTGAAGAGGAAAAAATGGAAATTTGATGGACACGTCACACCATATTTCTCTATTGTTTGCATATTAGTTGATATATTTAAACTAACAATCTGCCATAAGAACAAAAAAATAAATAAACTGAACAATCCCTTTTAAATTTTAATCCAACCGTTTCGATTTAATGAATTGTGTGATATCAGGGGAGGTTACAAGCATCACAGACGAGTAGTTATTGTAAAAAGATTAACAGAGATGTCAGATGAAGGGACCAATCAATTTGGGAACTAAAAGCAATTCTAACGCATGTTCTGTTAAGAGTTCTTATCATTTAAATGATTAAAATTAAATTAAAAAGCTTTAGTTAACCTTAGTACCAATTCTAATGAGAAAGATTTAAAAATCTCTAAGAATATGTGATGTGTCGAAAGTTGTTTGATGGAATGGTTTTCTATGAAAGAAAAAAAAAATCAGACTCTTGCTTCTCTCTTTTCCTCGCAATTTATCTCCTTCTTTTTGCTCTTTGCATGCAAAATCAGATGTCAAAATATCTCTTATGGGAAGCAATAGCAGACAAACCATAGAAATTCCACTAGTATTAGCGGGCAATGAGGATTATTCAATACTCACGATACCAAATGTGTTTTTTTTTAAATCTCTTGTGATTTTTTTTTTTTTGGTAAAAAGCTTTCAAATTAAAATGCAAAAAAAAAACTTACATACCGAACCCATAACGTTTAATAGGTCTGTATTGTTGTCGATGCATTCTATTATTTCTTTCCTGCCAGATGAAATAGATGACTACCTGCCAAACAATTCTAACTAGTATCTTCTTAACTCGTGGGCCTTGCAGTTGATTAATAACACCAAGTGACCCATTCCAATTCAGAATGGGGGAGATTGGTTGTTGCAGAGGAGAAAATTTGGATTAGTGGTGATTCCCCATCCTATCATACGAGATTTTGTAGAAAAACGATCTAGGATAAAGAGTCAGGTGATGAAGCTATGTTTTGGAATTCCATTTTTGTTCCAGACAGATTGATGTCACGGTGTTGGTTCCTCATGAGCCTTAAGAATATGGTATATAGAGCCTGTAGCATAACACTTCCATATAATACCTTCAACTTCCTATTCATAATAATCTTCGGCATCTTGCAGATCCAACGATATTAGGTGAGTTTTGGGGTTAACTTGCTGATCAGACCTAGCCGGTGGAAGAGACCAGTGACCACGGCGATAAAGAGAGTGAAGATTTGCATTTAGAGGTATATCCAATCTTCTCAATTGTGCCACATTTAGGTAACGCATCAAGCTGCCAAAAGGGCTCCAATTGTCTATTAGAGTACTTTTCCATTTTGCACTCTCAATTTAATCCAAGAATAAGTCAACTCTCTGACCTTCAATAATTTGTTGGTTAACCAAAAATTCTTTTGTCTCTTGTGAATTTCTTAGAACTTAATCACCCATAATCAAAAATAATTTATGCCCCCACTAACCGATTTTACTTCTCAAAAACAATTATTTGCCATTTAGAAATATCTGACTTCATTTTCTTCTTTGGGCATGCAAACTCCTATTTTCTTATTAATTACAATTAGTTTAATTTCATCAAAATAATTTGTTCATTTTCCTATTATTGATTGATTTTCTAGATATAAAGTAGATAGTAATCCGCTATGTACATTACAAGAAAAAAAAATATTTCTTAATTTCTTTGTTTATAATGTTATCAATTATTATTACTGTTCTAAACTAGATTTATTTTCTGGTTTTTAATATCTAATTTGTTATTATTATATATTATTTAGGTTGTGTTAATCAAAACTAAAAATATATGATTATAAATTTATTTAATAAGTTAGTTTATAATCTATTTTGTTATAAAAATCATGTGTTGTTATGTATATATTTTCATATAACTATTTGATTTACTCCAATATACCAATTAATATTAACAATCAAATATTTGATACATCATGATTCTTTTTGACCCATCCCGACCCATTGTAAAGTAAAATATTAGAATATTTGCATGATTTAAAGTTGGATGAAAAATTGTTTTTATTTTTTTTCCATAATTAGTAAAAGAGAGAAATTATTTTTTGTGGAAATTAATAATTGTTTATAATATTATTCACAAATTTTATTTTGTTATATTATTTTTTTGATTGTTATTGTATCCTTAGTGACTTATTTTAAAACATTAAATACTATATTCTTTAAATAATTTAATTAAACAAATTCATATTTATTTAGGAGATACTAAATAAAATAAAAAATATTTTGAAAAATATCTTAATTTAAAATAGTAAAAATTAAAATTTGAAATACCAGAGAATTGATTAACTAAATAGGAAATTATGTGAGCAGCAGAAAACTTAGCAAACTTAACTGAACAGAAAACAATTTTAAGCTTCTCGTTACCCGCATCATGGGTACAATTAAATTGAATCTAGAAAATCTAAATAAAGTATAAAAACATGAATAAAAAAAATATTATGATACATGGTTTGATCTGGTAACTAGCTGCTGGTTTAATGTATGTCAACTAATGTAATTTGCTTAATATATATAAGTTTACCTATACATTTATTTTAGTTGAACTTTGTACCAAACATTTTTTTTGTTAAAATTTCTGGTCTTTGTACCAAATACTTTGAGTGTTAATAAGAAAGTTGGTTAGATATTTTTGATTCTCTTCTCATATAGTTTCTCCGGCCTAAGCATACGACCTTTTATAAATATATATTGTAAAAGATTACATTTTTTTTTGTTTGCTTCTTTTTTTTCCTTTCAATAGTTTTATGGCGGATAACATCGGATCAAAAATCTAGTAACTTAATGAATTATGTGATATCAGAAGAAGTCACTATCTTCACGGATGAGTAGTTACGCTAAAAAGATTATCATAGATGTCAAATGAAGGGACCAATCAATTTACGAACTAAGTGAATTTGATCGCGAAGCTTCAACACGTGAACCTCGTTCAACTTATAGGATACACTTATGACGGGTTAGAACATCTCATTATCTACGAATAATTGGAAAATCTAAGAATCAGCTCATATATATTTGGTAAATTTAGTTGTTTTATTGGAGTTTTACTAGTGATGAATTTGTAGACAACATCCAAAGCTTTAAGCTAAGTGGTCATAGAAGAATTGAGATAATCGCAGTTGCATGTGATCAAGTAAAATTGGACAGTTTTATAAATATAACGATACCATAAAATTTTAAAAGAATACATAATATTATTTGGTAGTATAATTTAAAAATAAAATTAGTAAATTAAAAATGGAAATATTTTGGTGGTATGAGGTCACACCTGCCCCTCGTACGGTGTGCATTTAATAAGATAGCAGTTGCAAAATTTAACTTTGTTCAACTTTTGAAGACATTTGCCCCATGGAAATTTCTGAGACTGGCAAGCTCTGTCACACAAGTCTTTGTGGTTTGGTTTATCACATATTCCTGGAGCCGCACGTTGACTTGGTTTTCCAAGACAGTCGCAATCCGGATCAAGTGTTCGATGACAATTACGGCGCCTAGCTGCCCTTGTTTTTCCTGTTAGATTGAATAAAGACTTTCTTTAAATAAACAAACATTTCTCCTAAATTGTAAAAGCCAAAAACCAAATGCAAATGTTTTTATCTTGTTTGCGTTAATCGTCTACAATTATTATTTAAATGCTAAAAGTTGTGAGTTTTATTTAGAAAAGTACATACTATATAGTAGATGTAAACACAGATAATCATTTTTTTTGTTCCTAGATTTATAAATTTACAATAAACATTACCTGTTGAAATCAATAAGAGTATCATCAGTAAACCAATGGAGCGAAGTAAAATTTCAGTTTTATGCATTTTTGTTTTTTTTTTCTTTTTAATTGATTGAATGTTTATGTTTCCCATCGTCAAATTCTTGTATTTAAAGAGATATTAACTCTAAAAAAAGAAGAAAAATAAAAGGTGATCCGAAGACAATGCCTATGAAACTGTTTGAAGAGGAAAAAATGAAAATTTGATGGACACGTCACACCATATTTCTCTATTGTTTGCATATTAGTTGATATATTTAAACTAACAATCTGCCATAAGAACAAAAAAATAAATAAACTGAACAATCCCTTTTAAATTTTAATCCAACCGTTTCGATTTAATGAATTGTGTGATATCAGGGGAGGTTACAAGCATCACAGACGAGTAGTTATTGTAAAAAGATTAACAGAGATGTCAGATGAAGGGACCAATCAATTTGGGAACTAAAAGCAATTCTAACGCATGTTCTGTTACGAGTTCTTATCATTTAAATGATTAAAATTAAATTAAAAAGCTTTAGTTAACCTTAGTACCAATTCTAATGAGAAAGATTTAAAAATCTCTAAGAATATGTGATGTGTCGAAAGTTGATTGATGGAATGGTTTTCTATGAAAGAAAAAAAAATCAGACTCTTGCTTCTCTCTTTTCCTCGCAATTTATCTCCTTCTTTTTGCTCTTTGCATGCAAAATCAGAGGCCAAAATATCTCATATGGGAAGCAATAGCAGACAAACCGTAGAAATTCCACTAGTATTAGCTGGGCAATGAGGATTATTCAATACTCACGATACCAAATGTGTTTTTTTTTTAAATCTCTTGTGATTTTTTTTTTGGTAAAAAGCTTTCAAATTAAAATTCAAAAAAAAACTTACATACCGAACCCATAACGTTTAATAGGTCTGTATTGTTGTCGATGCATTCTATTATTTCTTTCCTGCCAGATGAAATAGATGACTACCTGCCAAACAATTCTAACTAGTATCTTCTTAGCTCGTGGGCCTTGCAGTTGATTAATAACACCAAGTGACCCATTCCAATTCAGAATGGGGGAGATTGGTTGTTGCAGAGGAGAAAATTTGGATTAGTGGTGATTCCCCATCCTATCATACGAGATTTTGTAGAACAACGATCTAGGATAAAGAGTCAGGTGATGAAGCTATGTTTTGGAATTCCATTTTTGTTCCAGACAGATTGATGTCACGGTGTTGGTTCCTCATGAGCCTTAAGAATATGGTATATAGAGCCTGTAGCATAACACTTCCATATAATACCTTCAACTTCCTATTCATAATAATCTTCGGCATCTTGCAGATTCAACGATATTAGGTGAGTTTGGGGGTTAACTTGCTGATCAGACCTAGCCGGTGGAAGAGACCAGTGACCACGGCGATAAAGAGAGTGAAGATTTGCATTTAGAGGTATATCCAATCTTCTCAATTGTGCCCCATTTAGGTAACGCATCAAGCTGCCAAAAGGGCTCCAATTGTCTATTAGAGTACTTTTCCATTTTGCACTCTCAATTTAATCCAAGAATAAGTCAACTCTCTGACCTTCAATAATTTGTTGGTTAACCAAGAATTCTTTTGTCTCTTGTGAATTTCTTAGAACTTAATCACCCA